>OX456526.1:3303008-3903008 GCA_949748255.1 Eustalomyia histrio
TTGTTTGTTCATTCATTTTAAACCAAATGTAGACGAAAGTTGCCGAAAACAGTTTCTTTGTGAGAAATAAAAGGCAACTTTAAAAGAGAATTGACAAGAATCGTCGCGACAAAAGTTGCTCTGTGTGAAACGGGACGTAGGAGATTGCACCGTGTGTGGGCTTGTTGTGTTTTGGTTGCACGAAAAATAAAAAAGTTTTGATTTTTTTTGTCGGGTTGTACAACTCGGTCGCAACGTATATGGGCATGTCGCCCAACTTCATTCTATTTTTTCTTATTTTTGTAGTGGCTACATAGTAGAGTATTCAAAAAACCGGTTTCAAAAAATCGAATTTTAAAAAAACCGTTCTCGGTTTTTGCAGAAAAAAACGGTCAACCGGTTTTTCGGTTTTTTTTTTTAATTTGAATAAAAAGCTTATAAAAAAAGAAATTTAATATATAAAGAGAAATTTAATATATAAAGTAATAAAAACAAAAAAAAATACACTATATATATATATATATTTATATATATATATATATAGTTTATTTTTTTTTCAGAATCTGTATTGATACCTGGCAGCATTGTTCAATTGAAGAACTTTGAAACTTGCCAAGCTTGTTTTTCCTTCTACCTTAATCGTTCACCGTGCAATGCGCACGCAGTTTGCCAAAATACTTAAATGAAAACTCGGTTATCACAATACCAATATTTTTTTATTTTTAAATTTAGTGTGACAATCAAAGAGTGCAGTGATAATATCAAAGTTATTATGGATAATCAAGAACCATCAACATCGTCTGCGATGTCTTAGCAAATGGAAGCAACAACATTAACAAGATTTGACTCTAGATTGACTAACATGCCTCATCAAGATATTGTTGTTTTTGGTTTATCAAGTGATTTAAATGATCTTAGTTTGCCTACTAAATGTGACATTTTAAAATATTATTTTTTTTATGCGATTGTGCTAAATTTGAAAACAAAATGTTCTCGTATAAAACTTTTACTCCTCACGTAACAGATAAATTGATCCAAATTTGGTGTAAATTAAATATTGAAATCATTAATAGAAAGAGTGTTTTAAAAAAATTAACTGGTTTGCTTGATAAATACCAGAAACATGTACAACATAGAAACAAAAGAGAAAAATTTAAAGCATTCGTTGATTCAATAAACGAATTATTTTATATTGGCAAATGTAATTGCAAATTAAAAACAACAGAATGCTCGTGTGGATTGATTCCAGAACATCTTAAAGAATTTATGATGGACCAGCATAATGATAGAAAATTCACAATACCTGAATATACGGAAGACGTTGAAGAAGTAGCTACAACAATATCAACACTTACAACTGGTACCGATGATCCAAGTTACGAACCACCTGAATTACACATGGATGAAGATGAAAATGAAGCAACAACAGAAGTTCCAGAAGCAACTGTTCAAATAAGACGAGGTCATTATACTCAAACATACGATGCCTTAAATTTTGCTATGATGTGTGATAGATTCGGTGTTTCAGATAGAGTCGCTTCATGTTTAGCAACAGCTTTATTCGAAGATATAAATTTTAGAGATGTTCATGGTAATCTTGTTATTATGGATAAATCAAAAGTGGCTAGAGAAAAATTTAAATCTAGAGATGCAGTGCTTCGTACACAACATACAAATTCTTCCATAACTGCATTCTCTTTCGATGGTAGAAAAGATGACTCATTAACTACAGAGAAAATGAATGACAAATTTCATACCACTATGGTAAAAGAACCGCATTTAGTTGTTCTGAAAGAGCCCAATAATGAGTTACTTGGATATGTAAATTTGGGTAGTCAAGAAGATGAAAAAACCAAACACAGAAAACTGAATGAATTTTTCAACAATAAAACATTAACAGTTGATCAATTAATTGGCATATGCAGTGATGGTGAGCCAGCAAATACTGAAACAGAAAATGGTGTTTTACGATTATTTGAAAAACAGTTAAATATACCAATTCACTGGTTTATATGTCTGCTTCATTTCAATGAACTGCCATTTCGTCATTTATATGAAGCATTGGACAAAACAGTCACCAGTGGACCACGAGCAGCAAGTGGGAAGTTATTCAAAGCTGTTCAAGAATGTGAGAAATTGCAGGTATGTAACACTTTATTTTATTTAATATCATTTATTATCATTATTTATTGTCATTATTTTACTTTTTCGATTGGAATAAAGTTAAAATAAAATAATTGCATTTTAACATTTCATTTTTCAGGTAGTAGCTGATTTTGATACAATACCACTGGAGAATATGCCTGCAATTATGGATCATGAACATGAGCTGGAACTATTAACAGATGTTAAATATTTATATCAAATAGCTAAAGCAATTTCGAATGGTATTGTTCCAGTTGATTTAGCTGACATTAAATCAGGACCAATTGCACATTCTCGTTGGATAACCAAAGCAAGTAGATTACTACGATTATATGTAACAACTAATCGACCAATTTAAAAACTTTGGCAGCTTATATTATTACAGTTTATGTGCCAATGTACTTCAATGTGAAGTTTTATAACTCTGTTGTGTACGGCAGTGCACTTTTATTAAAATTTATACGTTGTACACGATACTTACAACCAAACTTTCGTAATATTGTAGATGGTGTAATTCAAAACAACTCATATTACGCACATCCAGAAAATATCTTATTAACAATGTTATTTGATGATCGAAAAGCAGTACGGGATAGAGCTATCAAAAAGATTTTACACTATCGAGAAAAATTATACGATCCAACTAAACTCAGAGTTTACAAAAAATATATCTTAAATTTCGATGCTACCGATTATGTCAATATGGTTGATATGAATAACGACGATATATTATTTGAACCAGCATTTACTCGACAGGTTCCATATGATCACTTGATAGAATACTTAGATTTCGATGAACCACCACTGGCTGATCCACAAATTCCAATGCACATACAAGGAACAGAGACATGTACAATTATTAACGAGTGTTTCAAAACGAGTTATAGAAAAGAATAGTGAAGGAGTTATGGCAGTGACATTAAAAAGTCGTAAGAAAACTCCTCGAATGGAAAGTAAAAAGAACCTTAAAAAATAATATTACCACGTTAAAACATTAAATTGTAGGTCGAGAATAATATTTAAAAATAAATTGAATAAAAAATGTAAAAATTGTGTTTTTTGTTGAAACCTTGAAAATTTTGATTTTTTCAGATCGATTTTCCTACAAAAAGGAGTTCAAAAACAAAAAAATAGATCGTAATAAAAGTTGTTGGAAATTTTCTGAACTTTCATAATCTGCAAAAAAAATCTCGAAGAAAATTCAGAATTTATTAGTTTAAAGTTCATTTTAGGCTATTTTTCGACAAAAAATCTATTTTTCAGTTCTAAAATAATATTTTAGAAATAAAATGCAATTTAAATGTTTCGTTTTAAGACGATATTTTGTTTGCTTTTGATAAAGCTAGAAGTGGAAAATACTCTTTCACTAATAGTAGATGTTGGACAAATAGTCAAAAGACAATTATATAAAATGTCCAACTTTTCAGTTCTTTTGTCGCAAGATATATGAAATCATCATATAATGATGAATGATTTTGTAGTCTCTTTTTTAGGATCTTGAATACTGTTTGTTGTGTTATTTAGATCAGTAATTAAACTATTTGAATTTGGTATATTCAAAGTTAAGTCTTCATCGGAATCTATCAAACAAACGATTATAAAAGTGTTTGGAAAACTTGAAAAACCGGGTTAACTGAACAAAAAATACCGGTTTTCTTCGAATTTACAAAATATTCGAAACCGATCTGTTAAAAAAGAAAGAAACCGGTTGACCGGTTTTCGGTTTTTGAATACTCTACTACATAGCAAAAACATTTTGTACGCGCCACTTCTAAAATGAAGTTGTGCCTTGAAGTTGTACACAAAATTGTATCGTCTGTGTGCAAAAGGCTCAACTTGATTAATTAGGTCACACACGAGAGATTTGAGCGTGTGATTTTTTCGAAGACCATTTCTCGACACACGACGAACAAATCACAATAACCTTAAACTTCAAAGAGAAAACATGATTTAAGCAGTTGATGCAATTGCTCTTTGGATAATTTATGACCCCCTCTGGAATAAAAAAAAAGAAAATGTATTTCTATCTTTCATTTTTGGGCCAGGCCCCAAAAACCGGTACACGTAGTAACATATAAGTGTGGGTACTCAAATGAAAGAAAATTACCTTAGGATTTCAAAAATGCATTTCGTTTTATGATTTATGGTATAAGTGTGGGTACTCAAATGAAAGGAAATTTCCGCAGGATCTCAAATAAGCATTTTCATTTTATTTATTTATTCATATGTAATATAAGTAGCCTAATTGGTAAATAAAAAAAATAAGAAAAAAATCGCGCTTTTACATAAAAAATAGATTTTTAATGAAAGCCTTTAGATCCATTCAATACCCCCTGGGGCACATAAAAAAGAAAATTTAAAAAAAATATATTAAAAACTTACGAAAAAATCTTTTTGAAAATCGCGCAATTTTTATAACATTTCTATTGATTTGGTAAAGTAAATATATTGGGAGCCACATAACATGGATCATGAAACAAAATGCATTTTTGAGATCCTGAGGAAATTTCCTTATCACATACTTATATGCTTATTTGCGAGATGACCGGTATAACTCAAAAAACATGATTTTTGAGTTATTTTATTTATTTATTTATTAATCCATATTGCAGAAATGTGAGTCACACCATAATCCAAACCATATCAAAAAATGGTATTGATACCTCTTTCCCTCATTAAATTTCTACCAAGTGTTTTGAATTTTTTTTTTCAAGAGTTAGGCTAAATTGAAAACTTTAAATGCAATTATCTCAAAATCGCCTTTTTAAGTTATGAAAATAAGATATGTTACTACGCGTACTGGTTTTTCTTTTTTTATTCCAGAGAGGGTATTACTATTTTTTTTTAACAACACCCGACAAAGTGCACTTTTGCCCAAAAGTACTACATTGTAAAAAAAAATAAATTCACAAGCTTTGCCCGTAAACCATAGCTGTTAACTTTTGATTAAGATCACATTTTAAAAAGAGTTGTATAGATTATATAATTCTCTTGAACAATTTTTGACTAATAATTGGTTACGATTACAAATAATCTTAAAGTAATCAAGATTACTTGCGATTACGATAAAATAATCAAAAATAAGTAAAAAAAAATACTAAATTCGGCTGTACCGAATCTTTGAATACCCTCCACTCATGACCTAAGAATACAATCTTTTTTACCAAATCACAGATAATACATTACACATGTCAACAAAATATTTTAAAATTTAATCTATATTTTCGGTAAATTTTATATTGCAACATATATGTTTTTTACCATATATGGTGAGGGTGTATATCAGTTTGTCATTCCATTTCCTCCCGAGCAGTTTGGTATTAAATTTTCCATACAAAGTGGTGTGTCTTAGTACAATTTCATAAGTAGCGATTGGCAAGTAAAATATTTTCCCTTAAACAGTCCTTAGAATTGAATATTTTATATTCACCTCAAATATGTTAACCCCAAAAAATTTTTTTCATTATAAATATAATTATTTCACTTCAAATTTCATAACCAAAGCCCTAGGGCCATATATGATTAATAAAAGCTACTACATACCAAAAAAACTTATATATGTATAATACAAATATAAAGTAAAACTATGACATAGATAAATAATAAAAGTAGAAATATAATATCAATCATCAGACTTCCCTAAGTGCAGCAATAGTTTCGAAAATTTTTTCACCTCTATAATTTCACTTCTAAATTTTTTATATCATTTGAGAAAATTTTTTTAATCATATTCGTGGAGTCTATTCAAAGATTTGGCACAGCCGAAGTAAGCCATTTTTTACTTGTTTTTGATTATTTTAGATTTTTTTCCAATAATTTTGCGTTTGGTAATGTATTGTATTTGTATTTTCAAAAACCTATTACCAACATTTTCTTTACTTAAATAAAAGCAATAAAAACTGCCAGCAATTGTTTTCAAATGCATATAAAAGAAATTTCGATGAATGCAAACAGGTAAGCATTTATAGAATCGATAAACAATCTAATAAAAGATGTGCCGGTTTAAAAATAACTAAAATTAGTTACTGAAGGAATTTTATGTGGACAAATGTATTTTTAACTATATTTGTTCATAACATTAAATAGGTGTGCATCAGAGAACTGCAACTGCTGATTGCAAAACGTTCATATGCAATCAACACAAGAATAAATATGTGTTTGCGTTCAAACGCTAAATATACTCCAACACACATTTTTGTTGATGTTTTCAAATCAATCAAACGACGTGCAAATTGTTGTGTCACTGATTTATAATCATCGGTCGTTGTTATACCATTGATTTTATTCTGTTCATTCGAGCCAACAATAATTAGTTTGATGTAGAATAAATCAGAAAGAACAACAAACATCATGTATGAGTGTATTCATAATTAAAACAAAATAGTTTCTTATCTATAAAAAGGGGGTGGTTTTGTAAAAACACATTTCATAAATGGTATATGTACATTAGGGTGGGTCTAAAATACGTTTTTTTAGAATTTTTATTTGGAATACCAAAAATATTGTTTTTTTTTAATTTTTTTTTTTAAATTTAGTTCGATATCTCAGGCTCGCCCAATCGGGTTAAAGTTAAATATTGCCTAATTTTCCAATCAAAATAGATGCAAAAAAATTTTGACAATATTTAAATATTTCCGGATTAGGCAAGCCAGAGATATCGACCTAATTATGAATACACTCATATGTATGCGTTGTTTGTTGTTTTTTTCTGATTTATTCAACGCTGACTTTTTGCTTATGAGTGCATAAAACATAATCGACAGATGATTCAAACTGATCCGAATTACGCGTTTAATAACATGATGCTGATTTTATTCTACAGTGAATTAAATCAAGAAAAAAGTTGATTTTGCAGTTCTCTGGTGTGCATGCAAAAGTCTTTGAAAATAAACAAATATAATCTTTGAAAGTAGTCGGATTATTTTTTGATTATCATTAGATCTTAATTATTTTTAGATTATTTGTAATCGTAACCAATGAGTACTCGTGCGAATCTAAATATAACCGTAATATAATCATTACTTCATCTATCAAAAAAAAAAAAAGTAATCTAATTACTATTATTACGATTACAAATCATTACTTAACAGCTATGCCGTAAACTGTAGTTCCATTAATTATTAATTCAATTATTTAAAATTATATAGTTATTTAAAATGCAAAACAACAAGAATAAAGTGCTTCAGCGAATTTGCTAGTCTCGTTTATTTAATGGTCCTAAATAATTAAGGTGCGGCAAGCTATCAACGTTGGCTTATGTTATGTCATTCCCATAGAAATTTTAAATAAGATTTAGAAGGATGTTTTTGATTTCATTATTTGTTTAAGTTTTGTGTTCTTTTCGAAAACAAATTTTTAAAATATAAATAATGGTATTTTGACAATTATTTTCATGTTTGATAAAAACTATACCTTTGGGATATTAGAATAAAATAAAAAATTCTGCGAAATGAAATTTCGTGAATCACCCGTGAGCGTGAAGAAAAATTTAAATCACTCACGTGATTTACATGTAATGTAGCAAGACTGTTTCAAGTGATAAAATAAATTCTTTTATGTTTAATTTTTTCAACATATTTTTTCAATTCGTGAGCCCGAAAATTTAAATTACTCACGTGACCCATTGTAATTTTTGGTTCGTTATCCTGCGTGAGTCAAAAATCACTCACGTGCCCATCACTACTCTTAATAATAAGAATAGATTGGAACGATTTAAAATTTTCTTAGTATATATAAAAATAGCCAATCCATCTCCACTCAAATTGCGAGATTTCTACGAAAAACAAAATAAACATCATTCCAAAAACAGAATAACTAGTATAAACCAGGTTTAATTCATAAATAAAGTTATTCTACAACCCAAAAACTTGCTCTTAATAAAACACTAAAAATTAAGTGATCCTTTAATTTTTAAACCATTTTGAAATTTATTTATACATTTACATATTAAATTTAGGATGATCGAAAATAATACAGTTTTTCATTAAATCTAATAAAAATTTTCCTCTTGCTTAATACAAATTTCATACACTAAATTAATAAGTTTCATTTAAAGCTAGTTTCATTAAAATTATGAAGCATTTTTCATTAAGTTTTATAAAATGTTCATTCATTAATGGAGAAAACTTCATTAGATAAATTAAAAATTCATAACCGTACGATAAAGGTTAATTAATTGAAAATTTTAGAAACATACATA
Organism: Eustalomyia histrio; assembly: GCA_949748255.1. NCBI lineage: Eukaryota > Metazoa > Arthropoda > Insecta > Diptera > Anthomyiidae > Eustalomyia > Eustalomyia histrio. Next base: position 3,311,332 of record OX456526.1, read on the forward strand.
CATTTAATTAAAACGAATTTATATTTTTTGCCAAAAAAAACTGAACCTGATACCAGTATTAAGGGAACAAGTTTTGGAATATCGGGCTTTTGTGAAATTAAGAGTATTGGTATCGGTTGCCAAAATTTGCTTTATATTGTATTTTCCTTTTAGAATGGCATTCTGTACTTTTTTAAAATAAACATGACATGCAATATCAGCTGTAACATAAGCAATTTAGCAAAAAATTAAAAAATCCCAAAAAACTCAAATGCTTTAAATATTGCATGAATTGTTCTTTATTTTAAGTTTTTTTTTACAATCAAAATTATATCTTGAAATTTAAAATTTTCCTGTGAAATGAATTTCTTCCATACGCTACTAGATAAGAAAAAGATAAGTGAAGAAAACATGAAACAAAAAATCAAGATCAAACCCGCAAAATTAAAAAAAGTGTATGCGTATGTAAATAAATTGTACTAAAACCAATCATTACCGTGTTTTTTTGGCTTTGTTTAAACTTGAACCTGAATCTTGAAAACAAGTGTTATTATTATGTTGTTTTAACTTGAATTAAACTGTGATTCAGGGCTTAAACTAAAGTCTATGTTATGTTCGACTTGAATTCCAGTGCCACTTTTGCTAAAAATCCTATTGCATTATAGTATAATTCAAATTTAAATCAAGGCTTGAAACTGAAAAACATGACTTGAATTATACTTAATTTTAGCTTTATTCCAGCAAAAATGTTTATTGGGAAATTTCAAAATATTTTCAAAGTATCTATTTTTAAAAGTAAAATTAACGTTGCCAGTTTGTAAAATCACGAGGTATGAATAATAATAAAACTAGGTAATAAAACTTTTTTGCTTAGTATCACACAAATATAGGCTCTGCCAGCCAATATTCCCTTTGATATTTTTTGTGTGTATGGATATTTTTCGATTTTTAACTTTAGGAATATTTTATATTTCGAGCAAATTTAAATATTCTCCTTTTATTTTGAAGCTGTGTGTGTGTGTGGAAAGTTGGCTTTCCGCAAACACATTCCCATGTATTTTGACATACGCCACGTTTAGTGTTAACGTTGATAGTTTACTGCATAAACACACTTTAAATTTAGTGCATTAAAACAACTAGTAAAAACTTGTGCATAAAAAAAATAATAAAAAGTATCATGTAAACAAACAGTCATTGTTTTAAAAACGAATTTGTTGAAATTTCTGTAAACGTTGTTTTTTCTCCTGTAACAAAAACGTTGTATTGCATTTTGAATGACGATATGTATATTTTCTTAGATTAGATTTGCGTGCTATTATTTCATTAAGGTACGGATATTAATGTAAATTTACACATAAATCTGTTCCCGATCTCATAACTAAAAATGTCAACATTGCCTAAGGCACAACAACGAGTCCTAGTTAAGTGTGGTGGATTTTCGACGCAATTGGCTCAACATGTGGGAGATAAAATTGATGGTGACCCATTGTGGGGTTCACGTTTTGATTTGGAAAATCCAACTGCTGTTGTACAAACACATTTAGATTTTTTGCAAAGTAAGTACTTTTTGTATTCAAACTTAAATGTGAAAAAGTATGTTAATTCTTATACATTTCTGAAAATTGGCGCCTAACAATAAAACTTTAATACAAACACTATTAACACAATTTTTTGAGAGCGTGGAGGGTTAAAAAATAAATCAAATTTTTTATTACTTTGTAACAACAATATATGTATATATAAATATTATAACTAAATTTTATTTAACTATGATGGAAATTTTAAATGCTTGATAAATATAAAAATCTACAACTTCATCTAATCTGATTGATTTTTTATCAGCCACATATAAAAAGGTATTGAATATTTTTGTTTGTATTGAATCATACATATTATATATGGTTTTCAGCTGTCCTTACATAATTTTATACCAGGTCCTTTTTAAAATTAAATACAATATATGGCGACATACATAACATATATGCAAATATACAGTCCGATTATATTATACATGTTATTGATGTATAAAAACCTTTTTTCATCAGTAGGGTATTCATTTATTTCTCAATCCATTGAGGAGATACACGTCAAAGGGTTTCCCGACTATAAAAATATCAAAATTTTAGTTAACAGGTTCAGAAAAAAATATATAAGGGGAATACCCGGTTAACCAGTTTGGAAACACTATACAGAAATTAATAGGTTAGTTTTTTTTCGCATTTTATATAATTATTTCATACAAATTTAAGCAGATATAGACTAGGTTAAGTAGCTATAGATATAGCTGCTAAAAATTATGAACTTATAAAAATGCTGCCAAGTTTTTTTTGGAAATTTTTGACTTTTCTCGCTTAAATGTAAACATAAATTTGATTTATTGTTTTTTTCCAGTTCAAATTATTTTATAAAATGTAAAGGGTAATTGAAATACATCAAATTTAAAAATAAAAACAAAAATGCATATGTCGGAATAATAAAGTTATATAGAAAAAATTATTAAATAGTTCAAATGTTTACTTGGCCACCGTACTCACCGGACCTAAATCCAAGTGATTTATTCTTATGGGGATATTTAAAAGATAGAGTGCATGTAACAGTTCCGAAAACACTTGCTGAATTGGAAGTAGTTATTAGCATGCTTGTCAATAAAAAAATATTTGTTTAAATTCAAATTCGATTTCTAACAATATTTTAAATAATTATTTTATAGATAATTGTTGTTTCAAATCGTTAATTAAAGCAAATACAAATATACATACATATAATGGGATTAAATTTTACGTTAATCATGCGAATTTTTAGTAAAAAATTAACAAAATTTTTCAAAATATTATTTACAAAATTTAGTACAAATGCAATACATCTTTATATTTCTTCTATATGAATAGATGGCGCACAAATAATTCTATCGAATACCTATCAATCCAGTGTTGAAGGTTTTATGAAGCATTTAAAACTAACTAAAGAAGAATCCATACAATTGATACGTAAAAGTGTACAACTTGCCAAAGAGGCCAAAGGTCAATACATAGCTATGGTAGAAAAGTTGAATGGTGTAGTAGAACCTGATCTGCCATTGATAATAGGATCCATTGGACCATATGGTGCTATGCTACATGATGGTTCCGAATATAATGGTTCATATACTGAAAAAGTATCTAAAGCAGAAATTCAAAATTGGCATCGTACACGCATAGATGCTATATTGGAAGAAGGTGTGAATGGTTTGGCTGTAGAAACTATACCGTGCCAAATGGAGGCAGAAGCTGTTACTGAAATGTTACTGAAAGATTATGCATCTGTTAAGTTCTGGATATCATTCCAGTGCAAAGATGAATTGCATTTGGCTCATGGTGAAAATTTTGCTAATGCTGCCAAATCAGTTTGGGAACTGGTTAAGCAAGCCAACGCGGAAGAAAGAATTTTTGGCATTGGTGTAAATTGTGTTAATCCAGTGGTAAGTTGATAAGATAAATTAAGCCGAAAACTGTGTTAAATAATTATTTTTAATTTAAGTTTGTGGTTCCCCTTTTTAAATCCTTACATACATTATTGAATGATAAAGATTTGCCACCGTTGGTGGTGTATAGTAATCGCGGTGAAACTTATGATCTGAACAAATTAGAATGGACTGGTCAGGATAATTGTGTACCGCTGGAGACTTATGTACCAGAATGGAAACGTTTAGGTGCTACCGTAATTGGGGGCTGCTGCCGAGTTTATCCGGCTGATATACTTAATATACGTAAATGCATTGACAGCATGGGAAATAATAATAGGCCTATTTTGTAATCACCAGGTTTATTTTTATAATGTTAACTATCTTGTTTTATAATTCGCTAATAATAATTTAATTCTACAATATTCACAATCGTTATTTGCACACGATTTGCTCAGACAGCTATTTGCATTTTCTCAATCTTGAGTGGTTATGTTTTGCATTTGCCTACAACAACATTCATATGTATTTGTAAAATATATAAATATATATTTTTTTAAACAATCATTCTGTTATTCAATTACATTCAATAACCCAGCAAAACCTTGGTAATTTGTTGGTATTACCATACTTACGTCAAACCCCTTTCCCTTGCATTTCTTTGAAACTTTGCATCCTATCTTCGCATCACTTCAGATACCAAATTGAACATTTTTTGAAAAACTCCTTACCTGCAAGTTTAGTCTTACTAGGTAAGGTGTTACTGTATGGACATGCCCTTGTTAAAATAATATGTTTTGTAAAAGTTACAACTTAACTGTATTACAAATCGTTTATTTTTACAACAAAATCTTATTAAAATTTAACTTGAAAAAAAAATTGTTAAAAATTTGTAATTTTAATTTAAATAATTCGTCCCGTCCTTCTCTCTATTTTGTCACTTAACATAAGTGTCGGCAAACCCCCTTTAACTGACTACCGTTACCCTTAAAATATCCTTATTGAAATAACTGATACACCGTTATTCTTAAAATACCTATACCTAAATATATTCAATAATATAATATATGTATATCATTAAAATGCCGTTACTGTTATTTTTAATTCTTCCTTTTGTCAATTGCACGTGGTTATTGAATGTTTTCATTCATTAAATTTGTTATTTTTATTTTATTTTTTGGAAAAAATATCGGTATGAGCCGAAATTAATGACTACTGATAACCTTAAAATAGTGTGTTACCATTAAACCCTTAGCTTACAGAAATACATTCATCCCTTAAATATCGTTACCGAAATATCTGAAATATTATTATCCTTAAAATACCAATACAGAAATAATTGAAATAGTTTTACCCTACCAAATACCGTTACGGAAATAATCTAAAATATAATTTCTGTTACCGATAACCGCATCGTTTCGATTACCAACCATGATTAAAATTAAAAACATATTTTGGATTTTCCAAGTTTTAGATTTAAAATTGGTATAGAAATACGCGTTTTGGGGTTTAGTATGAACGTATTATAACACCACTTTTCGTACACTCATGATTTAACATGCATAAAACACGAAATTAATGTTAAACAACAAAAACTTTCTTTAAAAAAAAACAATTTTCCCATATTTTACAAAAGTTTTTATTATTATATTTTTTCGTATTTTTGTGCAAAAATTATTATCAGTGTAAACCTACAACGAAAGACCCCCTTTCGATATTTTACGAAAAAAATCGTTGTTTTTTTCGTGGAACATACGAAACTTATGTTATTTTACGAAATTCAGTTTATTCAAGAATTGAATAATTTTAAACGAAATTAACAGCATTCTTTGGGACTATCGAAAACAACAAAGTTTTAAAATATTTTAAAATAATCTTTTAAATATAAAATGATCTCGAGATTGTGAACCAAATGTTTTATTTTTAAATATAAAAAAAGTAAATATATTTTCATTTAGAATTGGTCCATTTCGAGATGATAATTAAATGTTACTTTTAAATAGAAAACGCTAATTTTCAATAAATATAAGAAAAGATTTGAAAAATTGTGAGGATCAGCGCTAAAAGTTGGCATATTTAATAAAATGGATCATTTTGAAAAAATAAATCACCTTTATGGAGTACTTATTTATACATTTTTTTTTATTAATAATAAGTAAGTTCAATAATAGAATTTAATACAGTAGATTTCGTAAATTTTATAAAAGGTTTTAATGTGCGAATATTTCGTACAATGTAGGAAATGTTATAAAATGCAAAATATTTAAGATATTAAAACAATTCTTTCTCTTTCAACTTCTTAAATTTTCTAAGTTCAAAGTTGGTTTTTTATAATTTATCATTATAATTATTATTATTGCCTGAAGATGCTACACAATGGAGTAGCGAAATAATGAAAAATAAATTATAAACTTATTTATAAAAAAACCCAACCTTAGGCTCAAATATTTAAGAAGTTAAAAATAAAAGATCCAAACTGGAATATAATGCTATGATTTGGAGACCTTGTTGCACAACTCACATTAAACGTATTGGAAGAATTCAGAGAAGATTTTATCTATTATGCATTTGAATTTTATTTCTTATCTACCGTCATATAAGTCCCGTTACCAGCATTTGGGTATGGAAAGTTCAGAAAAAAAAACGTAACGTTCAGGCAATGTTGTTTCTTTATGATCTAATTAATAAAATTATTTATTCCTCTGAGCTTTTGGAAACAATTTGTTTCAAAGTGCCTATTGTTTCATTACGACATAATGATTTATATTATGTTATGTTAGTTGTCATCTTAGCAATTATGTTCCTCATGGTCCTTGGTAGAATTTAATGCATCAAAACCTTATTTAAACAATTTTTTGCTACAAAATTTAGAATAATTTGTTAAAATGTATCTAGATAATTAAATTTAAATTTAATTAGTATGTAAGGAACACTGTTCTATAGACTTAAATTTACTAAAGAAATAAAAGTTAAAAATAAATAATTTTTACTATTTTAACTTATGTGCAGAGAAGATAAAAAAGCAAAATTCAATGTATTTATATATCATTTATATATTTATATATCATATGAACCCCAAAATAAGTATTTTCGTTTTTTTTTTTTTTAAAGTTTTCGATTTAAATGTCAACGTGGAAATCGAAAATTTGTATTTTAGGGTTCAGTATGAACGTATTATAAAGCAAAAAAATATTGGCAAAAAAGCAAAAAACTAGCAAAGGTAAAAAGTTGGGGAAAAAACTTTTTCTAAGAAAATATCTAGCAGAAAAAATACATTTTTTATTAGAAAAATCACTAAAGCAAAAAAAAAAAAAAATAAAAAAGCAATATAAAGCTTAAAAATATTAAGAAAAAGCTACTTTAAAACTAAAAACTGGAAAATCAAAAAACATAAAAAAAACAAATATGAGTAAAACAAGCAAAAATCAAAACAAGCAAATTTGTCTTCTCTGCTTAGGTGTGTTACGTTATCTTACATTTATTTTTTTTTAACAAAATGACGTATTATCAATGAAAATGTTTTAGTATAAATCAGGACGTAACAGTTATAACTTTTTTTCAAATAATTATCGATTATTTTTTGATTGAACATTTTTAATTTCTATTTTTTGACCCCTTAAGATTTATGTTTTAAATTCAAACAAAAAAATTTGGAAATATGATTTTTATTTTCTTATAGCCAGGTAGAAAAATACAAAGGACACAGTACTGGCGCGGTGTTGTAGACGGTAGTACATGTACTGGCAATGTTTCGGATTTTACACCTGACACAGTGTTGAAATGATAACACCAATATACGCATGTCCGTAGGTATTTGCCCACGTTGGTACAGCGTTGGATTTTAGTATTCCCCCAGTACTTTAAATTAAAAATATCCAGTAGTGTGCCAATATTTAAACTAAAATAGCCAGTACTACAAAAACAATTAAAAATGTGGTATTAGGAAGCACCTTAACAAAATTTTAATTTAAATATCTGATATCTTGTCTTGACTTAAGTCGCAAGATCTGAAAAACTGGCGACTGTTTGAGAGTGGTTCGACTTTTAGTAATATTTGAACCTACATGGGACTTTTGGGGCTTAAGTGTATATCCTATTTGGATATAAGACGGTTATCTTCACTATATCTGATTTTTCTTTTTCAACCTAACCTAATTTAATTTTTTATCGAAAAGATTAAAATGAATAGAAAAGCAAAATATTCTCTTGAAAATGATATTGCATTTGAATCTTAATTTATGTTTTTTATTGTAAATATTGATAGTTTTAAGACTGCGACATTGTAGAAAACATAAGATTACTTTAAGTTCATTCGTTTGCTTTTCTCAGTCAAGTCCAGTAAGATTTACTCAGTAACAAACTTACAGAGAGTAAGACAAATTTACTCTCAAAATGAAAATTTTCTAAAAAAAGTACGCGAACGGAAAATTTGCAATAATTTACAAGTTTATTAAACAGCTGATTATAAAACCAAATGCAAAAATAAATTATAACTGATCGATATAAAAAAAAGAGGATTCTTGTTGTAAAATCTTAATTAAAAACATTTTAGAAGGTTTCCTAATCTTTTCTATAATTTATTTAACAATATTTGTTGCTTTGCATAAAACAACGTAGGTGTAAACATTTTTTTTTGTATTTACAAAAATTTAAACACATTTTTTTCAATCATATGTTTTTTCTGCTTGTAAATTCTTGCTGGCAATAATTTGTCTAGTAAAAATTTGCAGAAAGAAGAAAAACTCTCAACATCAACCTGTCACATTATTCTCTCTTTTTTTTTTCTTTATGTTTACTGAGTATTTGTGTAAACGAACGGAACTAATATATTAAAAATCTCGATAAAAATATTGGAATAAATTTAATTACAAATTATATCTTAATACCCTAACCCAGCACTAGTAACAAAGGCTTTTGGCTCGTTGTAGCGAAAACAGACCAGAGCGTCTGGTGGGAATCGAACCTACGACCCCCGCACTGATAAGGTAGCAAGCTACCAACTAGCCTACCGGGGCGCTCATAAAGAAATATTAGCTGGTAATTATACGAATAATTGTATTAAATATTATACGAATAATTGTATTAAATATGTGAAATAAAATAAAATTGTAAATTTAAACAAAAATAAGAAAGGCTCGTAAAATTGTACAACACAGTACTGGCAAAATAAAACTAAAAAAAGTGCCCTACCTTGTCGTACATTCGGCAATTTCTACCTGGGTACGATTTAAAATGTGTGTGGAATTCGAATGTCAAAAACTTGAACTTCGAAAATTTTAAAAGACATTTTGATGTTTAAAACATTTTTGGCCAACTTTTTAAGATTTTTCGACAATTTTAAGAAATTTTTGGACAAATTTGAAATTTTTTTGCATAATTTTAAAACATTTTTAGATAATTTTAAAACATTTTTGAAATCATTTTGGATAATTTTAAAACATTTTTGGATAATTTTAATACGTTTTTAAACAATTTTTAAATACTTTTAAAAAATTCTGAAATAAAACTGAAAATGAGGCAATTTTCACATTTTATAGTTCCAATAATTTTCAGAGATCACGTTCAAAAACACGTTGACGATTTAAAAATCATTTGGATTAAGCCATTATAAATTATAAAAAATGTGTTTCGTGTTATGAGATCAACTATCATCAACAGAACTGACACTTCACTGCACCTATTCTAGATTATAGCCGTGTTTATGCGGAAAGCTATAAACATTTGATATAAGTATCGTTAATCGTTAACACTAAACGTTGGGATATGTCAAATTTATAAGCCAACTTTGAAAGCTTGCCGCATAAACACAGCTTATATAAAACATTTATACATGCCATACGGTGACGCTTTGTTAAATAGTTAGTTTTTTTTTAAGTTATCGTGGATCCTTTGTTGCTAAAGTGAGACGATTAGATAAATACATTTATTCGGAATAAATTTTTTTTCATAACAAATAACCCCTAATTAAACTAAAAATGTAATTATTTAAAAAAGTCATCTATATGAAGAGTTAAAATGATTTCGACGGATTTTCAATGCATTCTAGATTTCTACTGTCAAAATTGTTTGAGAAAACGATGATAGGCATACCACACAAACACAGTTGTTTTTTAAGGTTATCGTCAACTTAAAACAAGCTTATATTTGATGTTCCAAAACATAAATTATTTGTTTGTGCAAATTTATTGTTATAGAGACATCAGTGCCATGATTTTATGATTTTTTATTAGCAAAGTCTGCAAAACAAAGTCTATAAAATTGAATTAAACTTGACAACAAAATATATTGTTCTGTCAATTCTTAGTGCAGTTTTGACCAGTAATTTATTTTCTTAACCATCTTTCGCATTGAACACTAACAATGGCAATAATACTAAAATTTTATTTATGATGTTGAATCAAAAAATCCAACAATAAAATAATTTCAGTTTTTGCTATAGCTAAATTACATAAAATTACGTAAATTGGTGTTGAATCGTAAACGAATTAAATTCAAAAAAATTTTATTTTTCATTTTGTAAAAAATTATTCGCAAATGAATGAAAAGTTATTGCATTATAAAATATCAACTTATTTTAAAGCCTACAAATTTATTTTATTGATTTCAAAAAAACTAACCAAACCAATAGGGCCATTTATGGTTAGAAGGCTAACAAAATAAAAGTTAACAATCGTTTCATAACATCATTTTGTGATGTATCACAGGTATCAGGTTTCAAAGTAAATCAAAGAGTAAAAGATACCTTTACTAGGTAATACCTGAAATACGTCCTACCCTTTACCTTTACCAAGATTTTACTGGGTTTTGAATGTTTGTAAATTTTTTTCTTTTTCAATTTGTTTAAGAATAAAAAATATTTTTTTTATTTTTCGAATTTTATTAACGAAAATAATTTTATAATTATTTTCGTTAATATGTATTCATATAAAAAAAATTAAAGTTGGTTACTAAGATTTTATGAGGCAAACTAAAATACTTTTAAATATTAAAATTTACATTTAATAAGAACTAAAAGTAATAAATATTAATAAACAAAAAATACACTAAATTTTAATTAAAATTTTAAACGAAATAAACTTATTTTAAGTAAATTTTTTGTACTTGTTTTTAGAAAAATTCTTAAAATTTTGATATAGAGATTCTCGTATTTCATTTGATACCCACCTATGCATTAAAGTGCTGGTATAAATGTTAAAAAGCAGTTTGATATTCTGAAACCCTTTAAAAAGAACACAAGAGGAGATTATGAGTAGTACGGAGTACGCCAAACATTCTAGTAGTTATCTGCAATTGGTAAATAAAAAATATTTCACACAAACACAGCTAATATAATTTATGTCAGCCTATTTATGTTTATTATAATATTTACATAGTATATATTTAGTCAAATAATAAACTATCAAGAAAATTAATTCAAATATTAATGCTGCCGATTCCAAAACAAAACAGTGATTAGACTTTAATCGGAGATGTTAAGTGTTTGTAGGAGTGTATTAAAAATAATATTCCTCTTCGTCGTTAATACCCCATACTACTCTCGCATATTGAACATGTTTACCTCTTAATACCTTATCAGCAAAATAATACAATTATATTATATATGTAGTCTGTCTGTGGTTATAATTAAATAAATATGTATATATATACACACATTTTATAAACTGATATAGAAATTTATGTTGTTCAGAAGAGAACACTTATTGCTTTTTAGAAATAGTGCTAAAGCAAGCTGACATTATAAATGCTGTTGTTTATTCATATTAATCAATCAATTGTTACAGAGTCTTTAAATCGACAAAGTGAATCTTTAAATAAAACAAAACAAAGTGCATTTCAAATTAACAAGTGGTAATATTTAAATACATTACAATAAAAAAAGATTTTGCTGCCTAATATATGTATCAAGGGAAAATAGAATTTTATAACGTAGAAATTTGTCGAGTGGATCTATAAAAAAAGGTATATTTAACTGAATGACGTTGGTTTTTATTAACAACAACATTTTGTACAAGAAATTTAAAAGCTTTAAGGCAACGGGTCCAAAGGAGTCCGGGGAAGTTCGGAAAAAATTCTTTAAAAATAAGAAGGTTATATAGGGTCCGCCAAATAACATTTTTTTGAAAATGCTATAAAAAAAACTACTGAATATTTTCTCAAATTTCTTTTTTTATTTGAAAGTACAATCCTTCCGGTTAATAATGGAAAATAATTTCATTCAAATGGCTGCCTCGGCTGGCAATGCAGTAGCCTACACGATCGGTCCAATTTTTAAGCACATTATCGATTGTGTGCAGCTGTATTTCACCAATGGCTTCACGAATATTGTCTCTGGCTTGTCGGCGTAACACTTATCTTTGACGGCACCCCACAAATAATAGTCCAACGGTGTTAAATCGCAGCTCCGAGGTGGCCAAACGACCTCAGCTCTGCGGCTGATAATGCGATCTTCAAAAACAGGGCGCAAAACATCGAGTGTAGCTTCGGCTGTGTGGCACATAGCGCCGTCCTGTTGAAACCAAATGTTGCCAATATCCTCCTCTTCAATTCGTTTAACATGGCCCGATAACGATCGCCATTGACTGTAAGGGCCACTTCTTGCTCATTTTCAAAGAAAAATGGCCCAATTATGCCTCTGGACCAAAATCTGCAACAAACAGTGACTCGTTTTGTGTGCATTGGCTTTTCAATGTATGCGTGCGGGTTTTCTGTGCCCCAAATGCGACAATTTTGCTTGTTTACATACCCGCCAAGATCAAAATGAGCTTCATCTGAAAAGATGACATTGAAAAGATGACTTTCTGCAACATTACCATGATTTTCAAAGTAATGTCGCAATATTTCCCAGCGTTGTTCAAGCGTATACACAACCATATTCGTTCAGCGGAAGGATAAAACTAATTATCTGTCAAATCAGACATGAGCCAAGTGTTACCATTCACGAAATAAGCACTAGTTGAAAAAAAAAAAAACGTTAGATGGCGGACCCTATAATAGAAGTTTTTTTATTTATATGAATTCACAATATTTTTTTATTTCTTCTGTAGAAAACATTCTCATATGCGAAAAAATTATCAGAATGTGTTTAAAAATCAATTTTTACTATTAAAAATCACAGATACCTAGTAGCTTTTTTATATAAATTTCCTCAAAATCCTACAGTTGTTAAGCTTTTCTAAGGTAATTTCTTCCAAAAATTTAAGATTTACAAAATCTCTTAAATTCAAAAAATTCTATAATTCCGTTTGTTGTATTTTTTACTACTACTATTTTTTCTCAAAATCTTCAGATTTAAGTGTTTTTATTTAAATAAAAAAAATTTTAAAGTTTTGGGGTCCGTCAGCCAGTAAAAATTACTCAAGAGGTCCGTGAAGTGAAAGTTAATGGGAACCGCCGCTTTAAGGCCTTGTGTTACACCTAGGAGAATAGTTGTATTATTTGAATGTAACAAAGCAATTTGTAAAGAGATATAGCCAAGCTTTATCTAGGTGAAATACAAAATAAGCACCTGCATGGCATTACTAATGTGCAGGGCTCAGTTCATACATGTTTATTGTGGTTAGCAGGAGAACAACGTTAACCAAATATTTTTGGGAATCAACAAATTTGTTACAAAATGCATATTTTAACATATTTGTCTATAAATGCATATTTCATAGTATATTTTAATATTTTTGCTAAAAACTCATGTTTAAGCATATTTTTGAGATATTACTGCAAACTGGATTTTTGCACAATTTATATCTTTTATAAAAAAAAATACTTTTTCGAATTTATCAGTATATTTTGAATTATCACGAGGACAAAAAAAAATACTTCTGGAGGTTCTAGCTCGTCTTAAACTTCGGGTTCTGAAGAGATCTTTTGCCGGATCGAAATACATGGACCAGTCTAGCTAAAACTCGTTAATTTGCTTTGTTGTTGTACATATACGGAGATTGAAAACTCACTGTAAACTAACGAACAAAAAACCTAGAGAAAAACTGTAAAACTATTAACTAGCTGCCAATAATTAACGGTAATTTAAAACCACTTTTAAAACAAAAGAACTGATAATATTGAAAACGTTGAAAAAATTAATTATAAAAACACGTCTGGATAAAAAAATACGACCAGTTTTTAAAATAACATTAAAAATATACAAATGATTTCTTTTTTTCCTTTCTTTAAAATAGAATTTTATGATCTGGTCTTCAACCTAAAAGGAATTATATAACGTATATGTGAATAATCATTTTATAAAAAAAAGTCATTCAATGATAAAAAACGATGAAGTTTGATTTTTAATTTTTGTAAAAATTGATAATGGAAAATAATACGAGTTTTGAAAGAAACTATCAAATATATTTTTGAAGTCCATGAAAAATGAACCACCTACAACAAAAAAAAAACAACGGTCATCAAATCTAGACGTCCTAAACTTTCTCAATTTTTTGTTTTTTTTTTTACTTTTAAGTCTCAGTATATACGTATGGACTACGAGTGCTTTTTTCCAGTTGTAGGAAACAAATTGAAACCGAAATTGCAACTTTTGGGCAAATTAAAATAGGAAGGTCTACAACAACGAATACACAACAATAAATGTTGACTGCGTAATTAGAAAGATACAAAATGAGCGGAAAACTACTGATACAAATGGAATTCGGGAAGCATTGAGTGGAACTTTCAAAAAAATACCCAAAGCTAATCGCTGTGGCGCCACAGTTTAATAGTATAACTTACGCCTTACATATGTATGTTATACATATGAAAATTAAAAATAAAACTATATATAATGTTTTTGTCTTTGAATGATTGTTCGTATTTTTTATTCAGACGATATGCACATAATAAATTAATGAACTTCCTTGCCCTACTTATGTACGAAATATGTATACGAGGGTGGATCAATAAGTCCGTGACTTCGAACTTACCTCGTAGTTATATGAAATGCAACACTGCTCCCATCAAGTACCACCTGTACCAAGTTTTGAGCAAGTTCCGTCATTTAATTTGCGTTTAACAGCTATTCCTCGTGGATTTTTTAAAAATTAAAAAAAGTGAATTTCGAAAAAAACTGACAATTTAACCAAGGAAAAGCTGGATAAATACTATGGGGACTCTGCACCATCGATTTCAATGGTAAAAAAGTGGTTTACTGACTTTTGCTCTGGTCGCACAAGTACAAATGACGCTGAACGCCCTGGACGGTCGATTGAGGCCGATCGAAGAGTAAAAGTGCGTGAGATTGTTGAATTGGGCTACGAATTGGTACCTCATCCGCCATATTCTCCGGACTTAGCCCCCAGTGACTATTTCTTGTTTCCAAACCTAAAAAAAGGAGATTATGTTTAAAAATAATTTTTTTTGCAAATAAAACCGTGTTTCATTCAAAAAGTCACGGACTTATTGATCCGCCCTCGTATGTTATGTATACTTTCACCGCATGAAACAATTATTTTTCGTTAAATAATGTAATTGCTTTTTTAATACGCAATAATATTCTTTCTGTTTTTTTATTTTCTACTAAAACATAAAACTTTTTTTAGTTCAAATCTGGAATTAAAGGTTTACTAACTAAAGTATTAAAAATATTATTCCAATCTTCTACAAAATTTTGAATTAAACAAAGATCCAAAGATTTATTACCTATTTTCAAAGTTTTACAAAGCAAATTTGAGACGATTTCAAATGAAATCTTAATTTATGATAAATTATAAAAAGTGTATGAGCGCATTTAATTCTGAGACAATAGTATCAACTACTCTGCTATCATTAAATTACACTAACAACATGAATAGATTAACGTTCATGATCCAGATGTCAAGGCTCCCATTAGAAAGAATAATCTCATTATTCTATCAATAATTATAAACAGTAAACGAAAGCAAAAACGTTAAAAACATTACAACAGTAATAATTGTGGTCAGGGTTGGCAGAGAATACCGTTAAAATACAGTGATTGATTCAAACCCCTTTCCATTGTCTATCGTTACCCTGTGTAGTTTTAATAAACTATCCAGGCAGAAATTGCCGATGGTAAAAAAATAAAATACTGGCAGAGCCATGATTGCCAATGAAACGAACAACAAATAAAGTACTGACAGGGCACATGTTTATTAGAATGCTTTGCCAACTTTAGTAAAAAGTGCTTTGCCAGTACTTGATTTACAAAATTAATAATCGTAAAAATAATAAAAGCACTGGCACAGCCTTGGTTTTGAATGCTTTCCCAAAGTTAGCAAAAAGTGCTTTGGCGCTAATGGGTGAACAAAATTTACATCCATTTATGAAATAAAAAATATATATAAAGCGCTGGAAAAGCATTTATTTACAAAAAGAAAATTTACAACCATTTATGGAAGAAAAAGTATATAAAGACGCAGATTTTGTGAGGTTTTCAAAAAAGGATTTGACAGATCTTGTTTTTCACATGTATTTAAATATAAATTTGACATTTAAAACTGCCCAAACAGAAATTGACAAATAAAGAAGTTTTAGAAAGCACTTTGTTAGGGGGAACTAGTCTAAAATAAAGTCATTTCAAAGTGCATTTAATACAAAGAGTACCTTCCGAGAATTTTAAAAAGGAAAAAAGAGTAATTTCCTGGTACGTTTTAAAAAAAGAAACAGCACTTTATTGATTGTTTCGCCAGTACTTTACCAACGTGTTATTATTTTGGTGTTATCAGGCCTTAGATGATTACACTTGCTGGACAATATGTCCAGCATTTAAACATGTAATGTGTTGTTTGATGCTGCTTAGCATAGTCGCTTTCAAAACACTGGGTCAACGCTTTTCTTATTCGTCGTTCGTATTCTTCTGGCTGAGTAGCTTTACCTTTAAAATACCTTTGTTGTTATTTTTAATTCGCTGCTTTTATTAATTGCATGTGGTATTGACAATTTTACATACATTAAGCTCATAATTTTGATTTTCATTTTAGTTTATTTTTCGCAAAATTTAAATATTAAATTTAAACACAATTATCCTTAAAATACCGAAGAAAATAAAATACCTGTTATTCTTAAATTCAGTTACAGAATTAATTTAAATTATCGTTCCCGATACCACTTCGTATTGGTTACCAACCATGATTATAATAAAAAAAATATAAGAACGAAATCGAAACAAAGTATCGTACCATATATAAAAGCTTATCAGTTTATGAACTTTTATTTACATATGAATACAGAGTTTAGGAATTTGTTTAAACAAATACATATGTGTGTGCTATGTTTTATGCTAAGTGTAGTAAATTTTTCCCGTGAAAAAATCCACTAAATTTAAATTGTAAAAGTGAAATCCTAAATTAGTCTTGTATATTTAACTAGCTTGATAACAAATTCTAAACAATTGTCATGTGACTCATTGTCGGGATAAACATTACCATAATATATAAAAGACTAGCCAAATCTCTCAGTCACTGTTAAATTGATTTCTTTATTTTTGGTATTTGACCCGAGTTTCACGTGAACACCGTTATTGTGAAAAATCACTTGTTTTATGGAGTATAAAATTTTTTTTACGTGAATGCATAGTATTCGTTTCGGTGAAAATGTTCTTACTGTTTTTGATACAAGTTATGTAAAAAACTTTAGAAAAGAAATTATGGAGGTAAAAAAAATGTTTAGGGTAAAAAAAATTTAGGTGGTGAACAAAATTTTTTGAGATGAATATAAAATATTATTCAATTCTAAGGGACTGGTAAAAAACCAAGAGAAAATATTTTACTTGCCAGTCGCTGCTATGAAATTGTACTAAAATACACCAATTTGTATGGGTGTCCATTAATCTAGGTAAAAATTGGCACCCCCGCTTGCGGGTCATCGCTAAATCGACTTAAAATTTCATAAGGATCACGAATATATAAGTATACTTTATGGGGTCTTAGACAAACGGAATGAATATTATACCCTCACCATATATGGTGGAGGATAAAAAATTTTGATATTAACAATTTAAATTACAATTTAAGGCTTTTAAGTTCGAGTGAAATTGTTTCACGGGAAAAAGAATATATATGCCGAAACCCAAACTTGGTTTGTAATTACATATTTAATACTTTCTTTTGTTTATCTTTTTGGCGCTTCTATGAAAATAGAAATAGACTTTAGTTTTCACAATTTTGTGTAAATTTATTTCAAAAAAAAATTTTTTTTTTTGTATATTTTTTAAAACTCATTTTATGAAGAGCAATCTGAAACAACAAAAGTTAATTATAGTTCTGGCACAAATTGGACTTTATTTTCTGACGATACGAACTTTACTATGGAGTGTTTAAAAAATAATAAAACATCATGTTTTTTCACTGTCAAGTTTTTAGGCATCTTTGCAAATCAATAATTCAACATGAGCCTTAAACGCGTTCTAGTTAAAGATGGTGGTTTTGGCACACAAATGACTGTACATGTAGGTGTTGCTGTTGATGGTGATCCTCTTTGGAGTGCACGATTTAATGCTACAAATCCAGCGGCCGTAGTCAATACACATTTAGATTTTTTGCAAAGTAAATATTTCAGTTTTTTTTTTTTTTTTAATAAAAAAGAATCATTAAAAAAAACTTTTACTAGATGGTGCTGATATAATTTTAACCAATACTTATCAGACAAGTGTTGAGGGCTACGTGGAATATTTGGAATTAGATGCCGACCAAAGTATTGAATTAATTAAAAATACTGTACGCTTAGCACACATTGCCAAGGAGAAGTATTTAACAGAATGTTTTCAGGCTGAATTGAAAGTAGATGAAGGTAAATTGTAAATATTTATATTGTTGCCAAGAAAATTTCAAATCATCCAATTTATTTCATTTGTAGGTTTTCCTATGATTATTGCCTCTATTGGACCATATGGTGCTCATTTACATGATGGTTCTGAATATACGGGTGACTATGCTGATTATGTTCCGGCAAAGGAGATCACCGATTGGCATAGAGTGCGCATAGATGCTTGTCTGGAAGCCGGTGTAGATGCTTTAGCTATTGAAACTATACCTTGTCAAATGGAAGCTGAAGCTTTGGTAGAAATGTTATGTGATGATTATCAAGATGTTAAATTTTGGATTGCCTTCCAATGCAAAAATGAACAGTCTTTGGCACATGGAGAAGATTTCGTTGATGCTGCTCTTGCTATATGGGACATACTTAAGGAAAAAAATGCTCAAAACAATTGTTTAGCCATAGGCGTAAACTGTGTACATCCTAAATTTGTAACGCCACTATTAAAATCCTTAAATGGCGAACGTAATATAAACGATAGAATACCATTGGTGGTTTATCCAAACAGTGGCGAAATATATGATGTTAATAAAGGTTGGATGGGTAAGGAACATTGTGTCCCTTTGGCTGATTATGTTCCCGAGTGGGCTCAGCTAGGAGCGAAAGTTATTGGTGGCTGTTGTCGTACTTATGCCCGTGATATACGACATATAAGTGAGACTGTACAAAAGTTTAATAAGCTAAAACTATGATACCAATCAAAGTGATCATTTACATTTTTTTAAGTTCTTAATATACAAATATAATAAATATTTAAACAACTTTATTAGTAATTTGGAATTCAGGTATAGATTCATTCAATCTTTTAGTTATAAATTATATAAACAAAATGACAAAATCAGTAATTTTTTTTAATCTATTTGATTGCAGTTTAAAGAGCGTATAAGTGATATTTAATTATATAGTATGTATACGATCCCTTGTACTTTAAAAATTTGTAAATATGAAGTCTGCATAAAAAAATAATATCATAATTTAATTTCCAATCTATGCATGGAACTTCGAGCTCCGATTTTTAAACAATTGGCCTCCTGGTGATGAAAATTACTGATTAGTATTTCTACATTATTATTATTATCGATTATTGATTTCACATATGGATTTAGGATACCACCCTATTAAAGATTTTGTCGATGTTTAAAATTGGCTAAGTTTAATAATAATTTGGATAATAACTAATTTATTTTTTGAGCTTAAGGTTCGTTTTTTACAAAAAATATGTTATTTATTTTTCAATATTTCGCTACTCCAACTCTAGTATTAAAGACTTCATTCAAGTGGTTCAACCGATTAAATAAATTCTTTAATGTGTAATTTTTCGACATATTTTGAATATTTGAAGCGTATTTCGTGAGCTTGAGCAAAAATTTAAATTACGTATGCGTCAGCAGAAAAAAATCTTGCTTGATTGTAATTTTTGGTTCGTGCGTAAGCGTGAGTCAAATATAGCTCACGTGCCCATCTCTAGTTTAGACTTTATTTAAGCTTTAATTAAAGATACAACATAGCTTCTCAAATAAAGACAACATTTGTAATAAAGCTTTAAAACAATATTTTGAAAACTATGCATCTTTCATATAATCCATCACAAATCACATTATTTCGCAATGCTATTAATAATTACGAAAAAACCTAGTTTTATTTTTTCATTCTCATGCTGGCCACATACGATGGAACATTAGCGAAGTAAATAAAATTAAAGAGACTAAAATGGTGACAATTTAAAACAATAAAAATTGGATAAATGAACATGAAAATTATGGGAAATAAAATGTGATATCTGTAAACAGCAGCATATGAAAAGTTAACAAAAGAATATAGAGATATTTTTGAAAATTTGCTTTTCGTAGTATATTCGAACACACAGAACTGATGTTTCCTATATGGTTTCGTTTTTGGTTCCATAGTCTGTACTAAAAAGGAAACACATGTTTCTACTAATGTTCCTTCGTATGTGTGTATCATTTGATGGAAATTCAATTTTAATCTATATTTTTTTTTTTTAAATACAAAATTTAGCTTTTTGCAGTTCTAAATTCTGTCGCCTTTTTAAATATTGCAATCCATAACCCAGTATACTATTTTTTCCCCTTTATACGAGTTTGTACCATATTACATATATTCTTAAAGGTTTAGCAGTAAAGATTTAAGTATCTCTTTTATTAAAACAATTTCTTAAAAGTCACACTTGAGTCAATTCCAGTGGATTATGAGCCTTTTGTGCCTGTTTCTTTGCTGCCAAACGCTCCTGTGCCAACCTTCTATTCTCAGCAATACGAGCCATTTGTTCGGCGCTTAATTTTTGTTTGGAGGAAGGTGTTGAAGGCTGACTGGGCGGTAGAGGTGTAGCTAGATCACTTGTATCATTGAGGTCAACAGAACCCGCATAAGGAGTAGACATCACTGCATTTCCACGAGAAAATGAAGGCGTTACAAAATTACTACTACTAGCTATAGATGTATTTGTAGCTGAACCCATTCCACCACTGGAATATCTTGAAGTGTTTGTTCCTGGTGTTCGCGGTGCTACCTTCGATATGGCAATTTGTTCATCTAAAAGAGCATCAAATTCATCAAATGGTTCATCAGCTACCGCAATTCCCTGTTCATCATTATCTTCAGCAGCATCGTTAATTTCCTCATGGCTATGCATGCTTTCCAACATGCCCAAGCGATAGCGGGACATATGAACTTGTAATGGTTTCTTTTTACCCAAACGTTCTATATTTGTAAGCACATCATCGAACTTGTACGTTGGATACATTCTATGGCCCCAATGCTGTAAACGTCTCATAACTTCATCTAGATCTTCCCGCTCTTTGCCTTTACCCTTGAATTTAATATCTTTGTAATAGTCCTGAATAGTATGTATGCCTCTCGATCCTCTAAGAACTTCCACATTTAATCTTGGTCTTGGATTGAGGACATTTCGTTTTTTAGGTTGAACCTTTACCGGCACAGGAACTGCACCTTCAGTATTCTCCCCACTTTCTTGATCAGCATCTCCAAACAATTCGTTATTTTCCCCTGTGTCATCTGGCAGCTGATCTCCATCGTTGTGAATATTACCATTTAGTAAATCATCAACACCATCATCTCCAAATATAGACATATTTGCCAAATTATTTTATCTAAAAAGTTGTGAACAAACCCGCAAAGAACGATTTTAAATTGTTATTGTGGCATTTGCTTTATCTTATTTTCTATTATTATTCGATTGATCTTTGCTGTGGATCTGTGCTTACCAGGGATGATAATATATACAGAGTTGTTCTAATTCAACACTCAAATTCACCCCATACCGCCCTATTGCTGTTTACATATTTACCACCTCTGTGAGAGGTAAGTATTGTACTACTAGTACACTTTGTAAACGGTTGTTCAATTGAACTAGTTCGTTCACGAACGATACAACTCTGGTGGTGAAATAAAGCAGCAGCTTGTGCAAATTTTCTCCCTTGCTTTCTGAAAAATACAAATAATTTATATTAAATAGTACTGAAATACATAAGTTTGGAATTGAAAATATTAATAAAATCTAAATTTAATGAAATTTCTTCAATTAACTTAGAAATATCAATAATATTGCCATTTGTGGAAATGCAATATTATGGTGAAAAAAATGCGCATTTATCAGAACTGCAAGAAAGCAAGAGTTGATAATTTCATTTGAAAAGAATGATAAGAAAATACAAAAGGAAATAAGAATAAATTTAAAGAATAAAAACAAAAATAAAAAAAAAACTAATTTGAATTTACCGAAAGAAAAAAACTAAATACCTGTATATAAAATGGAAAATAAATGTAATAAAACGCCAAATAACAGTAATACAACTAATAAATATATGGACCACGTTTATTGTCATCAAACACAACAAACCAAGACCTCGTATAACAACAATGTTACAACAACCGGCAGCGTTGGTAGTGGTGGTGGTTCGGCTGCATCACCCAATGCGGATGTTTTGGCTCTTTTAAAAGAAAACAAACAACTTAAGGCCATGTTAATATTGCATTTGGATTTGATACAAGAACAAAGTGATCAGTTAATGGCCAAGGAGAAGTCCTTAAAAACACGCAATGAAGAATTAGAATCTTTACGGGCACGCAATGCCGCCTTGGAAAATCAAGTTAAAGATTTACAAAAACAATTACAGAGACAAATCAAAAGATCTGGAGAAATATCAACATTGCCGCCACCACCTTTAGCTAAAATACAATGTCAACCAGTGACGACGATAACAACTTTAACTCCAAAATTAACAACGATGTCAGCAAATGGCGCAAAAGTTGTACGTTCTACGGGTAAAGTTGGAAAATCGAATATCATTGGAGAATGTAATGGCAAGTTAATAAGTAAAATTGTACTCCAAAGAGTTAGTATGACTTCTCTTAGAGGCAAACATCGTACCCAAAGTCCTCAAAGCCATACAACTGATACAGAAAACGAAGAAGAGGATGAAGAACATGATGATGAAGAAGAGGATGCAGATGATACTATGGAAGAGGAGGTTGAAGAGAATATGGATGAAATAAAAGAAAATCATCAACAATACGCAATAGATGAAGAAGAAGATGATGAGGTTGAACTTGATGAAGAAGATGACGTTGATCATCACACTCAAGATTCACTGGATGATAAGTCTGAACCTGTTATCATTGATGATTTATATGATACTGGCAATACTACCGAAGATAGTAATGAAGTGTTAGCTGTACAAAGTAAACGTTTAAGGCTACGTCAGGCTGCTAAACAATCGTTAGCTGTGCCAAGAGGAGCTAAGCCTAGTGTGTCTCCTGCCTCGACTACAACAAACGATGGCCAGACGGCATTTAAGGCCGTGACTTCATCTGCTTCGTCCACCTGTACTACCACTCATCACATAAGTAAACAACCACCAACTCCCAGTCGTGGTAAGCAGATGACGATTATGCGTTGGCATGCTCCAGATTATAATAGTGATGAATCGGTTAGTTGTGATTCAGCAGCTGACAATGAAAGGGTAATTAAAATTTGTTTGTATATATTTAAAAAAACAATTTTATTTTATCATAATTTTCCATTTTAGCGATCTACATCGGCTACTTCATCGTCACCCCTTAAACATGCCTCACACGGCACGGAAAAGAAACGATCTCATGAAAATTCTTCGCATATTCATTTACATCACCGAACTAAAGCCAGAAAATGTACTTACATTTCTACTCCACAACATTATAGTACGAGAGAATGGGAAGATGAAGCATTTAATTGTGACAATGAACATGAATTTCTGAAAGCTGAAGCTAAACTCTTACAAGCGGATAATCCAAAATTAGAAATACCTAAGTGGACAGAACATGAACTGACGCCCTCGTATTGCATTGAAGGTACTGAAGATCTTTCGGATGAAATATTTCTGAAGAGACATGCAAAATTGGAAGTGGACGAAAAGCGTCGTAAAAAATGGGATGTTCAACAAATACGTGAACAAAGACGAATAGAACGATTAAAGAGAAGACATTGTAAAGACGAAATACAACCGGCTCAAGATACCCCAAGTTTGCAAACATTTTATCCAACCACAGAAAATCTTCAAACTATTTGTTTTGTTCAAGACTTACCGGTACAGGCATTTGGTGAAATGATACCCAGGTTAGCATCAATTGGCTGCGGTGGAGAACGATTAAATTTTCTATTACCTTGGTTTGATAAGGATTATCAACAATTTTTAAAAGATAACAATAAACAACCAACTGTTACAACCGTTAATATATCTGAAACAACATCTGCTCAAACACAACAAATGTTAAACTCTTCATTTGTTCTTCTTAAGAAACGTAGAAGACAACAAAGTTCTTCTTTTGGTCCACTACATCACCCACTAACTTCGCGTCAACGTAACCAAGCAGCTAAACTGAATAACACCAATATGTCTAGTACTTCATCTATGACTGCTAACACCGTTGCCATCACAACCACTTCATCGCAAACATTTTTAAATATTGTAAATTCTTCTACTTTAACTCCTGTAACCACAGCAGCACCTACTGCAGTTGTTGGCAGCATTAATTCAAATTTATGCATGTAAGTTTGTTTTTAAGTAGTTTAAGATATAAAATTTCAATCCTTAGTTATTTTATGAAAAGTATACAAATTTCTACAAATTGTTTACTTTGATTATTTAATGCAACTAGTATCTACGGCTCTTCTTAAAACCTGAACTGGTTTTTTGAGAATTTTTGGAGAAAAATAGCACACAAAAAATGTGAAAAAGTGGTTATTTTAATGTATTATTTTTCATGTTTTTAAGAAATTCTAATTAAGTTTTAAAGTTTATTTGTATTATTGAATATATTCTTTGCATGAGTTTTGTATTTAATTAAATTTAAATATTTTTTTTATATTTATTAAAAAAACGCGTTAAAAAACCTCTTAAAACTGGTTCACGGGTAAAATTTAAGAATACTTTAGCAGGGGTTGAGAGGATTGCATTCTGATTAGTCTATATGATTGTTGGTTAATAAATCTAAAATAACACACTTAAAACTTAAAATGCATCGGTCATGCCAGTCATCACTTCTTATAGATTTAGGTTTATAAAAAGGCATTTTTATACTTTGCTTAACCCAATACCGATGAGGATATTTTTGTTTGTATTTAATACTTAATTTTGTTGGAGGAGGTTGATAGAAAGTCTCTAATCCAAATCCAAAGAAAAGAAAAATTTTTGATTTTGGCTGGAGGGATCGTTGTGCCCGCCAGAGGAACAGTAACCGGGTCCTAACATGTTTGCGTGTGTTCATAGTAGAACTAAAAATTTTCGGCATATGGCATCACTGGCAGGGAACGGTTTAAAAAATTGTTGCCACAGTAAACGCAACCTCCGCGGTTTAGTTGCGTTAAGCGAGGTCGCACTGTATATAATTTTTTTTTTAATATCCTTGCAATTAAAGCTAAAACATCACTTATTTTGTATATTTTCAAAATCCTTTAATCGGAATTTCAAC
This sequence comes from Eustalomyia histrio, assembly GCA_949748255.1. NCBI lineage: Eukaryota > Metazoa > Arthropoda > Insecta > Diptera > Anthomyiidae > Eustalomyia > Eustalomyia histrio. The sequence goes on from OX456526.1 coordinate 3,336,497, forward strand.
ATTTTATTACATGATGTTAGTTATAATTAATGTCATCAAAGATATCAAATCTTTTATATCAAAATTTTGAAAATAGTAAAACTTAAAACGATACGTACATACTTTTCGTTGTAGGTTATTTAATAGTGAAATCGCAAAAAAAAAGAAGAGAAATATCAACTTTAAGTGATGTCGAAATCACCGGATTTTTCGGGGGACATCAGCAGATTTTCTTTGCTAAATATATATTAGTACCATAAAAATAGCAAAAAACAAAGAACTCTAAAATTTTGTAAATATTATTCATTCCATACCAACTTTCCATAATAAAATACGTGACGAATCAAACACAAATTTTTCCAAAAAGTCGGCGAGGTTACATATTGGCAAATTTAGTAAGAATTTTTAATACATTATTATAGATTGGGATATTCTTGAAATTTTATTGTTTCAATAAAGTTTTATGTAGGCAGTTCAATTTTTTCTTATAGATTTTACGATTTTAAAAACTTTTAATGCTAAATAAGTTCTAAAATTTTGGAAATTTTAATTCAGAATAGTTTAATCTGTTTTAATTATTTTATTTTTGTAGTAAAATACTATTTAATAAGAATCAAATTAAAAAACGTTGGTTGTCCTATTTGAATGGCGTTATTTATTACTTTAAGTTTTGATTTTTTTTTTTTTTTTTTTTTTTTGCATAAAGATTATTGTTTGCCTTATTTGAATTTCGTTATTACTTTCAGTTTCGATTTTGTATTTGCATAAAGTTTGTAAAAATATTTAATTTTCCTTCAAAAACTTTTTTGAAAATATTTCTTAAATTAAAACTAACTTAGAAATTCTAGGATCATATTCGTGAGCTGCATGTCAAAGTCTATTATCAATGATGGGCCGCAACCCTGATGCATCAATTTTGCTTATTTTGTTGAAGTGTGTTATTTAAAAAAGGGATTTCAATAAAACAAATTTAAAAAATTTATACAAGTTTTGACCTAAGAAAATTGTGATAAACTCGTAAATAAATGAAAATGATTTTAAAAAATATATATATGTATACATATCTGTGTCGTTTTGGATAAATCAATTAAGTCGACTTAACACATATCGAATTGTTTATTTTTGTTGTCTTTTTTTTTCTTCATATGACATAACCATGCCTTTAAAGGCCGGAGTCTTCATTAAGGCGACTGCATGCATCTTACCCTCATTTCAAAAATCTATTTAGGCCGAAATTGAAAAAAATCGTTTTAAAGCGGCCATTTTGAACAGGATATGTTTTATATGGAAATAACGACATTAGTGAGAAATTGCTGTTAGTAATTATTGTTATACTCATTTATACTGAGCCTCAAAATACGTATTTTCGTTTTTGTCCGTTTTCGACTTTTAATTTCATAAATACAAATTTTTAATTAAAAAATGATTAAGAGTTTTAAAGACGTTCACGATAACCCAAACCTCTTTTCAAAATTATATTTCGTTCAAAAGTTATTAAAAAATTTATTAGATTATATCCAAATTCATTAATATCTCAAAACTACGAATTTCGACTTAATAGTTTAAAACTGCTCTGATCAGCTCCGCCAACTTTAACGATTTGTCTGAAATTTGGTAAATAACTATTGACGATTTTGCAAAATTTCATGTATGGAAAATGATGACTTTATTTAATACAATTTTGAATCGAACTTCTTGAAACGATATACTGAAAGACAAACAAATTAATTTGAAATGGTGTCCCAAAATTCACGCAAGAGTTGCATTAAATAAAAAACAGTTTTTTTACTTACACTGTTATTTTATAGAATAGCACATTCTTTTTGTTTACTGAAACGTCTTGTTGAAACTACATATCGTCCACATCAATATCATCCAACTTAGGCAGAAAGAATTATGTTATCATGTCGCCATATCGATCACAAGTAACAGTCAAAGATGAAAATAAAATTCGGAGCCAGGTTCTTATACCTTATTGAATGGCTATTTCTCAATTAAAAACTACGAGTTTGACGATGACGATTTTTCAATAAAATTCGTAGGCATCACTGACACAGATATATGTGTGTCATTTTCGCACAACAACAACAAAGTCCAAATATTAGTTTTGGGATATTAAAGTATTTTCATAAAATCGCTGTAATCAAAATCTGTTGAACTAATTTTTTTTTTGGTTTTGGCATTTTAATAACTATTTTAATAAAAATTTAGAAACGAACGTACTGAGTTGGTTTATAGTACTTTGTTCATTTGCTAGTACACAAAGAGAACATGAGGGCCACAGAATCGTATGTTAATTTTACTTATCATATGTCTTTTGCTTACGAAAATTTTTAAAATGCGGGAACTCTGTTAAAAGAAATAGAAACAAAAAAAAACAATAGAATAAGAGCCAATTTACACGGTGACTTTTTTGCATGCAATTCTCGTTTGATGGCGAACAGGGTAGAGAAGCAAGCGTTTAAGAAATGGAAACTTTTTCTTATAAATCTTACCCGTATTGTTTTACAATGGTATAAATAAAAGAGGTTGGCACTAGCAATTGCTTTTAATAAGGTAACAAATTATTGAAGATATCTTTTGACGTATGTGGTCGATATTTATTATTTTTTTTAATTTATAATTTTTAAACTAAATGATCTTTTAAAATGAGGGTTGAGCACATATATGCATCTTAATGTGGACATCAATATTAAGCAATAATCTCGACGTAAGCGATTATGCAAAGTGGCACAGATACATATATTGTATAAAAATTAAATAATTATTAAATGCATTTTTGAATTAGTTTCTATGTTAAAGTGAAATTAAGTCATATATATTAGAATTTGATTGTAATTTGTAAATTAAAATGTAGATTTTCAAAATCATTCTAATATTATTATATAATGTGTAGCACAAAATTAAAAATTAGTTGTAATATCTATAAAGTTTAACAAAATGTAAAGAAATATAATTAAATAAACATCTAACCAGTTTAAAAGTAATGTTTTTCTTCGATTCAAAGGAATATAACCAATTTAGGTTACTTGACTTTATGTTATATACAATTAGGACATCAAATTGGTGGCATCTCTCAAAAATATTATTTTGGCAGGATGTGTAATTTGAAGGCATTACACGACACACAAACATATCTCATTATAAAATTCATTGTAAATGTTATATTTTATAAGAAACAAATCAATTTGTGAATTTTTATGCACAAATACTGGACAGATTGTCCAATTTAATTCGAATTTTATATGAGAAACAACAAATGATTATGTCCCAGTTTATAGCAAACGGCACATTGTGATAATAGGGGTTACTATGTAATATTTTCAGCAGAAGACGCTGCCACTAGACTAAAAACTTGATAAAACCGACCTCGAGCTTTATAATTAAATAAAATAACAACAAAATGGTTGATAAAAGCAAATTGAATAGCATCATCACATATTTCAAAATCATCATCATTTACTCCATTATTATCATTTACCTTAGTCATCACCATTTTCAATGTTGAATCCGAGTGACTGATATAAAATTAAAATTATATTTAAAATACTGTGGAGAAAATAAAAATTCCTTAGAGCCGAATTTAATTCTATTACTAGTTTTATTTGTGGTTGCAGCTGAACTATTATACCATATGTTGCTTATAATTAAATAAGTAAATAAATAACTGTGCTGTTGTATAAATTTCCGATCTGAATATTTCGGTTCTTGAAGTAGCGGTAGTAGCATTTAACAAGAATATGGTCATAAACGTTTTTTTTTTTTATTAATTTTTCATTTACATAACCGAGCCATTAGGGCCTTGTGTGCTTAATTAAAGCTACTATCTAATTGATTGTCAATTGTTTTTATCACCATGTAAATATGTTTTTATGATATTAAATAAAACAACAATTTTTTAAGAATATTAAATGTATTTATTTCAACATAACTGTTTTTTAATTATTAATCAAATAAACTGTTCAGACATAATACTTTGTTTATACAATTGTTAACACATAATTGACATTGTGAGAGAAAGGAAGGCAATTTTAATTTTATTTGTTAAATATAAAAACACTTTAAAAAATTTTAAAACAAAACATAAAAAAAACTTTTAAATTGATGCAAAGTCAAACAGAATTAAAAACAAATATTTTTATTTTTGCTTATTTAACACTTTGTGTCAAATATTTATCAGCACTAGTTTTCCAAATATCATCAATTTCATCAAATTGATCTCGCCATAACTTTTCGATTAACTTCCAACCTTGTTCTTGTGTAACCAAAACATATTCATTGGACGGGTCAAGGGAATGTGTATAAGTGCCCATGACAAGGCTCTGAGCTAAACGAGCTGCTATACAATATTTCAAATATTGCTTTTGTTCGGTCGATAGAGGAGAAATAGATTCAAAGCCAGCTAAGAATATACCTCCACATTCAAGATTTTTTGCTTGTAGTACCATATAAGTTAAAGCAATGCCTACCTCAAAAATTACAGGTGATTTATTTGTATCCCCGAAATCAATAATACCTTTAACTTTATAATCCCGTCCATCATTGCAAGATTCGACTACAATATTTTGCTCATTAAAATCACCATGTATAACTTGCAAGTCGAAATTAGTCAACTGACTTAATACTTTTGTTTCAAAAGTGCTGATGATTTCCTCAATCATAGCTTTCCGCGAATGATCTTGTAATACATATACAAAATCTTTAAGTTGGGGGATAGATTGTAATTGCCAAGTGGATTTATAATTTTCATAAGCCTCATGGTTGAAGTTCTACAAAACAAAAAAATGTATGACACTATAAAAATAAACTTTGTTGTAAAATTTACCTTTAACGCTTTAACTATATTTGCCAAATATTCACCGCTTTGATAAAGAAGTTGATTTGTAATCGGTACCTCGCGGAACATTTTTCCTGGTACAAATTCTAACAAGCGTACAATATGTTCAACATCACCTATTGTTTCGACTGAATAATATTTACCGCTTACATTGGCTATTGGGCGAGGACATTGAATATTTTGTTTGGCTGCAAGTAATACAATTGTTTTGATATGGATTAATATTTAATATTAATTTTACTTACATAAATATAACATTAATTGATTTTGGGCATCAAAAAACTCTACTTTTTTGGAATCCATAGAATTAACAATTTTTAAAACATATCCATGTGGCCAAGGGGTTACAATTAGAGGATTTTTAATATTTCTGTAAAAAAATCATTTTATATATTATAAAAAAAACAGTTTAAGTATATTAGCAGGGCTTAACTAAATTAAGGATTAACGCATGGAAAATTAAAAAAAAAAAGCATTTAAATGAAATTTTTTCCATCAGGGATATTGTAGTTCGGTCTTAGATTAAAAATTGAAGTTGTTTTTTTAATTATTAATATTATTGTAGTTAACATATTAAAAAAACAGTTTTCGAACTATTTCATTAGAAGACTAATGCCTTAATTCGGCCCCAGATCTTATATAAGATCTGTTCAAAAAATAAAATTTTCCAGATCGCTTTAGATCTGTTAAGATCTAATTTGTTTACACGGGTTGCGACAATTTATAATTTCTTTCCTTTTATAGAAAGACAATAATAATAAGACAAAAATGTCATTATATTACTAATCTTTGAAAAAGCTCTAGATTAAAAGCCACATTTGGCCAATGATATTAATACTAATATGAAAAATACTAATATTAATACTAAATATTACAGAGTTTAACAAGTTTATGTTAATTAAAGAAAATAAATTTACAATTAAGCTATAAATATCATCTATGGTCCCCAGCCAAAAAAAAAAGCAGTATAAAAATCCACTGCAAAAATAAATATCCACAAAAAATAAATTATATACATTAATATGAAGTCCATGTTAGCGATAAACTCTAAATTAACTGGCACAAAAAACTAAATTGTAATACATCATAAAAAAGTAAACAAATGTAAAGCCAAAAAAGAATGATGTTAATGTTTAGTTTTCCATGGATTCACAAATATAGGAGAAAAGTTTACCTTCAAAAACATTACGCGAGTCTGCAAAATTTCTTAAATTGCTAGGTAACTTGTTCCATATACGGGACACCCTGACCAGAAAAATCGAATACACATTTCCCCTGCTAAAATCAATCATTGAAAAAGCGCTGGAATTACTAGTAAAAGCTAAAACATTTCCACCGTTTAAATCAATAAAGTGATATATTAGCCAGAAAAGCGCCAAGTTGGCAACAGTGAGTACAGCTGTTAAATACAAAAGGCGCCAAATTTTTGCAAAACAATAACACAAATTTCTGGCCGAAATAAAGAAAAGAAACTAAATAAAAATTTGTGTTTGCGCAAAAATATATGTGTTCAAATAATTTTAATGTTATTGTGTATTTGTGAAAAACGTGTTTAATTGTTATAAACTATCATGGGTATTGCAGGCTTAATTCCATTTTTGGAAAAAGCTTCCACCTCAATCGATCTTAAGCAACTGCAAGGCTCATCTGTGGCGGTGGATAGCTATTGTTGGCTACATAAAGGTGTTTTCGCTTGTGCCGAGAAATTAATAAGAGGCGAAGCTACTGACATTCATATACAGTATTGTTTAAAGTATGTCGATATGTTGACCAGACACAAGATTAAAGTCATCATGGTATTTGATGGTAGACATTTACCCGCAAAAGCGGAGACGGAGAGAAGGAGACGGGAAGCCAGAAACGAGAGTAAGAAATTAGCAAAAGAATATTTAAGAACAAATGAAATAGAAAAGGCCAGATCTCATATGAGAAGAGCAGTAGATGTTACACACGAAATGGCTTTGGAATTAATAAAAGCTTGCCGGGATCGTGGTGTAGAGTGTATTGTAGCTCCCTATGAAGCAGATGCTCAAATGGCTTGGTTGAATAAACAGGGTTTGGCTGAGTTTATAATCACCGAAGATTCGGATTTAACATTATTTGGTGCTCAAAAGATTCTATTCAAACTAGACTTGCTGGGAAAGGCATTATTAGTAGAAAATTCCAAGCTTCATTTGGCAATGGGCTGTAAACCCGAAAAATACACCTTTGATAAATTTCGTCGAATGTGCATATTATCTGGCTGTGACTATTTAGATTCTTTACAAGGTATTGGTTTAAAAAAAGCTTGCAAATTTATGCTTGCTACTGAGGAAGATAATATGTCAAAGGCTTTGAAGAAACTACCGAATTACCTAAAAATGAAACAACTGGAAGTTACAGAAGAGTACATAGAATCATTTCTAAAAGCTGAGGCGACTTTTAAATATATGTTTATATACAATCCCTTAGAACGGCGAATGGAAAGGCTTAATGATTTTGATAAGCATCAAACTGATGAAAAATATTGTAGCAATGCTGGATCTTTGCTTGAAGATAATGACCAAGCATTTCAATTAGCATTGGGAAATCTAAATCCTTTTACATTAAAGCAATTAGATAATTGGCATCCAGATCGGGATTGGTCAGATATAAATAAGAAGCAATTGAAACATAAAAGTATATGGAAACGTATAACATTCTCACAAGAAAACAACAGCAGTGAGGACAAAGACAAAAAACTGATAAAAGGAGGTGCTATATTTGAATTTAAGAAAATTGAATTTAAAAATATGGCTGAAATGGGAATACAAGAAAATATAGCCGAAGAAAGGCATAAACTTGAAGAAGCTGAAGTATTTCAAATGTATAAGTATGGGTCACCATCGAATAAAGGAAAGAAACGTAAAAGACTACCATCATCTAGCAGCGAAGATGAAGGAAGAAAAGACCCCCCAAAAGCAACCATCAAATCAATTCATAATCCTTTTGCAAAACATAATGCATATTTGGAGAAAGTACCAAAATCACCTGTGTGTACAAACAATTCTTTATTAAGAATATTAAGTCCCAAAAAGACCAGTGAAGATGGTCTTAAACAGCAGAATAAATCTTTAGTTGATGTTAAATCTAGATTTTTTACTCAAAATACAACAGAATGTCTAAGAAAATCATTTGCAGCTAGAGATTTAACATCAGAAATGTTTAAAATTGAAGAAAAATCTCACAAATTTCTAGAACAACAAAAAGACTTGTATTATAATTCTCCACCAACATCAAAAAAGAAAATGATGCACTCTCAGCAAAATAAAGAAATAGCAACTACAAAAATAAAAGAAATCTCTGAATCTAAATTTCTAATAGAAGATCAAAATAGTAATGAAAGTATTAAAACAGAAAATTTTATTGAAGAAATCTCTGAATTAAAAAAATCTGATTCAGAAACATCATTAATAAGTTTATCTAAGGAAACCATTACAACGTCACCTTCAACTTCTGTTACCAAAGAAGAAATTATTCTTTCCGATATGGATGAGGATGAAATTTCTCAAAAACCCTGTTCATCTTTACATAAATTTACCTCAGTATTGTCTCAAACAAGACGAATGGGTCTTTCCAAGCCTAAAAATAAATCACAAACAACTCAACGAAAAACTGCAAAAAATTTGGCTACTACCGATAAAAAACAACAAACATTGAGCATGTTCGGTTTTCAAAAAAGGCCCACTTTAAAAAAATTATAGTTTTAGTGTGGTACAGTTAAAAGAGTACTCTTTCGTTATTGTTGTTTTCATAATAAAAACAAATGTTTTATAATTCTTATATGATTTAAAAATTAAAATTATTACGACCCATTATTTAAAAACATTTCCTCTATAGATTTTAAGTTAGTAAGCATAAAATAAAAAATTATATAGATTACGCTAGAATTGTATTAATTTTTCATTAGAAAGTAAATAAAAAATTATTCGTTTTTGGAATGAAACCCTTTGGATTTCACTAAGAATTTAAACATGTATATTCCACGCCGATATGATATCTGTTCTGTTTTTAGTTCTTCAAAATTTGGTGTACTGTACGGTGTATCGCGAGTTAAGCGCCTCATGTTTAGACTGCTCTAACTTTTGCTTTTTTATTTAAAGCAAATATCCGAATTTTTACAAATACATAAAATCTAATATAAGAGCTTAGATTTTCAAAATTACAAAAAGCTATTGGCGAGTATTTTAAAATACATTTTTGATTATATTAAAAATTTGTGGGGAGACGCCGGTTAAACAGGTTTTATTATTATATCTAGTGTGTCATAATTAAATAGGAATGCATATATGCCACCATATAATATACACATAAAAAATATTTGCTCATATATCCATGAATGAATCATATAATCAGATATGGTAGTGAAATTTTGAGAAGGTTGGAGATAAAATTACGTACGGCCACATTAAAACTATATTTAAATATGTATGGTCCAATACAAACAAAAATAATCAATGAATTAATGTGGGTGATAAAAAATCCATCAGATTAGATGAATTTTGAATTCCAACAGATGCGCTCGGAATCCGCCTCTGGATTCAGAATTCCTCCATCTCATCAAGTTTTTGTAATATTCTAACCTAAAAATGGAAAACAAAGTTTTTTTTGTCATTGCCAATACAACGTCAATATATTTTTCTATAAAGCTCGCTATGACATCTGAAAATAAATAAACTTTTGAATTTATAAGATAGCTTTATCCAGTTTGACATAAATCGCCCGTTGAAAATTAAGTAGTTTCGTTTCATATAAATTCATGATGCCGTACTGGCTATTAATTTCAACATACGATTTGTACAAGAAAAATTAAGAGAACTGACAAATTTAAAAGTATTTTAAAGATAAAGAGCGCTATTTTTCACTCCCATGAATGAGGTCGAAAAATGTTACTTTTGGTTAATAATAAATATGTTTTAAAATTAACTTAAACTTTAAATCAGTTTTTATTTTATTGAAACTTTGTACTTACGGATCTTCCTTTATTAAGTAATTGCGATCATCATACGATATTAATTCTTTCATTTCAGCTATTGTTATGCCATATAAACGACGCAATAGGCTTTCCACAAGTTCATTTGTAACTTTTGGTTTAATTGTAGAACCAGGTTGTAAAGTACCCGAAGTTGAAGGACCATCTTTTGTTTGTTGTTCTTCAGTAGTAGAATCAGTAGCTAAACCTTCTTCTTCTTTATTGGTGCAGCTATATTTAACGTCTGCGTCATGTTCATGGTTTAAAGTATACGATTTGCGTTTTGACATATTTGACAATTCGACGTTATTCCAAGTATCACTCATGTAGGTTAAAAAAATGCAATTAATTGACTGCGTATTATTAATATATGTATTATCTAAAAATAAATGGGATCATATTTGTTAAGTATTTATCACTTTTGTATAATGCATATCTGTGGACTTTTGACAAACGCACTTAAGTCGACTTTTAAATATATTTCTGTAAAAATCGCATTTCTACATTTTATCCACATGCAGTCTTATAAATCAAATTTGTGGATTTTTTAAATGTTAATTTGATTTATAAGACTGCTTTAAAAAATTAGCAAAATTATGCATTTGGCTATAAAAAAACTTGTATTAATTTTTGTTTGATAAAAGCACTTAATCATTTGCAAAATTGGGCGGTTTTATATCAGGGATTTTTTATATTACAAAACTAAAATTTTACCGATATAATTTTTTTTCTGAGACTTAATTAGTTTTCGGGATATTTCAGTGTAAAATAAAAAAATTATTAATTTTTTTAGTGCCTGGGTCTCAAAGGGTCAATTAATTGTATGTTCTTATAGTCTGTAGATTTGAAAAATATGTGTTTTTGAAATAAGTTATTTTAACAGAGTTACAGAGCTGTAGATTTGAAAACTATGTGTTTTTGAAATAAGTTATTTTGTCAAAAGTCCACAGATATTTATATTTCCATATTTGGCTATAAACTTAAATAAATAGTGCACGTACAACTTGTTCTTTTTGTAGGTTAGCTTTTTAAAATTTTTAATAAAAATACTTTAATTTATTTTTGTACAATTTTGTCTCAAGTCAAATTTAAGTGTTTGTACACGATCTGCAGCTAACTTGGTGTGAGATGTTGATTTATAAAATATAAGAAGAGTGTTTTTTTTAGTACTTCGTTGAAATGACTGATATCTGTGCGACGACGAGAACGGGTATCTATCTTATATTTGTGAAATGTTCGTATATATCTTTGCTTTTGTATTTGTTTTAGCTTCTTTGCTTTATCGTGTTTGAATGATATAAAAGCAGTCTCATAAAAAAAATTAATAAATTAAATTCTACGGACAATGATCTACTTAATACCAAGTCTTCAAATGTAATAAATTATGCCATGAAAATTAAAAACTACACACAAAATAACATCAATTCTGCTGTTTCTTGTGTGTAATTTTAAAATTGCATGCCATACATTACTGCATTTGAAGCCAGTAGGTAACAAAACACAATATAAACAATAGGGGGTTTCATTTAACGTCGTATCTTGCTGGTATATTAGCTTTTTGACTTTTTTTATATTATATAAGTAGCGTTAAGAGTTAACACAAAACGTTGGCTTATTTCGAATTTATTTCCATATAAGTTAACGCTATTGTGGAAACGTTGTGTTAGTTAACAAGGCCTGATAAATTGATGCAGCTATTTGTATGCGTAAATATCTTCGTATTACTCAAAAAAGTTTGATAGTTACTGCATGACAGTTGTTTGTGTAGTAAATGGTTGTCGGTGTTTTTAACTGTAATAACTGTTGTTTTTAATGTAAATAAACAAAACAACATTATTAAGTTATTAGAAATATAAACTAAGAAATACTGTATTTATTTCGTAACAATTGTATGAAACAGTTAGTTTTAATATTAAAATAAACAATATTTTTGCAGTAAACAGGAATTTCTTGTTTATTAACACATCACAATTTTTTTTTTAATTCTTGTTAGATATGAAATGTATTTAAGTCTGATTTAACATCATGGAAAATTTTTTCAAACCAAATGGAATGCAATTTCTGGTCAGCTACGACCTTCATCAACATTCTTCGTCCCCTTGAAAGTGCTAATTGTAATTATCTCCTATTAAAACAACTTAAAGAAAAAAAGCTGCTAACCTCAAGTTGATTTATTGAGTTAAGATAAAATTTACTTACTAATTTTGAGTTTTTACATTCTCCGTTCTCCACAATTATACACAAAATATAATGAAAAAAATTAATTTGAAAAAATTGTCCGTGATTTTGAACCAGACCAAAATACATTTTATATAATATAATTCAAAAAGATCAAATAAAATTTAAACTTCACTATTAATTCTTTTTTCATATTTGTAATTATTATGTATAATCTTAGTTTGATAATAAAATTTTAAAGAAAATAATTTCAAACTTTGGCGAAATATTTGATAAACGCGGAAAAATTCTTAAAATACGGTTGTAAAAAAATTTTATACTAGGTGCGTTTAATCGTGTAATGTTATAATTTTAGCATTTGCGTAAAAGGTATGGCTAAATGAATGTCATTAATATAAATATTTCTACTCGAAAATTGAATTATGCAACTTCTGATTTTACACGCAAGCAATTGAAATTGTTTATAATTTATTTAATTTTGAATGTCTCGTTCAAATTTCATATGAATAACAACAACAAAACTAAAGTCCCAGTTTGTATCTAAAATGATTAACCGCCTATGTTGAATAATTGAAAACATTATCTGTATATTAAATGTTTTTAAAATGTCTGCGGAAATATTTACAGTTTCTGAGATTAATCTTATATGGCGTTCGTTAATTTTTCAAGTTTCTTGAGATGTTGAGATGCTTTATACATCAAAATTTGGTCCGGTGCTCAAGTGTTTATCTATCAGCTTTTGCTCATTAACCTGTCTGAGGAAGAAGACGTTTTTTCGAGGTTTTTCTTGGAAAATTATTGAAAGTCTTATATTTATTCTAACGTTTAAATGCATTGACTATTTTTCCACGCTGTAATAAAAGTGATTTTACCGTTAGTTAAAAATATTGATTTTTTATTTAAGCTAAGTGATTTAAACTTAAGTGATTTATTTATCCACTACCACTTATATTGAGTGTTAGTTAACCCAAAAAAATGTTATTCAAGTTGTTTCTATTTTAGCTGAACCTGAATAGATTCTTCAACTTTGAGCGATAGCTTTCGATTGTCTTAGTTTTCGTTCAGATTTTTTTGTGTTAAAATAAACATAATATTAAAAAAAATAAAATCTCCATACTTAAACTCTAATATCTAGGATCAAAAAAAACCGGGAGTTTTACTGCAAATAAATGCGGCTACATAAATTAAAGAAAATTTTCTCAATATTTCAAAAATATATTTTTTTATGATCCCTTAAGTATTGTTCTCACTTGATCCATTTTAAACCCCCTGGGAATCTATAATAATCTCTGTATCTACTTACCCTTAAATTTGTGTACTAAAAACCTCAATTTCCCGACAATTTCAAATGCTTTCCGTTTAAAACAAATTAATAAAAATATTTGCCTGTTCGATCTTCACATAAAAAACAAAGTACCAATACTTATATATATGTAGGCCTTTATGCACCGTCTTGAATAACTTTAATTTGCTCACAATGGGTTAATAAATGACGACAAATTATATAAAATACCAAATAAAAAGCTTTTTCAGAATAAATTTTCACCGATAAAATTTCATCGGGTTACTAGATCAGGCTTAAAGCGTAAAATTTGAACTTGTTCCACTTTAAAAGGGGCGAGTCCGCCAAAAAAAAAATTGGCATATTTATTATGGCCATATTAGTCGATGAAGTAAGGTTCATAAATTTTGGAGTCATGCTGCTAACTTTATTCATACCGAAATATTTATGAAACATTGTCAAAATAGCCTTGGCCTTTTTAATAAAGCTTGAATTACATTACGCAATCAACCAATAGTTACCTCTGTTTAATTTCAATTATTTATTGTTATTTTTTTTTAGACAAAATAATGCAATTTTACGTGTTACTGCAGTTTAGTTAAAAGGCTACTGCTTTACAATTTTTCTAACAAATACAATTAATAATGACTTATGAACACAAATGTGAATTTTTTTTAAACAATATAATTCATCTATTTTTTGTTAAAATTATTGTACGGTAAAGTGAAAAGAACAAAAGCAAAAGTAAACAATAACAAGAAACATGTGATTAACAAATCAAACTTAGACGAGGGTTACCAGGTAAAACGAAACATCACGGGGAAGGGCTGAAATAAAATATAAAACAAATTGAATATTTTACTATCAGTTGGTAATGACTAGGGCACAAGGGCGAAAAGTCTCTCTTAACGGCCTACCTAAACGATGCAACTAGGAAGTTGGAATTTGGTATATTCAAAACCTGATATCTGAAATACGTGCTCGCTAGATTTAGCATATATTCCAACTGCTAAGAAGGAGATTTTGGACATCCATACGATATACCTGATGTGGGTGTAGGCCGGGCAACATTGTTTCTGCGTTACCGACGTAGCGGGCTTTGCCGTTAGTTATATATAAAAAAAAATATTTTTCACTCCTTAGAATATAATTAAAGATAACAGAGAATAACGGTATAATTTAATATGGGACTTATAAAATACAAATACAACTTTTTGTAGTATACAAAAAATTATAATTCCCTAAATAAAAATTGAAACTTTTTTTAATTAACATCAAGAGAAAATAATATTTCTGAACATACATTTTGTAGGAGTATATACAGCATTTGCCACTATTATTTATGGTGATTTGTGATGACCCAAACTGTTAATAATACACTAATGGCGTCAAAAAAAAAAACACTGTTGTTGCTTTTGTAATTTTTTGTTGTGCTTCTGGTGCTTTTACCAATTTTTTGCTTTGAAATTGTTTTAGGTCAAATAAATTTGTGAAGAAGATAGAATCGTTTTTACATTATTTTAAACTTTATGAATTAGCTGTTAACTTATATTTTTAATTATCAAACAAAAAATTTGTAATATTCATAAATTTTTGATGTAAAAAAAAAATTAATTTTTAAGCCAACTTCACAATTATGGATTGACTTTACGCTGCATCACAGATTGTAATAACTGTTAAAAATGCAGAGTGGAGTCAATCAAAACATATTTGACATTTTAAGTTAATTTAAAGTGCTTTTAGATTTTTATTTTTTTATATTTTTAAAAATTACAAATTTTGTATTGATTCTAATTTTTCGATTACCAGATAATTTGTACAAATTTTTACTGGACGGCGTTTATTTACACAAACACTCAGTAAACATTAAGAAAAAATGGAGAATAAAGTAACAATTCGATGTTTAGAGTTTGCAAATATATACTGGATAAATTAGGTCCAATCGTTTACTTTTATTTTGTTTCTTGTTCTTTTTGTTTTTAATTCTCATAACAGAGTTCCCGTATTTTAAAATTTTTTGTAAAAAAGCATATAATTAGTAAAATTAATATACAATTTTATATGGTTCTCTTGGTCTCTTTTTGTACTAGCGAATGAACAGCGTAATATAAACCAACTTAGTATTTTTGTTTCTAAATTTTTATTAAAATATTTAATTCTTTTTATTGTTTTTATAAAATTAAAATTTAAAAATTTTGGTCGTTAATAAGGAAAGGATACACTGGAGAGAAAAAATTCTCTAAGGTACTCTTTACACTAAAATAAATATGAGTACCGTCGTACGTCGTTATTTTGGGAGCGTTTTCTCTCCGGCTAACAATCGTTTCATGTCGCGTTCTAATTTAAACAATGTGCTAGATCTAGCACCTAAAGTGCTCAAATGGCAAGCGTCACCATTGTCCTGCACCTTGTTCTTGTACTTCTGGCATCGGTAGGGTCACAAGTTATTAAAAATATATATATATTATTATTTATCTAAAGAAGATATTAAGGCGGTGTATTCACGTTATTGTTCCATCTAATAAGACATTTTACAAAATTAAATGTGCCAACAGCTTAAAAAGCTAAAAGCTCTAAAAAATTTCCAACAAAAATCCCATCAACTTATCTATTAAGTCACCCTGTATAAATTTCTCGATGCGAAAACTTTTCCCATTAGGGTACCGGAAGGAATGGCAAATCATTCAGAATCGGTTCCCAGATATAGAAACGGGCTGCAGATTCTAAAAGACGATTATCGTTTATCATCCACTTTCGAAGTTAAATATATTCATTACATAACAATTTTAAACTATTGTTAAAAATTTGGTATAAGAGACAATAATTTGTTATCTTATAGTTCAACAGTTTGGTAAGTTACATATTTAAAACTCCAAGACTGAAACAGTTGTCAAACCTTTTGTTTCTCTTTAACAGCTGATGTCAATGCGTGTAGTATAATAAACAGAGTACTATTCCTACTTCTTATCTGTGGTATAAATAATAAAAGCAATTTGTAAATTTAAGAAATTAATATTATTATGGACCAATTATATATCGAAATTGAATTGAGCACACTCAAACATGCTGAAACAGAAATTTTTACCTCATTGCCATCATTTATTGCATTATATGTATATCGCTATTTAAATGATCCGGAAAATATAAAACTTAATTTTGTCTGCTCCACTCTTACACCGGAGAAAGGCAAATTAAAATTACGTTCGGAATCTTTAAAACGAGAACTTACGGAAGACAGAATACTATGCAAAGATGGCTCAAAACAAGAAGCCATACGTGATCTGCGTCTACCCGTTTATGCCAAAGGAGGAGACACATTTATAGCTGGTATGTGTGCTGTTAGTCGCGAATTAATTTCTCGACAATCGGATTCGGAGAAACGTAAACTGTTAGGATTTAAAGAAAGTTGTTTGTTGGCACCCTCGGAAGCTTCGATATGGACTAGATTTTGTGAAGTTAATGTAGTTCAATCGTTAGCACTTCTCTTGAGATGCATAGAAAAATATGATGTGTACACTGATTTGCCAGTGGAATGTGCAAGATTTGAAAGACATATGAATGAACCCGTTAGAATGCATAATATTTATAAATTGGCCAGAGAAAAGGCAAATCAAAAAAGTTCTTATCAAACTGTTGCAACGGGAAAACTTGAGAAGAAGCAAAAACATAAAATTACAATTGAATGTACGGTTCCCAAAGAACAATTAGCTATTGAACATCGATTTTCAGAAGGTGTAGATTTCACAATAGCTGATTTGGTTTTATATCCCTGTATGCGTTTAATATATCATTGTTGTCCAAAAATGTTGGAACAATTTCCTCTAACAAATACATGGCTGTATGAGGTAAGTTATTCGTATTTTGGTTAATATGTCCCTAAGAAAAATATTTTCATATTCACATTTTATCAATTTATAGATTGATAATTTCGACAACAAATGCCAACAAGTCTTAGAAGATCTCTGTACGTTTCCAAATATTGACCATTTGCCGAATTCTCTTCAATTAAATATTCCTGACTGTGATGCCACAAGCCTTTATAAAAGTGATCCCAAAAGATATAAAGCACGCAATCGTATTTTTACCGAACAAACTGAAGTGGATGCAATTCTTAATAAACTTGAAATATTAGACATAAAATTTAACAGTGATTCGAGTACTACCTATGGACAATGTATTATTAATTGGCAACAAATTGAACCAACACATGCTGAAAGTTCTGCCTTGCCAAAAGAGAGACTACTAAGAAAACGCCAGCAATTAGAAAATTTAGCAAATGCTGTGGTATCTTTAGCCATACCAGGAGAACGTATAATTGATTTTTGCAGTGGCACTGGTCATTTGGGTATTCTATTGGCCTTACAATTACCCCAGTGCGAAGTGATTTTAATGGAAAACAAAGCTATATCATTGCAAAGGGCAAAGCAAAGGGCTAAAGATTTAAATTTGAAAAATTTAAGATTTTATCAATGTAACATTGATTATTTTGAAGGAAATTTTGAAGTGGGCACCTCTTTGCATGCTTGCGGTACAGCTACAGATATTGTTTTGCAGCAGTGCCGCCGAGCTAAGGCAAAATTTGTTTGTTGCCCATGCTGTTATGGTTCACTGCAACCTATGCCTCACATCCAATATCCATTGAGCAAACAGTTTCGCAAAGTTTTAAAGGAAAAAGATTTCATGTACATAGCCCACACTGCTGATCAGGCTCATGCTTTTGGTACCTTAAATTGTAAACCAGAGACAACACGTCAGGGACAATTGTGTATGGATATTGTGGACACAGATCGTAAATTGCAAGCGGAAGAGTCTGGTTACGACGTTACACTGACTCGTTTAAAGCCTGAAAACTGTACACCAAAAAATCGTTTATTAGTAGGAAGATTAGTTAAAAATAAAGGAAAAGATTCCCCAATACAAGTTTGCCCTGGATTATAAAAAAACTTGTAAGAAACTAATGATTTTGATAAGCATTTTGTTGTTTTTCAAATATGATTTATTGTATAAATCTTAATCCTAAAAGTTGACTTTCTTCAGGGGTAGACTTTCCTAATTGATTTTATACTTTAGATTTATAATAAACATGGTCATTTTGATAAAAAAAATAGAGATATTCTGTTATGCCATAGATTTTTCTAGTTAGGCTGATTTTTTCTATTAGTAAAAAATTAAACATTTTTTAAATTCCAGATTGGAAATTTCTTCAAACACCTCAGGATGAACTAATGTCAATAAAGAAAATAAAATCTGATTGTACAAAATTTTTTTCACATATATTTTTTTTATAAAAAAAATATATTTTTTTTTAATTAAGTTAAGATAGCGAAAAAGAAATTAATAGATGCCACCACGTAATGCCAATACCAAATGTAAAACAGAACCACCTTGGACTTTATAGTCGGCAGCAGTTTTATCATCATTCCTTTACAAAAACAAGAAAAGTCATGTAAATACTATTTATATTAAATCAAATCTCCAAAAAAATCTCACATTTGTTTTCCAGAAAAAATCAAACGTTGTTGTTGTGGTGGTATGCCTTCCTTTTCTTCAACACGTTCTTTAATACGATCTACTTTGTCTGTGGGTTCAATATCGATTTCAATTTCCTTTCCGGTAAGAGTCTATAAAAAATAATGAAAATTGTTATTAGCTTTTAATTTGTTTTAGACTTTGTGCAAAAACAAACCTTGACTTTGATCAGCATTTTTCGTTTTGTTTTTGTGTGCTGCTTTGTATAAATAAATCTCTTATTTTCTATAGTTTTCCTAAAAACAAAATGTTACTTTTTATCAAATTTACTTTATTCCGGTTGACTCTCAAAAAAAATTAATTTCACCAACCTCTATATTTCCATTTATTTTATAAACTTTAACAAAGTTGCTATAAACTGCAGAATTTTGTTGAAAATCTATAACAGGGTGACAGGGGATTGTAAATTTCCGCAATGAGTCACATAAGAAAATAAATAAGTTATTACGTTCATGTTATTAACTCAATTAGCCAGACGTAACATTAATTCTCAATATGGTTGTCTCTTTTTAACTCATTGAGCCAACAGGCACGAGACTTATATTTAAGGGTACAATTTTTGTTCCCTTTGTAACAAGGCATAAAATGTTATCGTATACATACATAGTTTTGTGTGCGTTAGTGTTTTTTGTATTCATTTAACATTTGGCGTTTTTAAAAATGTGCGCTGCTAATGAGGGGTAGAAGCCATTCTCTTAGTCCCGCTTGCCGACAAGCTGACATGTTAGACAGCACAATTGTTGAAAATATATATATAAGTTGAAAATATATATAAGTAAACTACACCCAAAAAATACATAGTAGCAAAATCCATAGTTGATTTATAACTTCACTATTCTTCAAGCTTAGGGTTGTTTTTTTTTATATAAAAAAAGAATTTATATTTCGATGCTTCGCTACTTCATTGTTGCATCTTCAAGATATAACAATTAAAATTGTTAAAAACATACTGAAGCACAATAAATAAGTGCTTATTTGTTTTCTGGTCCTAATTTGACTAAAATCCGTTTTTTACTATAAGTTTGTTATGTTTTTTATTCTCATACATTTTAGAAGAGTTTTTTAAATTAAGTATTTCCGATTGCAATAAATTTCTTTTCAAAGCATATTTATTAAAATTGAAACACATTTTTAATACAACAATTTATTTATATTTATTAAAAAAAGCATTTATTAAATATTTAAGAAGTTACAAATTAAATTTTGATATTTTAAGATAATTTATAATTAACTCTTATAAGATTGTAAGTAAACTTAAGAACTATTCTTCCCTGAAATAATGATAAAACACACCATTAAGAAAAAGATTACATAATAAAATGTTTATTAAAAAACTCATACAAAACGACAGTGAGTTGCTCCTAAAAACATTTAGCTGCTTATTTTGTATATCACCTAAGTGAATCGTGGCATTATTTCTATATAAATTGTTTATGTTACAAAAAGTTTGTTGGCTAAACCTAAAAGATATAATTTAAATAGAGTTTTAAAAATGAATGATTTTTTCTTTTTTTCTCTTCTAAGGAATGGCAGGACGATATACATACATGTATAAGGGATTTAAGTACAAATGTAATAATATCTATTTACAAGCAAACTTAATAATAGTCAAAAAGTAATATTTTTATAGTTTCTTAAAAAGTAAGAAATTTTAAACTTCTCATTGTTAATAAGGAAAATTACTGAAAATTCCTTTATACAAATACATGGTTTCATTACTTTTAGGTAAGAAAACCATTTAAAAAAAGTTTCTTTAATACGAATTAGGACATTTTTTGCATTTTTCATGGTAAATATTTTAACATTCATGTTCGTGAAATTCTCTCTGTTCGAAAGAATTTTTCATATATAATTTTAGAAAAAAAAAAGATTTGATCTCCAATTCAAATTTATGTTGTTGAAAATTTAAATAGTATTTGTGGGAATAATGTTAAAATATCCTTTGTTTGTTGTACTAGACCCGAATTTTGAGCTGCGGGTGATTTTAAAGAATGTGTATCAGACGTTTTAATTGTCATTTTTAGTTCCAAGTCAGGATTCACCTGTTCATTAACAGTTTCATCTATAACTTGTAATAGACGTTTATAGAGAAATGATTGTCTGAATATTGGTTTTGATAGACTTAAATGGTCATCTTTAAGAACGTAAAAATCACCATGATTTATACAAGCCGATTCTTCGGTTACAATCCGCAGTGGGAATTTGAAAGAAGTTAACATTGTAGGTGATCCCTCAGCAATACTAACCACTTTTACGTTGCGGAAACATGAACGCAAGCAATTCATAAAACGATCATGCAATTCCAATAGTTTAGGAGCACCTTCTTCCATTTCCTTAACTTCGATAGAAGGAGACAAGATCATTTGCATGTGTTGTTTCCATTTGGCAATGGGAGAGCCACGGTGGGGAACACCTAGGAATACAATACCACTGGTGTTTTTAGCAATTTGTTGTTGTTTTGAATCTGTGCTATCTTTGGCTTTCATTAAAATCAATTTTGTCAATATACCACCCATGGAATGGCCAATCCAGACAACTGGCCTATTATTACCAATATCAGCCTTTGTAATACGTTCCAATAAGGAATTCGCTCTAAATTCTATGTGGCCCTGATTTTTTTCACACGGACAATATTTTGTAAAATTTGCTGACCATTCTGTCACGGCAGATGTGTAATCTATACCAATTATTCTCGTATTGGGATGATCTTCCGGCAACCATTCCATAGGCCAACAATTGGTATAATCTTCTACATTATCTTGATTCAACCATTCATTGCCGGCCACACTAAATTCACCAGCACAACTTTCACTAGCCGCTAAGGGTATATCGGGATGAACAACTTCCCACTCTGGATCCAGTTCAGCCTCATTTTGTAATGTTTCCACAAGTTCTTTTGTAGCATCATCACTGATTTGTAAAGGTTTGTTTGAATGTTTAGTGGCTGTTTTCAAAAGGGCATCTAAAAATAAACAAAATTGGATCATATTTATTTAATTACATTTAATTTAGTTTTTCCTACCTCCTTCCAGACATCCTTCTTTTTTAGCACCCTGTACATCATTCCCTATTTTCTTTTGCAAATCCACATTAGTCGCTGCTTCCGTACTTATTTTTTTATTATTTTTGCCATTTCCATTACCATTCTTTTTCAATTGCAATCTCCTCTGTTCGCCTACCAGGAAAACGTCATCGGTCTCACTGGTGTAGAATGCATTTTTACCATACAACCCCAATTCAGTGGTTTTACGATCTTTTTGTCGCCACGTTATAAATACACCACCCAGTAGACCATGTACAAATACTATATCGGCCTTAGGTTTACTGCGTGTCCTTAAACGAGGATGCAAAGGATAAACATTGGGAGCATAGAGAGTATAATTAGGATCATCATGATCAAGATTAGCCATAGTCTTGGCCGAAATAACTTGCAATCGTAAATCTGGACATTGTTGCCACTCAGCCAATGCACCTATCCAGCCACTAACAAAGAAATGTTCGACACTATCTCTAACCACAGATATATTTGCCAATACTTTGCAGAGCGTCGCTAAAGTTTCATTATCGTCGGCAAATATTTTAGCCAGTTCCATAAGATGAACTAAACCACCATCTTTAATTATTTGTTCAGCTATTTCAGGTTCTTTGGTAACATGATGCAAAAATGAGATAATTTCCTTAAGCAAATCCATTTCTTGAACATTAAAAGTAGTGGATTGTTCTTGGGTAAAGAATTCACAAATATCCTCCTAAATTAGTGAGAATAATAAAATGAGAATTTGAAAATAACTTTTGTACTGGGGTTTTTTAACTTACCACTGGATCTTGTTGTGGAAAATATTTCTTGAAAAAATGATTTACACATGACTTTGGTTTTATGCGAGCCAAAAGATCATGTAATTCTGATAACACAAGTTTTGGATTTTTAATACATCCTTTCATATGAACGGGAATAAACCAACGTGTATCAGCTCCTGAGCGTGCCAATGACACAGCTGTTCTAGCATCACATATCTGTGCCAAATGACGAAAATCCCAATCTTTTAAATGATCTATGCGTGCCAATTGCCTTACGGCCTTCAGACGTTCATGCTGTGAACCAGTTTGAGCTATATTCAATAAACGCCATGCTACTGAATGTTTAACGGCCTTCCACCATTTACCAACCGGATTCACAATCACACTTATCCATTTTTTATCATCCTCTTCCTGTTGTTTCAATTTACGCATTGATTCTTTATAAATGTGATATTTAATATAAATATAATCGGGTTCAGATTTTTTCTCATTTTGGTTATTATTGTTATTTACAAATTTCGAAATTAATCTTTGTATTCTGCGTTTGTCATACAGAAGGAGGCCACATCTGAAAGCAGGAAAAAAAGTAGGTTTTATAATACATCCATAGCAAAGATGCAACATTTTTACACTTAGCAGAAGACTACTTTACTAAATTTAGGGGCATGCTAATAAAGATCCAATACTCCCTAATATATACACATGCATATATATATATATATATATATATATATATATATATATATGAGAACACTATATCTCAATAGTTTAACATTAATATTATTACCTATTTTTATAAAAACAAAAGTGGCCTTAAGCACTTGTATCTGTATTTTGTACCAGAAAATAAAGAAAATGTTTTACTCTCAGTTACTCAGAAAAAGTATATAAAATTTAGCTGCCAATTGGAAATTGTAATATTTTGCGCCTTTAAATAGATAAATTGTTTTGTTTTTAATGCTACTGATGATAGCTTTCGTCATATTTATTACAATTTAAGGCCTATTGTGAAGCACTCTTCTATGTACAGTGTATGACGTGTTTCAAATTTTAGTCACAAATATTTTGAAATATATCATAAGAGACAAGTTTGTTTTTGTTTACATTTTAAGGTTTTTAATCAAAACATGTTTGTTTACTATTTACAATTGTAATTTAATTACGAAAATAAAAATATTTGATGATGTTCTAAATGTAAAAAAAAAACATTTTTTGACTACTTCGCCATTCCCATAGAAAATGCATTTGTTTACTATTTACAATTTAATTTAGAAAACAAAATATTTGATGTCACAAACTGCAAAAATATGTTATGACTAATATTCTGTTATACCTCATAAAAATGGCCTGTTCCCGTACCTAAACCCATCCCATAAGCGTTGCCGTTATCAAAATGGCGTGCAGATTGTTCAGACTGTTTTTTTAGACCCGCGGTAAAAATGTAGTAGCTAACAAGGCGAGCCCTTTTTAACATATGCGTCACATTTAAAGACTTTGCTCTTGGGAGATTTTTATTTTAAAACATATTGTATTAAAGTAATCAGGCCACTTTTTTATGATTAATAATTTAATGTTTGTACTAATCGATTTGACACTGCTGTCGCTTTAAGCAACACCTACTTTCATTTTTGAAATTTTTTATAGAAAGAAGAGAGGTTTTATAAAAGTAGTAAGCTGATCTGAGTGAGAAAACTTTTGTGTGCAGTTTACACAAAAAAATTAATGCTGAAAATTACCCGATTTCCTTTTTTAATCTAAATTATAATTTTCTTTCTTTAGTTATTAACTGTTTCCAAAGAATATCAGAATAAATTATTTAAAAAATCAATGAAAAATACTTTACAATGAATGATTATTACAAAAAGTTTATATAAAAAAATAATTATACCTCCCCCAAATACTATAAAACAAATCATACGCTAATGGTTGCATTGAAATGAAGCAATTAATATACCTTTTACTACATTAACTTTTCAAGAATTACGACAATCATTATATTTTTTTAGAATTGCAAAATATTACTTACGTGGTCAAAATACCAACACTACCGATTATTTTAGGGTAACGGCGTAGAGTTATGCTTAAATTATTCATTGAACACTGACTGAGTTTTCCTCGAAACAGAATTTGACTTTTTCTGTGTAAACCAATTAGGATTTATTTATTTATTATTTCTTGCTTGTTACTAATCAATTGCAAATGATTTATTTTGTGAACTTTGTTACCAAATGTTGCGACGTTTGCCAAGAAGACGAAAAATTTTTACTTAAATTTATTTAAATATCTTTATTCACTTTTTTCTCAAAATAAAAGATAACTGTGGACCAAAAACGGTAAAAAAAAGTTTAATTTTGTTATCAATAATTGTTCCCAGATTATTTTTTTTTGTAAAACAACTGTCAATAAACTTGGTTTATTATTTTTATTTTGTATGAATGTATATCTTTATAAAAGTATGTGCTACTTATTTTGTACTGAGCTTTTTTATTTTTACTGAACTTATCACTTCGCGTTATATTTGTTAAATGATTTTTGGCTCATCGAAATCCTAATATTTATAAGGTACTTGGTTTGGTCGCTTGTTTTGTTATTGTTTCTTTTATTGCGTTTTGTATTGTTTACTATTTTTGTTATGATTTTGCCCCATTGATTGAAAAAGGGGGAAGTCGGGGACACAGTTATATTTTATGGTGCCTGTGTATTTTATCTTACGAGTAATGACGTCAACTGTCAAAAACGAATTTGTGAACCACAGACTATACACATATATAGGAAACAGCTGATTGTGACAATATATCGGACAGAAAATGGGTAAAACGAAATGCCAATATTTAATAAAAAAAACAAAAAGGGAATAAAAACAATAAGATATATCGTTACCTTATTATTGGTAGGATCCACTGACCATATTTATAAAAAATTATTAAGGAATATTGTAGTTAATTAATTGGTCTCCTGGATTTTAAATTACAAAATGATAATATCTTATATAATACCCAACTAACAACACGTTCCGTTTATGTACCATTTTCGAACCGTTTTCTGGTCCGTTTATGGATTTTAGTAAACACAGAAACTAATTCGAATCCGTTGAAATACTGACAATGACGGACCGTGTAAAAAAAGAGTTGTCCGTTGAAAGTCCGTCAATGACGGACCGTTTGCGCATCCATATTCGTACCTTTTTTTTAAACAAAAACGGATTTGTGTAAATGCCAAATTTTTTTTAATTTTGAATAGCAAATTTAAATTTTTTTTATTTAGCATCTCTTTCCACAATTAGCATCTCTAAACATTACTGCGCTCGTGGCCAATGGAAAGCCATGAAAAAATAAAACAAGATTTTAATGTAGGTTTATTTGGTGGTATATACAATGTGATGTAGCAAATTTTTATATTTTTTCAAAAAATCATATATGTTTGTTAACTTTATCGATCACAGATAAAATGATAACTTTTTCTTATGTAAAAAAATATAGATTTTAAGAAAAATTTATGTAAACCTTCTATTTCATTTTTCTCAATACCGACTTTTTGGCATATAGATGAAACAATTAATAAGCTGACGATATGCAAAAATGAGCAATACAAAATCTGTGTTTATGTGGCAAGCTATCAAAGTTTGTGCGGTAAGCTATCAAAGTTTGGTTTATGTCATTCCCATACAAATTTGTCACAAGCCAACGTTTAGTGTTAACGCTTAACGTCAGTAATGCCAAATTTGTGTGGGAATGACATAAACCAAACTTTGATAGCTTGCCACACACAGTTTTTTATTGCTAAATTTTGGCACTTTTGCCATCAATTCGTCACGAGACACAAATTCTCAAATACCATCACTGCTCTATTGTTTGAGGCAAAAACAACTTGCGTCGTAATTGTGTTTGTTTTTAAATAATATATGTATATTTTTTTAAGTTAAATAGGTATTTGGTAAAAAAGGCTTTAATTGAGCTAGAACACACGATAACAAGAACAACCTAATACAACCAACAGTGATTAATCATTTTTGTAATAAACAATAAAGGGTGTACAAATTTTAAATTAAATAAAAAAAAAGCGTTTTGTTATGTCAACTATAGACCAGGAGACTGAGACATCGAATAAAGATGTATCAACAAACGCTTCTGAAGATCCAGAAGAATGCACGGCATCTGAGGAATATTCGGTTTTACCAGACACATTTTTTTCTTTGCCCATTGATGATAACATCGCTATTGGCGGCTCCATTTTCCATCAAAGAAAATATAAAATTTGTGAGAGATTGCGAAAATCCATAGAAGAGTGCAGTAAACGTTTTAGTGGCCGTAAAGAGTTAGCTTCTGAGGATGATGCTTGTGTAGTAGAATTATGCGAATCATTGGAAGAAACTTTCCAGTATGGCTTAAGGCCACAACAACAAACACATCTAAACTTTGTTGTTTCTGCAGCCAGCCTTTTCCAAAATATGCAAGAAATTGTTATAGGCTCATCTGGCAATAAGTCTTCGAGTACTTTATCTGCTTCCACGGAATCATGCTTTTGGGATTTTTGTCAAAATTTTCTGACACCGCATGAAAAAGAGAGATTTGATAAGTTAAACCAAGTGTGGACGAAGTGGGGTAAGGGTAGATCTTTTATAAGATCGTCTCTCAATGAACATTCTTTGCAGAGATATCTGTTAACGTGGTTGTCGGAACAGAAAATTCTGGGCTCGTACTATAGTCATTGGTCTATTTTGCTAGATGCAAAATTAGCAAAATCTCTGCCAGAGATGATTAAATCTTTAGATAATGTTTTATTTGCCCTTCCAGTGGACAAAACTGAACTTAATGTAGCTCTTAAGATATCAAACACCCAAAAATGCGTTGTTAAAGAGGAGCCGTTAATATATGCTCCAACTCCAGTAAAAGTTGAACCTAAAATAAAACGTAAAACTAATGCAGTAGAAAGACCAATTGCCTCAACTAACTCTACCGAGGATTTGTTAACACAATTACAGGAGAAATCAAAGCCAGAACAAAAGTCTGCAACATCGGAGATGTTCTATTCGGCCGTAGAAGATGTGACTTGCTTTCATAATTTGCCGCCACCGGATCCTATAGGACCTGAATTGGAATTTCTTAAACAACCTTTAGACTTTACAACAACCCAAACAAATACAGAATTTTCCAATGCCAATGGATCAATTTCTTCTTCCAACTCTTATCTTGACCCAGATGGTGATACTTCCTCTCAGTCTAGCAAATATTCATCCAACACTCCAGTTACCTCAAACACTTGTAACGATCCACAACATCTGCAACTCGATCAACAATTAAAAGATGTCAATGAACATTGTACATTACTTGAAACTAGATTAGCTCAGTTGAGTTTGGAGAATCGTCAGCTTATCAGAAGACTTAAACAACATTTCGAAGATTCTGGCATTGATCCTTCTTCATCATTTGCAACGAATTTTCTCATAACCATTCCCCATGTTAAGCTGCACAAGTCTAAACATGCCACCGGTAGTTTTCATCTCTATGAAATCCATATAACAATGAGACAGAATTTGGAGCACTGGTCTATGTGTCGTCGTTATAGCGATTTTAATAAACTCCACAAATCCCTATTGAAAACTCATCCCAGCGTATCTTCGGTAGAATTTCCACCCAAAAAACGTTTTGGAAATAAGAACATAAGATTTGTCGAAGAGAGACGACAACAATTACAAATATATTTACTAAATTTAGTCGAAACATTACCACAGGTGGAGGCATGTAAATCTAAAGCTGAATTGCAGAAAGTGTTTCCCTTTTTAAGGGAACGGTAACATTATGTAGTAAGTTTTACTTTTGCATACAAAATTGAATTTTATTTATTTAGTTGAATTGTATTACACATTTTTTAAATACTGATATTAAATAAGGAAATAAGAATAAAATATAAATATATTATAACTAGCCAGAATGTATAGTTTCATGTTGTTGAATAGACCTGTTCGTAAATTGTAGTAAATGTAGTACGAGTTTTGGGTAAATGAACACATTCAATTGAAATTTGTCCTCAATAAGAAACAAATAATATTTCGTTAAAAAAAACCATAAATACATTAATTAATTAAATAATTGAAAACTCAATTAACAAGGAGACCACTGATTATTCATTATACCAAAATTTGTTATTTATTTGCAATCTTTAAATTAGTTAAAACAATAAAAACCCGATTAAAGTAATCTACAATTAGCAACAGAAAAAGCGTTAGAAAACTAATTTTTTGTGGTTTGTTTTTAAAATTTGATAGTTTTAAAATTAAAATTGTATTTGTTTACAAATAATAAAGAAAAGTCAGGTAAGTAGGGATAGTCATTTTTTACAAGTAGTTATAAATAGAGATATAAAATTCGAAAAAACCTTACTTATGAAATAAACCAAGTCACAACCAAACAAAACCAAAGTTTTAGATGTAAAAAAGTTTTAATAAAAATATCAACAACAAATTAAATTTACTCCAAATAAATCAATGTTTTAAATTAAGACCTTTCAATAAATTTACAATAAAAAATTCGTCCAAATTATGGTGTTTTTCTTAATTCGTGAATTAAGAATCAATTCTTTAAAGCTCTGACTATAGCCAAAGGGTCACTTCGTTTATCGCCAAAGAGCCACTAGTACCAGTACACATTAGTACGACTGAGACATTTCGCTACTCCATTGTGTAGCATCTTCCGGAATTTTTCAGTTATTAATAAAAGAAAACGGTTATATAAATGTTAAAAATAAATTCGGCTTTATGCCTTATGGTGAAAAATCTTGTATTTCACTCACCAGTGAATCACGCAAATTTCGTGTCACACGTCCATCTTTAATATAAACCTTTTAATACACAAGGTTGTATACTAATTTAAATATTCTCTGTACACTTGGTCTCCCACAAATTTTTGGAGATCTCATCACATTTATATCTTAATTCAGCAACAACAGTTATTTTGTATTGTGCCCTTGTTAAACTAAACATAATTTTATAATAATTATTTGCATTTTTATATTGTAAATTGTATTCTATAGAAGAAGTCACCATTATAATATTAAATTTGAAAGCAACTGTTAACAACATGGTTTCCATTATTAAAAGTGTTGATGACTTCCAAACTAAATTAGACACTGCTGGTGACAAATTGGTAATACTCGTATTCTATGCCACCTGGTGTGGTCCCTGCAAAGAAATAGATCCCCACGTACGCCAATTAGTTAAAAAATACAACGATCGTGCCATGGCCATTAAAATAAATGTTGATAAATTTGAAGAAATATGTGATTATTACAAAATCAGAAGTATGCCAACATTTGTTTTTATAAAAAACCAAAAACGCTTATCCAGTTTTGCAGGAGCAGATGCTAAGCTACTTTCTCAAAAAATGGCTTCGTTTATAAAATAATTGCTTGGAAAATGCAGCAAGTAATTTTATGTTTTTAGCTGGACTAATAATTTTATGAATAATTTTAAGACATTTGTGATGTTAACTACTTTTTGACTGTTTAAAATAATTTATTTTGGTTTATTAATGAATAAGAATAATTTAATATTTCGTGTTCTGTAACCATGTTTTTTTGTATGTTTTTATAAATTATGTTATTTTAAGATATCTTTAAATAAATTGAGAAATTCTTAATAAATTTAAAATACATTAATAAATTAATCGTTTAGTCAATTTACACTGCAAAGTTAAAAAGTGGATTTTAAGTGTTACTGGTTGGACAGAACTTTCCAGTCTGTGCATTAAAATTAATCAGACATTATATTTACCTAATGCAGATTTTTTGTTATCTTACATGTTAATTTGTTTTATAATAATTTTTTAAAAATTCACAAAATGATTATGAATTTGGCTAACTATTTGTATTTTTAATAATTTCTATTAATCTTCAAGCTCAAGGTCATTTTTATAAAAAATATTTATTTTTTTATCCAATATTTCAATTGGATAGCTTCTTTCTTAAACTAGGCTAATATATTTTATTAGGAAAATATTAGGTAAAGTTTGCACTTAACTACGGTTACGGTTAAAAAGGATGCAATTAAACGCGGTTAACTGTTAATCTAGGTGTTTTCTACAAAGTCATTAAGAAATTTACAGTTTTACAGAAACATGCATAGACATTTTGTTGATTTATTTAACATGCAACATAATAACAAATTTTCTTTATAAGACTGTTATAAGATCCAACTAAATGTCTATGCATACGGCTGTTACTGTAAAAAAGCAAAGTACATATTATATAATTACAAGAAATAACTGTTTAAAAGACAAAGCCGACAAATGGCAGTCTAATCGCACATTGTCTGTTGAAATGGACGGTTTTTTGTGCTCCAATATCAAAATTTTTTGGACAAAAATCTCACAGAATCAATTTAAAAACATCAATTTTAATTAAAGCTATGGTTTGGAAGGAAATTAAAATATAAAGATTTCAAATTTATGAAAGATTCAAAAATTTCAGAATCTTCTAAAATGGACAAGAATTATTAAAGATATGCTAAAAATATTTTAAAAAATATTTTTAGTCAAATGCATTATGATATTTTGGATTTTTATCATAAAAAGAGTAAACAAGGTGTACTAAGAATAGTATTGTTGTACGTCATATAAGAAAGAGCTTCTAAAAGTTTTATTCCACTGTAGCGACAAGTTTCCGTTGGGTTTTGGTAACACCCAGCAACAAATTGCCGATGCTAAATTTAATCAAGTACTGGCAGAGCACTGATTGCCAATTGTGCAAAATTAAAGGCGGAGCACTTATATAGAATGCTCTGCCAACGTTAGTATAAAGTGCTTTGCAAAAACTTTATTTACAATCGGTAAAATAATGACAGCACAGGCACATTCTTGGTGTTGAATGCTTTCCCAACATTGGCAAAAACTGCTTTGCCAGTACTTGATTTACAAAATGTACAACCATGAGAATAATAAAAGCACTGGCAAGGGCCTAATTTAGAACGCTTTCCCAACGTTAGCAAGAAGGGTTAACAAAACTTACAACCGTTTTTATGAAATAAAAAATATATAAAGGACTGGCAAAGCTCTGGTTTGCAACATTTTCCCAATGCGAACAAAAAGTTAATACGCATTACCAATGGAACTTGTAACTTTCTATTTATTTTTCAATTTTTTTTTTAATTTTTGTTTAAAAAAGAACATTTAAAAACTACAAAAAATGTTAGAAATCGAATTTTAACTTAAAAAATAATTTAGTTGGTTCCAAAGTTGTAGCTGGAAAGTACTCCATTTATTGTTTCACCAGTGCTCTGCCAACTATTTAAAAAAAAAACAAGTAAAAAAGTGCTAAACCATAGTGGCTGAAGATGATATACGTATATACTAAATTTTGCATGAACTGTAATATGAATATGTTTTGTCAATTTATGTAACAAATTTTGTTATTTAGTTTTAGTAATGTTATTTATTTAGTTTTAGCAATGTTATTTACAGAGGTCTGCTCTGTTAGCGACTTTAACATTGTTGATTTTTACGTTAACTTAGTTATCAGAGTAACACACATATAGCTCTAAGAATGTTATTATTCTCATAGTATGTAAGACAATAAATGTAATCGAACAATAAGAAGACTTAATAACATTTTTACTTACTTAACAGAAAAAAAAAAAAAAATAGATACAGAAAAATTGTACAAATTTGTATGGAAAATTTAGAGGTACCTTCACATTTTCACTCATAACTTTTGAACCGCTTAACCGATTTTGCTCATTTTAAATACCAAACTGCTCGGGAGGATGTTCAATAATCTGGGTAAAAATAGGCACCCCGCTTGCGTCTTCGCGTCGTAATCGCCATTTCAACAGACAGACGGACATCGCTAAATCGACTTAAAATTGCATAAGGATCACGAATATATATACTTTATGGGGTCTTAAACCTATATTTCGACATGTTACAAACGGAATGACAAACTAATATATACCCTCACCATATATGGTGGAGGGTATAAAAACGGAAAGAACAGCACGGGGTTGGCAAAGCACTATCATGTTTAAAATTGTTCATTCTGTCAACACTAAAAGCAGTGGGCCGACGCTTTGCCGTTCGTATTTTTCTGGATGGGTAGGCACAAATGTTGTATCGTCCTATCATTTATTGTCGTATTTTCTAAAATTAAATTTTAACAACTCTGTGCTCCAATAGCACAATACAATACACACAACACATCCCTTGTGAACAACATTTTTATAGTATTACAAAACAAATTAACATATACAGTGACCCACAGCATACTTCGTATGAGGAGCAGTTTTGTAGATCATTAAGTCTTCAATACAAAACACGAAAAACCTTTACACAAATATCATTGAACTTTTTTTTTTTAACAAACACGTAATATTCCTGTCACAGCTTATTCCGTTTGTTGATTTTTATCTTTTTTGAAATAACGGATTATATAAACTAACGGCAGATCAAACCATAAACAAAATAATGATATCAGAAATAGCGTGTCTATTCTATACAAGATAGGTATTGGCTTTTCAATAGAAAACGTGAGTTAGTTGTTAAACACTTACAAAATGGGAAAACGCAAAAGTAGCTTGCTGAAATTGTTCATTTATGTCCATCTATTATATTATATAACGTTTTGTTCGAAAAAATTCGTGTCCACAACAAAGGAAGAAAGGCCGCAAAAAAAATTTATTGAAAATGATGAGAAGTGGATTTTGCGAAAGATTAAAGAAGATTCCATGTTAAGTGTTTCAGCTGTGACCAATGATGTTGAAATATTTCTTGGAAAAAATGTCATCCGGATAGAATACTGATAATTTTCATTAGCGAACATCAAGATACAAGCCGTTTATTAATAAGCAAAATCAAAGTCCGCAAACGTTTCGCAAAAGACAAAAATGTCTTTCTGCAACATAATATTTCAGCACCAGATGATAAGGTATTTGTGTGACGGCAACCAAATACTGAGCTCTAAACAAAGAATTAACGAGGCACGGAAAAACATGGATACGAACCTGTAATAGTGAGGGGCAATTATCTTCAGGTTGGAATATGGCATAATTTTTCTTCGAAAATGAGCAAGGAGTGGCCGTTACAGTCAATGGCGATCGTTATCGGGCTATGTTAAACGAATATTTGTTCACAAAAATTGAAGAAGAGAATATTGGCAACCTTTGGTTTCAACAGGACGGCGCTACGTGCCACACAGCCAAAGCTACACTCGATGTTTTGCGCCCTGTTTTTGAAGATCGCATTATCAGCCGCAGAGCTGATGTCGTTTGGCCACCTCGAAGCTACGATTTGACACCGTTGGACAATTATTTGTGGGGTGTCGTCAAAGATAAGTGTTACGCCGACAAGCCAGAGACAATTGACGCTTTAAAGGACAATATTCGTGAAGCCATTGGTGAAATACAGCTGCACACAATCGATAATGTGCTTAAAAATTGGACCGATCGTGTAGGCTACTGCATGGCCAGCCGATGCAGCCATTTGAATGAAATTTTTCCATTATTAACCGGAAGGATTGTACTTTCAAATAAAAAAAAAAATTTGAGAAAATATTCAGTAGTTTTTTTTATAGCATTTTCAAAAAAAAAAAAGTTATTTGGCGGACCCTATACCAAGGTAACGATCCCAAGCACAAAGACGGTAAGAGCAAACTTGTCTAATTTGGAATTGCCCACACGTCATCCAAACATCCCCCCAATCCCCAGATTTAAATGTGATTGAAAATTTGTGGCACATTCTAGAACTGAGTGTTCGAAAGCACTAAAGGAAGAATGGACAAAAATATCGCCGCAATAGACAAAAAAGATAATTGACTCTATGCTATCCAGATTAGATAATAATATTTAACAATTTTTATATTTTTTGAAGGAATTAAAAGTAACTTCAAATCTGTATATTTTATTCACTTTTTGAATCTATATATTTTCAACCAAACTAATCGATTTTCATCACACACCAGAATGTATTGATTCCTTTTTAAGCATTTTAGTGGTTAGTTAACAGTCATATGCACTAATTTTGACTTTTACGTCAAATTAACATGTAAACATCAACAAATTTGATTCTATGTTTATGGCTGTTAAATTTTACAACCCATCAAATTAACCGACATAATGAAAATTTACTTTTCCAATTTTTTCCTTATTTAATTTTTGATAAATCGAATCATGAATAAAATACTTACCATTTACGAAAATCTGAGGAAACCCATCGGGATAGTTGCTACATTAGTATGATTGAGATGTCTCATTTCGTTTAAAATTACAAAAAAAAATAATCTTTAAAAGCATCAAATACGAAATTTTCAAATTTCAATAAAACAATTGCAATATTTATCTATAACTATGTGTGTACCACTAATTTATTGAAAATTTATATTAAAATTAAGAAATGACATACAAATAATTACGAAATAAAAAAATAACCAAAAAGAGATTGCCCAAAATTATAAAATGAAAGTAATCAATAATTTTGTAAAGAGTTTAGGTTAAAGTTAACAAAATTAAAATATTTACAAGAACAATTTTAAATGAAGTTCCATTCTTATTAAAAAATATTAATATAAAAACTATATTAATTATATTAAAAGCAAAATAAATAAAAATATTTATCCCTTTTTTTTTTATTTATTTTTAGAGGTTTTATTTTTACTGCTTTTATAATTTTTGCATATACATACATATTTAAAAATTTATTTTTTTAATAAATATTTTGGGTATTTTATCTTGAATGATAAAAATATAATATTTGCATTTTATCTTTAAAATTGTAGTTAGCTGTATGTTATAAAAATATATATTTTATTTTGTATATGATTTCTTCGCTAAGTTGTGTATATATTTTAGATTTTCCAACTGCACTCAACTGTTTTTTTTTTTTTTTTTTTTTTTTAATTTTACAAAATAACTACATTCAATAAATTAAGTATTAATTATTATTAGAATTTAAATTTAAATATCTTACTTTTTTGTGTATAAAATATGTGTGCGCAATTATATTTATTAATATAATATTTATATTTATCAATAGTTAAAATTATCGATTTAACAAAACTAGTAAACCTTAAATAAATTAAAAAAAAAGACAAAACTTTGTTAAATTTTTTATGTATAAGCTGTTTGTTTGCATCATTCATGAAGCTATTATTGCTTTAGGTCTTAAACATATAATAACAAAAATACTATAGATTACTCGTACAATATTATATCGTTTTTAAACTCAATTATTTTTGTTTTTTATTACAACATAAAAACAGCCACTAAAGGTGTTTTCAGCTCCAAAAATCGCCCCTAAAATTATTTTTTTTTTTTTAATAAATTCCCATAAATTGGTTTAGAAACTAAAAATTTAATGTTCTATGGCTTTTTTATATCAAAAAATCGTCTTAAACAAAGCAATTATTAGCAAAAAAAAAAAAAAATTTTTAAACAGAAACACAAAATAATAGAAATCAGTCCAGTCCGAATAATAAAAAAAAAATTATTTGTCATGATTAAGTTTATATTGGATTCCCACTTGTCCAGCATTCATAAAAAAAGTTAATTTTCTGGTACCCAATCCCAAAATTATAACATCAGAAAAGCAATGAGGAAACAAAATTCTTAACGTTGGCAAAACCAAAAAATAAGTGGTCCAAAAATCCAAAATACGTATTATCGTTTTTCAAGTTTTCGACTTTCAAATTTCATACAAATTTTAAATCGAAAAAATTATTTGTAGTATGTTTGGTCATTCCTGGATTTGAACCCATTGGGATTTGTAGGCGATAGCTCAGCCCACCAAGTAAACTACACATATGATAGTTTAAAACGAAAATGAATGATGACTGCTAGCTAACCGCTGGTTGTGCTAATATGACAGAAATTTTTTTAAAACAAATACTGGCAAAACGTTTTTTGCAATCGTTGATATGGGACGCCAGTAATTTATATTCAATTAAACGGTTCCCAGTGGTTTGCTAGTACTTGATTTTTAGAACCACTGACAGTTTCTGAATAGGTAATTACATTAAAAAACTTTGTTTTGACACCTGTTCGAAATTTTCCATATTTTGTTACAATTTATTTTGTCATTCGATTTGAATAAAACAAGACCCTAAGTAAAATTTATTGTAAAGAAAAAAAATGCATAGAGAAATTCATATTTTTAATCTGTTTTAAATGAATAATTTAAATGCTTTAAAATGAATATATTTATTGAATTAAATTAATTAAAAGGTCATAAAATAACTCCTCTTACCGGCTTTACAACTTAAAAAAGCACAACAAATGACTTTTTCATCTCGCAAGTCATTTGAAATTCTTATCAAATGTTGTATTCAATCGTCAATTGGAAGTTAATTGTCAACATGTGATCTTTAAAAATAAAAATATAGATTGAGGAGTCCCATAGTGAAGAAACGCGTGCAATTTTCGAGTTTATTTGCTGCAACATTTTTTGAGGTATCCTTGGTCCAATGCACTCGTAATTATACCCAAATAAGCTACGACTGTTTTTGAAAAACTTTTTAAAGGTGGGAAAAAAAATTAAAATCGGAAAGCAACAACAGTGAATATAATTAAGAAATTGTCGTTTTTGAAAGTTCTCTAATGGAATGAACGATATTTATATGTTTTTAATTTCTGACGGACATTTTAAATTTCAATTGATATTTTTTTTTATTTAAATTGATATTATTTAATTAAAATTCTTAAGGACAATTTGCTTAGACTATCTTTAGCAATTTCTTAAAAATATTCAGCTACTTCTTATCATGGATGTTAAAACTGTGTTTCATAGTTTTCAAATTAAAGAAAAAAGTTTTTATTTCTGTCCTAGACTGTTTTCGGTAACATTAAAAATTAATAAATTTCTTATACCAAGAAAAAATATATATATTTACAAATACTATTGAATTATTATTTAACTTTCCTAGCATCTGATAAATAATGCATAAAAAACAAATATGAACCAAGTATGCCCTTAAACGTGAGTAGAAGTTAAAATAAAATCGCTTTTTGCGATGAAAAAAATTAAATGTTACTCCTATGTGAACAGGAAGGACATCTAAGCAACGAGTTTCGAAATAAAACCTATATATACGTCTTACGCAGCAAAGTGGTTAATAAAAACCTAAGTTTATGTAAAAATGTTAAGTAGAAAATGTTTTATTTTTTAGTAAAATGCTCGTAAAGTGTCGTAATTATATTTTCCATAGAAACTTAAAAATTTCTTTAAAGCTAAAAAATATCTTAAAAATACAACAAAATGTACATATAATTACAAAAAAAAAAAGAGTAAAAAGAAACAATAATGTTATAAAATTGTAACAACAATGAATATTATGAAATGTTTTAAAAAACATCTAAAATTAGTTCCTTAACATTCAAAGGCAAAAAACTTTGAATATTAAAAAAACATATTTGCTAAAAATAATTTTAAACTTAAGGAAAAGAAAGATTACAAGGAGAAAACAAAAATTAAACTTAAAAAAAAAACAAAAAACAAAACTTACAAATTTATAAAAGTTTATGAAGATTCAAAGTCGACTTTTAAGGAAGTGCCAACTGATGTCATATGTTCAGAAGAATCTCGCCTCTTTTTGTTAGGAGGTGGATTACTGTTACATGATATATCTTTAATATCATTTACAGCCTCAGAAGCTGATAACTCAGTACAATTCCCAGTTGCTGAATCTAATTCAGGATCTGTCGAATTACGTTTTTTCTGTTGCGATTGTTGTGGAAGGCAGGAGTTATATGTGGATGGAGAAGAATTAATTGTTGTGACACTTGCAAAGGTATTTGAAGAAGAAGTAGAAGCTTGGTGCGTGTGGGTAGTATTGTTGGAAGCAATAGCTTTCACCATTTCATTTTCAACCGAAGGTGTCATTAAGGGTGATAAGGGCGCATGATTTGTATCGTCCTCATCATTGTTTTGTCTTCTCTCTTCCAAATCCTCATCTTCTCCGTCCGAATTTGAACACCAAGATACTTGCGCCCCAGGAAAAACATATGACGCTGTATTCTCATGCGAATAATAAGTCCCCTTATATAAACGTTCTGCCGCACTTTGATGTTTTAATTGTCTTCTTATACTTTGTTTCTCGGCCTCGGAACAATTATCAGCTGACTTCGTACTGTTTAAAGTTTCCAATCCAGCTTGCTTATTTGATACAGACTTTGTTGTGGAGGCGGGCATATTAAGACAATCCTTCTTCAAGTCGGCCGTATCTGCAAAATTATTAAAAGCGGGCTGTAAGGCTGAATTTGAAGCATCACCCAATATTCCACTGTCTTTAGAAGAATCTATAGATAAATGACGATAATCGCATGAGCCTCCGAAAGTAGCTGTAGCTTCTATAGGTTCATCCAAATAGTCAGGAGGTAAAAATTCACCATTCTTTTTTGTTGATGATTCAAAGCCAGAATCGGGATGTAAAACTAATTCCGTCGAAGAATGATTTGTTTGAATCGATAATGTATCAATATCTGAGGGAACTTCTTTTGCCGTGTCTTCATCATTTAGTAGCTCATCTTCTAGGGCCATCAATTCTTTGGACTCCGTTAAAACTTCATCATTAAAACAAACATCCTTCCAATCCTCTCCCAAACGATGACAAATTTGATTGATAACTACGTCACCATCGCCCAACAGCTCAACATCAAATTCGAGATGATGTAGTTGCTCTCTATTGATAAGTATTTGGGGTACATGGGTTGGAATTGAACTGGGTATGAGAGCTACAGGTCGTACTTTAAGTGAAGAACCCATGACTATAAGTAAGTCGCATTTATCCTTATCACTGGCCATAACAGTATGAAATTCATCTGGTAAGCCTATATGTTAAAAAAAGGAATCGTTATCGTTATAAATATATAAAGGGATAGGAAAACGTTTCATCTGAGAATTCCTATGCAGTGTGTACGTAGAAGTATTACAATAGTTATTATACTTACCTTCGCCAAAGAAAACAATGTCGGGTTTCATTATGCCATTCTCCACCAAACGGCGTAATTCGAATTCTGATACAGGCTCTGAAGCATCAACACTTTGCTCAACATTAGGTTGACATCGAGGACATACTGGTATACGTTGGGCGAATATATCGCTGCGAATACTATCGGCATCACATTTGTACTTGCATTTTGTACATGAAGCTGTCGAAAAAGAACCATGGCATTCAATAACATTCCTTATGCCAGCCACCTGTTCCAATGTGTCAATATTCTGTGTGTAATTTCTTAAGAGCTTTTGTTTTTGTTCCAACATTTTAATAAAACGATGACATGGTGATGGTCTAAATTGTCCCGGATATATTTCACGGGCAAATTTAAAGAAAGGTCTGGGATCGCGTGAAAAGTAATTGATGTCAAACATGGCCTGAGGATCGGGTAAGTCGGGGAAATCTTTAGCTAAACGTGAGTAAATCCCATCGGAAGATCTAAAATCAGGAATTCCACATGACACCGAAACACCTGCACCGGTGAGAACGATTACATTTTTGGATTTGTGCAATAGATGAATGACATCGTCAAAAGTATTGACATATGAAAGTTTCTTTCGCCTTGGAGGCTCAGATAGCATACTGGCCAATATACGCCACAGTGTCATATCGGTCAACTCGGGACTTATGCGCTGGGCTGAAGATGGTAAAAACTTCGAAAGAATTTCTCTAGGATTGGCGCCAGAGTGGATTTGTTGTTGTACCCAATTCAACTGATTAATAGGTTTCCACTCTCTTTCCGACATGTTGGATAGACCACTTAAATCCGAAAAGTCTGAATCAGAGGATGAGTCATCAGAATCGTCCACAGGATTATCTTCATCATTGTCCTCATGTTCTTTAGACGTTTGTGGTAAATTTGTAGAACTCTGTGACTGTTGGGAATGATCATTAATATCTGTTTGATAACTGTCTTCGTCTTCCTCATCCTCAGCATCCACATCTTCCACATGATTTTTGATTTCCTCGTCCTCCATTGCTTCAATTTGCAATGGATCTTCGACACTTATTGGTGCATTAGCAATTAAAGATAATTCTAAATTTGCAGTTTGAGGTAATGGTATTTTTGTTTCGATTTTTATGTTATTTGTTTTGGTCTCTTTTTCGCCACAACTATTATTTGTTGCTGGTGTTGTAGTTATTAACGGCGACGACGTCGACATTGTTTTGTTATTCAAAATATTGGCGCCAAAATTAAAAGTTTGTTTATTTAATGAAGCAAATTCTTGTACATTATCAAAAAATTCATTAGTTTCTTGTAATTTTATAGGATGCTTATCATCCAGTTGTTTTAATCTGTCTGCTGTTAATCTAAAAGTCTGTTCACAGTTTTCCATCATTTTCCAGAAAACGAAAACACTACAAATTAACCAGCACCACCAGAGTCCTGAACACAGTCACAACAAAAATAAGGAGAATAAAAATACGATGAGAAAATCTGTCTCCCTCACTTTTTATAGCATACTCTTTCTGTCTTTGTTTTATGTTTTTTCGACTTTCTACTCAGATTCGTTTGGTACACACACAATTTTTTTTCGCGATTTGTATGATGCAAAAGAAAAATTTCCACCCAAATGCTACCATACAAAAAATAAAATTTGTTTACTAAATAATAATTGTGTTTGATAAAAATGAGTATTAATTAAATATTAAGTATAAATTTCACACAATTTACGTAGTTTTTTTAAGTAAAAATTTCACAAAAAAAAAAAAATCAGCAACTTTTGTGTCTATTCACAAGCATTTGTGTGACGTTAATAAAAAAAGATGGCTGTCGTTCATATGAACATAGTTGTTAAATTAAGTAGTACTAGTACTAATGACGTCTCCCAATATATTATGACGTCTCCCAATAATATTATGAAATACAATACTACTTCTACATGATATATGATTTATTTTTAGCAAAAATTAATATAACACTTTTAAATTATGAAAAATGTTTTAAAAATAAATAATAGTATCAAAAATACATCTCTGATGTGTAACGTGATCAACGTATAAAAAATGGCTGACATAAATCAGTGCTGCCAACAGTTTAATGTTTTAAAAATATAGTTCATGATTTTATGCATAAAATTTTTCCAAAATACGTACACACGATACAGCTGCCAACGTTGGTTTGTGTCATTGCCATACAAATTTGACATAGGTAACGTTAAGCGTTAACACTAAACTTTGGCTTATGTCTAATTTATATGGCAATGACATAAGCCAACTTTGATAGCTTGTCGCATACACACTGCTAAAAAGTTTGTTTAAAATATGTAAGCAACATATAAAGAGAAATTAACATATAAGTTTGACCAAAAAGAGTAGACTAACAAATGAAACCAAAGTCGCAAAGGTGGTTGTTCTAGGAACAGATTCCAATTGGTTTTATCATAGCGAAATGATAAAACCTGTAATTTATTATCATTTTTTTTAAATGAAAGAAGAGCAATTTTGAATCACTTCACAAGTCGTTCAGAATTGGTTTCCTACTACAGTTTGTTTAACATGTCAATATTTAACAGAACAGAAACAGTTGTATAAATTGATACACCTGTGATATTTCATAATGTATCAAATATCTTGTGCGTATAAAGTAGATTGGATGAATCTTGAAAATACAAATACGTATTTAACACAATGGGGTGAAACATTTATACATAACTTGATAGCATTTGTATTTGTATTTATTATTAAATTGGATTTCTAATACAACAAGACAAAATATCTTATAAATTACAGTATTAGAATCAGACTAGTTATAGATTGATTAGAAAAACAATTAAACTTAAATTAAATATAAAATAATACAAGTATAATTAATCAAAAAAGTAAAAAAAAAAAAAAAAAAATTTACATATTTGTATAAAAAACATTTAAGAAAAATATTCTAAAAGTAATTTCCTAAACCTTATTGCGTTGACAGTAGTTTGCAAATTATTTGGGAGTTGGTTCCAGAGGCGTATGGTGAATATGAAAAATTGACATTCGGAAGCATGATCACGATGCCGAAGTTGTGTTATTACTTTGCCTCTTTGGGATCTCGAGAATTGTAAACGATTATAAAGATATGATGGCTGCTTTTTTATTATAATTTTATGAATAAAAATAATGTTTTTAAATTTAAGGTAGTTAAAAAAAGACATATTAAATAGACAACATGAATACTGGGTAACGTGGTCCATTCTTTTTAATCCGTAGATGTAACGTATGATATTGTTGAAGGTTGTGGTAAGTTTTCTCATATCCTTAGAGTTGCAAGCTGTAAAAATTTCCGACGCATATAACAGTGTCGGTAACAGATATGTTTTCGCCAACAGGATTTTTACTTTTAAAGGCGTAAAATGTTGAGTTACCCATAGATTCCGAAGCATACCATATGTTCTGCCACTGGCCTGGTTAATATGATCTGACCATGTTAACATTTTGTTAAATGTAACACCTAAGTTTTTAGCCGTGTCCACGATATCAATTTTGGTTTCTCCAAGAAGAATATTTATTTCATCATCAATTTGTAAATTTTTCCTCCTTATTATTATGCATTTTGATTTATTTGGATTGAGGCGCAAACCATTTACTGAAGCCCACGTGAAAATTTTATAAAGATCAGAATTTAATTCTTGAGTTTTTGGACAAATTAACTCTTTGGAGCAACTAAGGTATAACTGAATGTCATCAGCATACATCTGTATGTTAGAATACTGAAGTTGTTGTGGAAGATCATTAGCATATTAGCATCCACAGAATTTTAATGAACAAAATTTTACCAAATATGGTTCCATTGTCTTCCCTACAGGATTTTTTTTATTTCAATGCATAAATTTAATAAAGTTATACAAATTTTACTTACGTTACGTATTGCTAAATGAGCTATTATGCACTCAAAAGCAAAAGTAACGGTATTTTTGGACTCAGCACGATTAAATTTTTTACCCTTCTTTTGTCACATTTTATACTTCGATAATTATACCCTTTTCGAAAGAAATAATATATTTTATAACGTCTGGCAACTCTATTAAACATAAATGAAGAGAGATTGCCATTGTTCTTGTCTCTGCAAAAAAAACTACAATACGAAAAATAATTTTTCCCATTAGAAAATCAAATTTCATTTTTGTAAAAATTTTATATTTTTTGTCTTAAAACTACATCAATAAATAAAAGTACTTTAGTGACGCATATTTTAATTTATAGCAACTATGGAAAATTTGGATTTATATGAACTTCTTGGTGTTACAAAAAACTCAACAGATGCAGAAATAAAAAAGGTAAAAAATAATGTAATGTGAAAAAATTTTCCAAGGAGTTGGGATATGTAATCAAAATTGAATGTTAAATGTTTAATTTAAATCTAAGCAGACGGTGAATATTAGCCGTTTTTCCGAAATTATCGATTAAACTCTGTATTGGAATGATTAATCATGCATTTACAAATTCACTGATGCAAAATATTTGATATTTTTGTTTTGTTTTTATTTTATTATATACAGTGGCCCGCAAAAGTTTACGTACGACCTTTTTTTGCAAGTTAGGGACTTTAAAACCATAATGATGCAGTTTTGTTTCATATGCCTTTTGATAAATATAAAATCAAAAAATAATTAAATTTATTATAAAATTAAACTTTTTCACAAAAATCTAAAAATAAAGATTGAAAATGTCTACATACGATATGTACATTAACACAAAACTTTGTTCATGTATTAAAATTTATTTTTGATGACGTCAATACTTGTTGGACCACCATGGGCATCTATAACTTCCTGTAGTCGTCTGGGCATTGGAGCGACCAAATTTTCGAGCTCTGTCATCCTTCTTGAAGTTTCTCTTTTAACATTGGGTCACTAGTAATATTTTTCGTATCTTGTAGAATCTCCCACATGTGCTCAATAATATTTAAGTCTGGGCTTTAAGGCGGTGTGTACAGCATCAATTGAGGGATTCAAGTTTTGTTCCAAAATAGATTTGTATTGGTAACAATTTATATTAACCTCAATAAGCACTAACTTTCCTACTCCAGAACCAGCGACAGCACCCCAAACCATCACGCTGCCTTCACCATGCTTAACTAAGTTATTTGAATCCATTGCTGTATTTGTTTTGCGCTATACTTTATCTCTTCAATCACTTCAAAATATGTTATACTTTGACTCGTCACTGAACAAAAATCGTTTCCAGAAGTCAATGTCCTTTTTAATATGCCTTTAGGCGAATTATAAACGAAGGGCCATCAATTCTTTGTATAGTTAGTGGATGTACAATAATTTCCGATCTTGTTGCGAGTTCTTCCTCGCATTCAGTGGCATTTACTTTTGGATTTTTGTCTACTTCTTTCAAAATGAAACTGACGTCTGT
The DNA here is from genome assembly GCA_949748255.1 of Eustalomyia histrio. NCBI lineage: Eukaryota > Metazoa > Arthropoda > Insecta > Diptera > Anthomyiidae > Eustalomyia > Eustalomyia histrio. The sequence continues at coordinate 3,381,404 of OX456526.1, forward strand.
CTCTACGATTTAGTTTCTTTGGACGACCAGTACGCAGCTTGCTTTTATTTGTTCCAGTATTATTAAAGCTACTAGAGTATTCAAAAAACCGGCCTTTTGGAAAAACCGGTTTTGGTTTTCTTTGAAAAATCGAATTTAAAAAAACCGGTTTCGGTTTCTGTTTTTGCAGAAAAAACCGGTCAACCGGTCAACCGGTTTTTTCGGTTTTTTTTTATTTGAATAATAGGCTTATATAATTCGTTAATTGTTTTAATTACAAACAAAAAAAAAAGAAATTTAATATATAAAGTAATAAAAATAAAAAAAAAATACATTCTTTGGAAAAAAAAAAAAATATTTTATAATATATTTTTATTGTATTTCATTTCAACATTTTAATTATGGGTTTTAATATTTTGTAATATAATATTTTAAAAATTAATATTATAAAACTATATTCATACTAAATGAATAGAGTTTGTAAATTGGGTAAAACTAGGTACGTTAGTAATTTAAACGTTAGGCATTAAATAAGTTTTTTTAATATTACATTTTAAATATTTAAAAAGAAAATCTATTTTTCACTTCTAAAATAATATTTTATAAATAATATGCAATTTAAATGTTTCGTTTTAAGACGATTTTTTGTTTGCTTTTGATAAAGCTAGAAATGGAAAATACTCTTTCACTAATAGTAGATGTTAGACAAATAGACAAAAGACAATTATATAAATGGTCCAACTTTTAAGTTCTTTAGCCGCATTTTTCAAGATATATGAAATCATCATATGTGACCTTCTCCGAGAAAAGGGTCATAGTGTGTCAAAAAACGGGTTTGGACTTAAGAGTGGATTCTGGTACCTAATAGGGTGTAGAATAAGATGAAATGAATTAGATTTCTGATAAAAATTAATTTACCCCATAAAAACCTACAAAACGAACATGGGAAAGTCGATAAAAATGAGAAAAGCATTAAAATTTACTTTTTTGATTTTTTGGTTTTAAATTGTTTTAAAATTGTCACTCTAAAAGCGAAAAAATACGTCATCACATAGGCATGACGTCACCAAAGTCGGCACCCAATCATAACTAACCATACCAAATCGCATCTCCCAACTGAAGGTGTGTTCACAGTGATAATGCGTTATGAAACTTTAAATGCATTTTTCTCAAAACTTAATTTTTACACACTGATTTTGTACAGTCTCTTTTTTAGGATTTTGAATATTGTTTATTGTGTTATTTAGATCAGAAATAAAACTATTTGAATTTGGAATATCACCGAAATCTATCAGACTTACATCTAAATATTTATAACCAAACGATTATAAAAGTGTTCGGAAAAAATAAAAAAAGAGACCAAGTAACCCAGTTGGTGATGTAATTAAAAAAACCGGTTAACCGAACAAAAAAGACCGGTTTTCGGTTTTCTTCGAATTTACAAAATATTCGAAACCGTTCGGTTTTTAAAAAAAGAAACCGGTTGACCGGTTTTCGGTTTTGGTTTTTGAATACTCTAAAAGCTACTGAATATTGTCTGACCTGTAGACTTACTTAAATTCAAAAGCTTTGATATTTCACCAAAAGATTTATTTTAGCAACACAACAAGAAAAAATAGAGTATTTTTAAAGTTCATATCGTTTTTTTTGCGTATAGCAAAAAATAAAATAGATTGATTTCATAAAATTGCGAAAATTGTGGTCGTACGTAGATTTTTGTCGGCCACTGTATGTTTTTATAAATGCACAAAACAGGTCTAAGTCGAATAAAATATCCGGTGGCGGATGAGCAAAAAATTACCGGCAGCGGCACGTAGCATGTTGTTATTTTTTTATATGAATAATTTGTCTTAAGCCTGTTATTACTGGTAGCTATTCGGATTAGGGTATTAAAAAAACCGGCTTTTTTAAAACCGGTTTTCGGATTATTAGAAAAACAGTTAAAAAAAAAACGGTTTCGAGATTTGACAAAAAAAAAAACCGCTTAACCGGTTTTTATTACATTCAGCTTTAGAACGATTTTAAGAATATAATTGTGTCCACAACACAAATGGATAGCATGATTAAAAGCTGAGATTCGACCAAAATGTGTATACCATATTTTTTCATGAATGCAGCTCCGTCATGAGTTGAAGCTACAACCTCCTTGTCAAGGCATATGTTAAATTCATCAAGTTTCCTTTCCGCTAGAAGCTTAAATTTAAAAGAGCACCACGAATATTCTTTTCTTCCAATCCTAAGTTATAAATTTCGTGAAAACGTTTAATGGGATTGTATGTCCGTGCTGTTAATGTATTTAATATAGGAGTTGTCGTTCCATTCATCCGCTATTATGGAAAAAATCTTCCATTTTTTTCTTTAATTGATTTAAAAATTTCTACTGTTTCAGAATTATTTTATTAACAAAATATTCAATTAGACTTCAAATGGTGTTTTCGCTTTAAGGCGTTTGCAGGCCTTGTAAATTAAATAATCGAAAATTATTTTGGATTTTTTTACCTCAGCCACAGACATGTAAACTTCGACCAATATCAGAATTTATTTTTGTGGTTAACTTTTTGAAAGGGATTTCAGTTACTTTGGATGTAGAAGGTGGCTTTTCCTCAAACTGATCACTATCTCTAGTCACTACTTCAATTTTGTGGACGTTGCGAAGGTGGTTTATTAGAGCTGAGGTTGACGATCCTCGACAAGATAACTTTTTTGGACATTTTGAGCATCTAGCCTTGTGTGTCTCATTATGATATTTTCATTACTAAAAAACCAAAATACTTCGTTTTATTTAATATAAATCCTTTTGGTTAACTTAATTTTTTCGACAACTAATTTAATAATAATGAATACTCTAATTCGGATTCTCACTGCCACCATTCATCTCATAATTTTCCGTGTGGTTATAACTTTTCTTTTTTGGCTTCTGATTTTTCAATATTTGTTAGTACAATGATGTTCAAACAATAAAAAAGTAAATCTTTGTATAATCGGGAGAAATCGAGATTTAAAAATTAAGTTGAATGGTGAAGGCGAAAATAGGAATCGCTATGATTATTTGCTACAATATTAAAATGTTAGAAGAGCAATAAAAATTAAATAATTAAAAAGGTTAGAATCATAAAGACAAATGTCACATTTCACGATTGATTAAGTAGTTATGACGATGTAAACTGATCTCATTGCATTTATTTATTTATTCCATCGTGAGCAAATCACTATCGTGAATACTCTCACTCAATCGCATAAAAATTATTTAATTTCAAATTTTAAACCAGTGCCGAGATTCTTTAAGACGATTATCTTTTATCGTCCACTTTCGAAGTTAAATATCTACCACATATTACACAAAACTGTTTACACATGAAAGTTCAAGTTTGAAAAATTACACTCTCACTTTTTCACTACACAATCACAGTTTTCGTACTTGCAGCTTAACTTGCAAGAGCTAAGAGCCAACTTAGACGGTGACTTTGTTGCATGCAATTATTGCGTGCAATTTTTGTTTGTTGGCGAAGGGGGTAGCGAAAAAGTTGCATGCAATTTTCTTAATTCCCTTCTTAAAGTTGCTTCCAAAGTTATGTGTATTTATACGGTGACTTGTTGCACTAAAATCGAATGTGAATGAAGCAACAAATGAAGAATACACATGAGTGCGAAAGAGAAGTAATTAAAACATTCACGAAAAACGAAACCCGTGCTCTTTTATTACCCAGCTTGCTTCCCTACACTGTTCGCCATCAAACAATTGCATGCAAAAAAATCACCGGGTAAATTGGCTTTAAATGTTAAAAAAAAAAAAACATTTTCATAAGATGTTTACGCTGCCAGAACATTTTAAAAATAAACTTACAACTGACTGTTTAGCGTACGTCGGTTTTGTGCTCTTTTTTCTCACAGCGAAAATCGTTGTACTGATTTAAAATTTTATTTTTGATTTTCCAGAACTATCGAAAATTGGCTAAAGAATATCATCCTGATAAAAACCCACACGCTGGTGATAAATTTAAAGAAATTTCATTTGCCTATGAAGTGCTTTCGGATCCTGAAAAACGTAAAATTTATGATCGTTATGGCATAAAGGGTCTACAAGAGGGAGCCGATGGTTTTAGCGATGCTGGAGAATTCTTTTCTCAGTGGTTCCCCTTTACCAATATGCAAGGTGGTCATAGTCGTGAGGGTCGAGGTAAAGCAGCTCAAATTGTTATCAAATTAGAGGTCACTTTGGAAGAAATTTACAATGGCAATGTTTCCAAGACCGTTGAATACAAACGAACGTCGTTTTGTTTACAGTGTTTTGGTGATGGTGGTCCCAAAGAAGCTCAAGAAAAATGTAGTCATTGTAACGGTATGGGCAGAACTGCCAGTTATGCGTTTATGGGTTTAACAGCGGTAGAAACGGTGAGTCGTTAAATACACAATATTTGATTTAAAAAACTGTGTAAAAAGTTTGCATATGAAGTCCAGAACAGGATAATGGGTATTTTTAAAAAATTTAATAATTATACAAACTTTTAAATTATTAAGTATTCCCTGGTTTTCCATGTATTATTTTGAACAGCGTACTAAAAATGTCACTATCAAAGTGTTTCACACATTTAAAATATAAAAACCCTGAAAAAAGTTTTCATGTAACTTGTTGAGCAATCTAATTAAGACTAAATAAAACTAGAATACGTAAAATAGCTCCATTACTCATACGTAACGTGACGTATTTCCCTATGGTTTTCTCGTTTTAACTCCTTCAATTTGTCATGTTCGTTACTTATGGTTAATTCTAGCTTTAAAGGCTAGAATTAACCCTATGGTTGTCTCCTTTTAGCTCATTAATTTAGATTGAATCAGCTGATTCGTTACGTTACGTATAGCTAATTCTAGCTTAAACGAAAATCAGTAACAAAGACAAAATCGGTTACCAAGAATTCAGAATCTTACTATCAGAATCTTCCAATTTGTTTTCGTAATTTATGCTTAAAACTTGAATTAGTTAATATGCTATCAATTACTTGGTACCGATATTTTCTGTGAATTTGTATTTTGAAAAAGGACAACAAAAAAGCAACGCAGAATGCTGTGTTTGAGCGGCGGAGTGGTAAGTCCCATTTCACACAGAGCATCTTTTGTTATGGATTTTTTTTAAAAAGTGCTTAATGACCAACTATATTAAGCAAAGTTGAATTAAGAGCGATAATATACAAATACATACGAAGTACCGATATTTAGCTGAAGTCAAATTTTGAAAATTCCCTTCTCTATTAATTCACTTAATTTTAAATCGAAACTCATCGTACATAAGCTAATTAAAAGCTTTTAAAAAAATTGTATAGAAATAAAAAATAATCAAAAAATCTAAGTAATTGTGCGAATTACACCTAATTCATTTAAGTCAAATATGGGTGTCGTGAAAATTGAGGCAAGCATTAGTCAACTTTTGATTAATTTTATAGGACGAATAAAAAATTATTTTTAAAAAAACCATATTTAATTTATTTTTTTAATTTCTTAAAATTTTTATTTTTTTTTTGCTAAATATAAATTATTATTTCTTTAAAGATCTGCTCTGCTTGCCATGGCCATGGCAATATAATTCCCGAAAATTTGCGTTGTACTTCCTGTCAGGGTAAAGGTCTAGTCGAAGAAAATGTAAAACGTGATATTGTTGTCGAAAAAGGAGCACCAAATATGTTGAAAATTCCTTTTACTTCGGAGGGAAATCAAGGTCTACAGGGTAATAGAGGTGATTTAGTCGTGATACTTATACAAGCTGAACATGCGTTATTTCAACGGCGTAATAATGATCTCATCATGCGTAATATACATGTCAATTTGACGCAGGCACTATGTGGTTTCGTGCATTATTTTAAACATTTAGACGGTCGTAATATATGCTTTTCCACCAAACCCGGTGAAGTGATACGTCATGGAGATTTTAAAATGATACCGGGTGAGGGCATGCCTTTGCGTAATAATCCCTTTGATCGTGGTGATCTTTTAATACAATTCGATGTGGAATTTCCGGAAAATGGTTTTGCCAGTCCTGAACAATTGGATCAACTTGAAACATTGCTGCCACCCAGAGAGCCATTTAGTATGCCCATAGAGGCGGAGGAAGTGCAGTTGGTTGAGCTTCAACCTCGAGATGAAAGTGATCGTCGTGGTGCCCAAGGTGGTCTTGATGAAGATGACGGTTATGAGGGTGGTACACATTTTGAAAGGGTGCAATGTCAAACAGGTTAAACGAAAATTTCACAATAACAAGTTAAACATATTTATAATGATACATTTTCGATTATTTTTTTCAATTGCTAAAAAATAAAAAAGCTATGAGCTTTATACGAATTTGTTAAACTTTATTTATTTTCATTTTAGCACCTCTTACATTTCATTGCTGTAAAAAGCCAACAATATTTAACAGACAAAAATTGTATCCACTTAACTTTTGTTTTCTTTTATTTAATTTAAATTAGACTGCTTTTAACTTTATAAATTAAATATAAGTTATTAGTTTAGACTTAAAAATCTCTACTTCAACCCTAAATACACATATATTTATTTATTAAACATAAAAAAAATGAAAAAACAAACATTACTCTATAAAATAAATAAAAAAACTAAAATTTATATTATTGAAGAAACTAGAAAAAAACTTAAATAAAAACTATTTCGAAAAAATAACCAAAACTGTTTTAAATAAAGTACATTGGAAAATATCTCAGTTACTGGTTGCAAAAATTTTAACTGATTGTGAGTGATCTCCCACACTGAGCCTCAGTTTAGTTTGATTACTGTAAGCTCTGGCTATCAATGTTAACTAGGACGATTTTGACAGATTTTCAACGTATTCGGGCTTTATATTGTCAAAATTGTTCGAGATAACGTTAACAGGTCACGTTAATATTTTTTTTTACAAAGTTAAGCGGTATTTATCTGACTTCAGTGAGCTCTAGAAAAACAATAGTTTTGAATTCTCTGATATTTAGAAAACATACAACAAAGCAAACTCTTGTTTTAAAAAATTAACATATCAAATCCAACAAAAGAAAAAGGTCAACATTTACTTTTGGACGGTTTTTTTAATAAAGTAGTTTTTAAAAAAATAATAATTTAAAAAAATAATAAAAATAATTAATTGTTAAAAATCATATTTGTAAGCAAATTATCCACACAATAAGCGTAAAACTTGTTAAATATAAAATTCAGTATTTTTCAAGAAGAACTTTACTATTTTAAGTTTGACAGTTACTACATGACAGTTGTTTGTGTAGTTATCAGTAATCAGACTCTGTGACACAACAAATAATCTTAGGCTAGATTCCGGTTAATGAATGGACTGACAATTTGGTCAACTTCGGGGCCCCGTAGGTATATCAGAGAAAAATTTGCTATTATCCAGAACTTTTTTCAAGCGACAGTCATGAACTAATAAAATATTGTTCTTACAATTATCTAGACTTTTTCTAATTCGTACTGTCTTTTATGTGAAAGATACTAAAATTGAAAAAGAAACTTTCGCAGTGTGGACACGAATGCAAGTTCAAAAGAGAATTTAAGAAAATTGCCGCAAGAAAAATTGCTGTGTCAACCGAGACAAAGTGACAGTTCGATGCAAGAGAACTTACTGGTTATTAATGGATAAATTTTTGCCAATTTAGACGGAGACTCTTTTGTATGCAAGTCCTGATTGTTCCTGGAGAACACTTCGCATCTATTTTTTTTATTCATATTCATATTTACAATCAGATGTTTCAACTATCTTACAAATTTTCCGTTTGCTTATTTTTTTGAATAATTTTATTTTTGTGAGTAAATTTTGTCTTGTTAAAGGGAATTTGTTTTGACACTTTTTAAAGACTTTCTTCTGTAATTTTGTTACTGAGCAATTTTTAATAAACTTAACTGTAAAAGTACACAAACGAAACTTATTAGAAAAGTGTGTTTATGAGTAAATTATTACATCGGGTGAAAAATACGTAGGATGACACATATGTGGAGCCAGTAATGAAAAATTCATATGATTTTTGGAACTACCAACCTTCAGATGAGACCTGTCTAAATTTAATGACAATTCATTCAATATTGAACAAGTTACAGCTGTTTTAGTGGCGCTACTTTTGCGATTTTGAAAACAATGGATTCAAACCAATTTCGTGTGTTGATTTATTATTGCTTTTTAATGGAAAAAACATTGTTCAAGCCAAAACTGCTCCATTAAGACAAATGGCAGAAAAATGGTTTGCTGACTTTAAACATGGTCGTACAAACACCGATGATCGGAAAACATCAAGAAAGTTTACAAAATCGTTTTGACAGACCGTAAATTGAAGTTGCAGGAGATAGCTGATACCTTAAAGATATCAACAAAGGCAAATTTTTAGGCCAAAGATAAATTATTCTTAAAAACGTTTTGAAATGTTAGAAAGCCTTTGAAGTTATTAAAAGCCTTTGAAGTGATTGAAGAAGACTATGTTGATGAATAAAGTCGAATTATGCCAAAAAATTGTGTTATATTCGTAAATCCTATATAAATTTGAAATTTGTTCTCGTTAAGAGTTAACGCGTAGAATTATTGACGTTGTTCTCAATCTCTTTAACATGGGTGCTATCAGTTTATAGTGAATATTCCTCTTAACACCTTGCGACACAAACGGCTCCCCAAAGTCTTCATCAAGAACAAATATGTTTTTTGTTATTTAGTTTTTGCTGTGGTCAAACCAAAACTTGAGTAGGTCTGATTAATTAGGTCTTTTAATTAATTTATGATCATGTTGTTGGATATAACTTATTATTATTAAATTGCAAAAAATACATCCAAAAATAGTGAGTAATCATGTTGCAACCATATTTTCTCTGCGTGTTTGATTTGAAAGCTGGTTCTATTTAATTTAATGTTGTTTCTGCTTGGTTTATTGTCTTTTTCTATATGTAAAATTTACAAATTATTGAATATATGCAATTTTAAATTATTTCGGACATTTGGGCTTTACAAAACCAAATCAATGAAATAATCGCAAATATAGAAAATTGTACTTTTTTTCACGAATCATTATATCTTTGAATATACTTCAACAGATCAGTATAATCATTACTTTTTAACAGATTTTTGTATTAGATGTTGTTATTGATTTTGTATTGCAATAGCTTCTAGTTGATCTTGAGCTAATTTGCTAAAGGCAAACCATAAACATAAGTTTATAGTCGTTTTTTAACAAAAAAAAAAAAACTTTAAACAGCCTAAAAGAGACAAACAAACATATGGTGAAGTTTTATTTTATTATATAGCCATGATGCATTTAAAATTGCAGTCGATGACGTTGATAATAAATGTTTTTGATTTAGTGCGTTTTTGTAATATGTTCATACATATTTTTTATACGTTATATTTGATCGCTATTTATATAACATAGATTTACCTAGTTTGTTTTTTTAAACAACAACAAAACACATATGAAACTTGCAAATTCTTACACTGTCTTTGTGAGACGGCATTTTAAGGAAATCCTAAAAAACCTCTTTTATCATTTAAGGGTTAACAATTATTGTTTTTGTTTTTTTTGACATCCCTTTCCGTTCTCATCAAAATACCTTTTACTTATTTTCAACTGTCAGTTTTAGTTTGCAATTTCATCTAAACATATTAACATCAATCCGCAGTAGTGTAACTTTTATTATCAAGAGTTTATTGTCAAAAATTTATCCTATTGTTACAACAGTTATATCAAAATAAAACTTAAAATATTGACTAACAGGGTATCTTAAAATATTATCAAAAAGTTTTGCAAACTCCGTGGAAAAAGTGTGCGAAAATTGTTTAATAATTAATGCCTCTAATCGTATCAAGGGCCCCATAGACTATCAAACATGCTGAACAACATGTATAGCGTTTTTTGATGGCCATTACTAAAACAAATATACGGAGTCATCAAGTCATGCTGTACAGCATGCTTGATAGTCTATTGGCCGCTTCATAAAAAGAGATGAGCTTTTATTACAAAAAAAAAATATACATATGTATATGAAAATAATAAGTTTTAAAATTAAATTTAAAATGTGCTTAAAAAACTTTGAAAATTTTTCGAAGAAAATTGTGCAAATTAAGTCTAGATTGTGTTTGGAAGCTTTGCAAAATAATGATCGCTTTAGCAGTGTTTGACAAATAAATGTGTGTTCTTTGCTGTATTTATTGCTTGCTATCAGGTAGGCCAGATACTTTTATCATTATCCCCAAACAAATAAAATAATAGGTTTGTGTTTTTCGAATTTTATATCTATATCTATAACTACTTGTAAAAAGTCGACTATCCCTACTTACCTGACTTTTTCTTATTTTTTGTAAACAAATACAACATTGGGGCCGCCTTTGTACGAAAGCTGTTTTCGTATATGGACTGCGCGGGAACGCGAAATAGAGCAATTATATTATTTGCCCTGCTCAACCTTAACTTACAAACACATAATTCATTTGTTAGCGTTTGTAGTTTTTAATATTTTATCAAATTAAATCACAAAAATTTCAAATATTTTTATGACATATATTTTTGTTTACATTTAAAAGAGAAAAGCAAAAAATTTCCAAGACTAGGCAGCATTTTTATACATTCTTAATTTTTAAGTAGCTATATTTATAACTACTTAGCAAGGGTATGTCTATATCTACTTAAATTTGTATGGAATATTTATATAAAATTCGAAAAAAACAAACCTAATATATATACACCCAATCCTGTTTATACACGATACATACGTTCCAGAACATATCGTTTAAAACAAAAGTAATAAAAAATATTGGATCGGTTCAACAACCTCAAAAGACCTACAAAAATTATTTATTCGGTAAAACAAACACAAATTTTGTTCTTTAGTATACCATTGTCCATTTTATTTCACATATTAAAGGATGATTTTTTTACCGTTTGGGTTTTGGAAATTTAAAAATAAAACAGAAAATTTGCAAAAGTGAATGAAAATTTTATTAGCGGCGATAAATGAATGCCTGCCATTTACTTTTTAAAGATTATTTCATGTAAATATTGGCCGCGGCTAATCTGTAGGTGGTTCATCCATGTGCTCCAATTTTGGCATACTTTTTCCAGCATTTCGGCCGGTATCAATGGCAGCTGTAATGTAATCTTCCAGGGCTGAAATTGTGGTTAGCTTGTCCCTGCATACGAGAGACTTTACATATCGCTACAAAAAATAGTTAAGTTGCGTCAAATCGCATGGGTAAAAAAGTCGGTAATCATCGCACGGTTTCTTGCTACATTGACTGTAGCTTTGCGATATTTATTGTTCTTGAAGAAGTACGGTCCAATGATGCCGCAAGCCCACTAGCCGCAATAAACAGTGCATATACTGCCTATGTCTGAGCCAAAAATGAGCTTCGTCGCTGAGGACAATTTTTTGATAGTTTCCGAGGTCCATACGTAAAAACTTCTAGGTGGTCGAATAACACAAACCCAATTATTGGCGATGAATTCACATATCGCGATCTTCATTTATACTGGCCGATACAGCATAAATATTCTCCTCGGTACGCACTCTTCGCATACGGGTTGGTGGATTCATTTCTAATAAAGTGAAACTGGTACGAAATTTGCTTGAAGAGCCTGTTCGGTGGGTCGTAATTACGAAACACATATCTCACACAGCACGAATTTTGATAATAAAATTCAATGATTTGCAAGTTTTGTTCGTTTGTTAGTCTATTCATGGTGAACGGAAAACCTTACGGATTTTTGGCATTGCCACATGTCACGAATTTTTTTCACACTAAAAAAATTGACACTGAAAAACCAAATAGCAAAGAAAAAAAAACAAGACTTCGAAACAAAAATAAAATCACATATTTTTAGATATAAAACACAACTTAAAGTACTGCTCAAAAATATAGCGCACTTATAAATAAATTTTATAGTTATAATTTATCCTTTTAATAAGATAAAAAATTAATGTTTTTTTGGTACTAAGAAATCAAATTTATCAAAAATTATAAAATTAATATAACATTTCAGTTGGAAACATAAACAATTAAAATAATATTTCTTATTCTTTAAAACAAATCAAAAAAACATGGTTCAAAATTATAGCGCATATACAATGCGAATTCAAAATTTAATTCACTAAATGAAAATTAAAAAAATATATATTACTTAATATGATAAAACACTTCCTCCGTTGACTTTAATAATGTATTTGATTCTGTTTGGAATTGATTTTTATCAATTTATTGCACTCATCTATGGTAATTTTTGAGTAAATGTCTTTTATGTCATTTTTTAACTCTTCTGTTGTTAATAATTTACACTTTTAGATATCACGACCAATAATAAACCAAATATTTTCTATCGTATTAAAATCAGATAAGGCTATGTTGTTGTTTGAAACCAGGCCATCGACACTGGGCATTATCTTGTTGAAAATAACTTTGTGCCGTTCCAGAGCCTAAAACTTACACGCAATATGACGGAAACTCTTCAGAAATTAAATCAATACAGGGTGGCGCAAAAATAACCTTCCGATGTTTTTTGGCTGTAATTTAAAAAAAAATGAAAAACTTTGATTCTTCTTGTGGATCATTTTTATTTTGTCTTTTAATTTTTTTTACATCAAGTCGATAATATGATGTCATGTAAATGGCCGCCGCCACAGTTGATTGTCATTTGAGCCCTTTTTATGGCATTTTCTATCACTTTGGCCAAAACTTCCGGCGATAGGTCCTCACATTCTTGACGGATATTGTCTTTAAGAGCTGCAAGAGTCTGAGGCTTGTTGACATAAACCCGCGACTTCAAAAAGAAGTCTGGAGCGGTCAAATCAGGCGATCTTGCTGGCCAGTGCAAATCGCCAAAACGGGAGATTAGGCGCCCGGGAAATGCATCCTTCAGCATATCGGTTGTGGCACGTGCAGTGTGTGGCGTTGCACCGTCCTGTTGGAACCACATGTTTTCCAATCCCAAAAAGAACTCGTTGATCATTGCTCTGTAGCGCTCACCATTCACAGTAACCGTTTGGCCCGCGACGTCTTCGAAGAAAAAAGGTCCGATGACTCCTCCAGCGAAAACAGCACACCATACAGTGACTTTGAGCGGGTGTAATGGCTCTTCGTGGGTTACACACAGATTTTCAGTGCCCCAGAAGTGTAAATTTTGCTTATTAACGTACCCGCTAAGATGGAAATGGGCCTCATCACTCATGATTATTTTTGATGAAAAATCATCTTCATTATTGCTCAAATAAATAGTCACCAATATTCCGCGTTCTGGAGCAGTGTAGCGTAACATTGTTTATTAACGTGTATTTCGCATGTGTTTACTACACAAATGCCAAAACAGAACTGACATTAGGGGCCAATCGCAAAATTTATAGCATTTTCTGATAGGAAGATTACTTCTGCGCCACCTTGTATAGCTTTTAGCATTTAGCCGTCCTTCATAAAAGCATAACAAGCCAATTCAATATGTCATAAAACATCTCCATACGCTGACAGATCCGCCACCACCCTGTATACAAAAAAGTTGATCCTTTTCCTCCTTTGTTCACCGGACAAATGATCGATTTTTCCGATTGATCAACTCGAAGTGGGACTCATCAGTAAAAACAACACGATTACATTCTCGTTTAGTCCAATTTATATATTTTTTGCACCAATATAATCCCTTTTGACGTTGGCACTTGTTACGGAAGGGGCGACGTTTTGAGGTCGTGGTTGTAAAGACGGCGACGGGTCGTACCAGCGCTTATTGACTTTCCAAGCGAGGATGACCACTCATATGCTAACTGACGACTACTAGCTGAACGATTACGCTTACACAGTTGTATTAAATATCGTTCTTGGACAGGTGTCGTGCACTTTTAACGTCCATGACCTGGCATATTTGTGATAGGTTCTTAAAAAAAAACTTTATTGTACACATTTTCGTGAAAGTTTAAGTCTCTTAAAAATTTCTGTATAAGACAGATTTTTTTCTGAAAGTAACGTCTTTATTGAAATCTTTTGTTCCAAAGTGACCTTCTTTCTACCCATAACTTCAAATACAGTTATAACCAAAAAATGATGAAAAATCATGATCGCGATGTAAAAATGAAACTCAAAACACGTGGTTTTAAGTAGAACTAAATGTAATTTATTGTTTTAAATTAAATTATAAGAGCAAAACTTCCAGTTATAATTTTAACATAAAGAGTGCGCTATAATTTTGACACATTCAATTATGACATACCATTAGTTTCCACTCTTCTAATTTTTTTAATGCTACAATTTTTTCTTGTTATAAAAATTTGCAATACAGTTAAATATATAATTAAAATAGAAAAAAAAATATTTCCTACTTAAAGCTTTTAGAAAATTCATGCGAAACCTTATATTTTAAAGTGCGCTATATTTTTAAGCAGTGCTTTATATATTAAAACAAAATCATATCTTCAAGAAACAAAGAAAATAAAATCATTTTAGTTTTAAAGTCATTAAAAAAATGTGTAAAACATAAGTTTATATCTGTCGAAATTGAGTAAAAAAGACCGTGTAAATATAGGATTAAGTTTGTATAAATAAGTTGCATTGTGTTGGAAATTGATGTTCTCTATAATTTGTGAACAGATTTTGTTTTACCAAGGTTTTTATGTATATACGGTCTTTAGAAATTTTAGTGAACATACCTGTATATGTGCGTATATGTATGGTGAAATATTTGTAAGGTTAAGTTGCAAATTCGAGGGGGAAATAAATTGAAGGGGAACGAGTGGAATCGAAACATTGGACGAGAGAAACTAAATAAAATTAAATGGAGAACGAGTGTAATTAAAACACTAGGCAAGGGGAGCAAAATGAAACGAGGAACAAGTGCAATCAATACACCAGGCAGGTTCTTCAAATAGGGTCTTAGTAAAAATGCTAATACATCTTTAATGCGTACATTAAAGTCATCAATTTGTTGTACATATATGTATATAGATACAGAAAACTTTGAAAATAGTCACTCATTGCTTTAAAAAACAAATTTTTTTGTAGAAACGAAAAACGTAAATGTGAGTCTTACGCAGTTAAGAGGTTAAAAAAGTTTGTTTACCTTTCGTGTTAATATATTCACATATTCTCTTAAATGATCTTAAACGATTTCGGTATCTCTCTTTAATTTTTCAAACAACAAACATGTTTGCCGTCATTTGTGATACAACATCAAACATCATCAAAAGTAATTTGTTGCTTTTTTCTTACTAACTGTGGCTCATACCAACTTCAGCATAACGATAATTGGTGACAAGTGTTATTTGTACGATTGTGGTAGCTGTTGTTGCTTTTGTTGTATCTTTATAAAAGGCAAAACAACCAAGGAATTTTATTATGTCTCACTAACCTTGACCTGATTCTTAGAAATTACAAAAGCAAACTAAAAAAAAAGCAAAATGTTGACGATTAACAACAACAACCACAACAAGCGAGTAGGTAATCAAGTAAATAGGCGGCCAAGTGAGCGGGCGAGTAAAAACGTCGTCAAGAACTTGGCTGAGTTAGTTTAACATTTATCACATTAGTTTTCGACAATGTTGCCAGAAATTTTTCTTGTTATGTCTTTATTTCGATAATCTGAAATCGCGGAAACTCGTTAAAATTGCATTGCGCCACACCAAAACACTCCGCTTTAAAATAATGTCCTAGTGATCATAATATGAGCCTAATAGATGATAGAATTATTCATAATAAGTAAGAAGTAGTATGATCCTAATTATCATATTTATTATTATCAGGATCATATTGTTATAATTTAAAACCCACGATCATATTAAACATGTTTATTTTCTGCATAATGAATGCTGTGTATCGACATAGCGGAATAATTGGTTTATATATTCATACATGTATTTTAGATATTTATATTTATTCAGTTGTAGAATAAAATAAATTATTTTTATTTTCTTATAATGGGTTTTCCAATAAGGACTTGACAATTTTTTTTTTTAAATAAAACACAAACCATTTGAGATATTTCCAAAACTTTATGATCGACTTGAAATACAATCAAACGATTTATGAATGGAACTCGTTCATATAGCCACCGCGAGCACGTTGGCAGCGGTCAATTCGTTGGACCCAATTTTCGATGACTCGGTCACACATTTCGGCCGTAACGGCCGCTATTTCGCATTCAATGTTGGCTCTGAGTTCTTCCAACGTCGTCGGCTTGTTGGCATAGGCCAATATTTTGACGTAGCCCCAAAGAAAAACGTCTAGAGGCGTTAAATCGCACGAATGAAGCGTCCAATTGACTATTCCATTTCTTGAGATAACACGCTCACCAAACTTACTCTTCAATAAATCGATTGTAACGTGTGCTGTATGGTTTGTGGCACCGTCCTGTTGAAACCACATGTCGTCGAAGTCCATGTTAAAAATGCGGTAGCCATCAAAGAAGAAGGCTTTTCATATTTAAATGATTATGTAATATAGCAGAACTCGCTCTGTTGATATCTTTATGATGCCAGCAATCTCACTCACTTTAATCTTGGATAAGTGGGAAATTGAGGTGAATGAACAGAAATGTATCCACATTACTTTCACACTAGAAAAAGGGACGTGTGCACCCATTAAAATTAATAATCTGAATATACCTCAACACATATGTGTGAAATATCTCGGTATTCACCTTGACTGTCGACTCATGTGGAAAAATAATATAGATGCGAAAATAACTCAGATGAAGCTAAAAACCGCTCAACTCGCTTGGCTAACTGGCAGAAACTCTAAACTAGGCCTGGACTGCAAATTACTCATTTACAATTCGATCATAAAACCCATATGGTGTTACGGAATTCAGCTTTGGGGTACTGTCTCTCCGTCCAATATAGAAAAAATACGGAGAAAGCAAAATAAATTCTTGAAGACGATCACATTGTTAGAAATTACAACATACATAAAGATCTGAATGTACCCCTGGTCAAAGATGAAATTATTAGACACTGTCAACGCTATTTAACAAAACTGGAAACACATCCCAACATACTAGCCCGTAACTTAACTTATAATCACGGCCACCAGCGTCTTAGAAGGAGAGACACTGCGGATCTGGTCCGCTAATAACAAGGAGCAATAATCATCTGTATTAAACCACATAACATAAGTCTGGCACTGGCTGGACTTAATAATTAATATTTTGATTTAAGATTTGGATAATTATTGTTAGTTGACAGTTTTTAAAAGTGAATATATAATATGAAACATGAAAAAAAACTTTAATCTTTCGATCATCCAATACAATCTGATGCACTTTTCTTACGTTTTTTTCGGTAACTGCCTTATTTGGACGTCCAGGACGATCTGCATAATTTAAGCTCGTACGACCCAGTTTAGATTCGAAATACCTCCTTTTAATCATTGAATAAATTGGCGAAGATTCACCAAAAAACAATGTTTATTCAGAACACGAAACTCTTCGCAAATCCATTTTTTCTCAAACTTTAAAAGCAGCACCATTTTTATAACGGTAACTTTTTTTCTAATTAACAAAATGTCAAAAAAATTTTGACACAATTTTTCTTACAGTTGGCCCTACTGAATGAATAAAAAATATTGGCACTTGTCACTCAATCTCTATGTGAGGTTACGTATTTTTCACTCCATGTAGTTGGAAAGGCATTTTCAGAAGATAATTTTCGAAAATTTCATAATTCTTATCGCCAATACTGTGACATATTAGAAATAGGGGTGGACAAAGTGCAAATTCGGTTTAAGAAAATTTCCTTATCTGGTAACACCGTTTGTCAGAATCAATTTTTTATTTAGATTTTTTTTGCTGTTGTTCGTCTTTAACATGGTGTTTTTTTTTTTAAAGAGACAAACATTGCAGTGTCTGTGGTTGGGTTTGTTGTTAATTTACTAATGAAACTAACTACACGCATGCGCTGTAGTTAAAGCTTTTTAGACATTTATTTGTTATAGTCGCTGATGTCGCTGTTGTGATTTTCACTGCAATTAATCTGTTACGTTTATCGAATTTTTAATTATGTTATTTTATATAATGTGGTTTTTATTGAAATGCAACTCGAAGTGGTTAACAAACCACTAGAGGTAGGGAGGTTTTTCGTTGTTTTTTTTTTTTTACAATTTCAAGTTTATTTTGGTTTTACAAATTTCAAACACTTAATACATTTAGAAAAAATCTGTTTCAAATTCTAAACGTAATCTTTTATAGAAAAAAACGAGGTGATTTCGTCATTGATTTTTAGTTAAGGTCAATGTTGCACCATATTTTAAGCCCAAAGCAGTGTCACTAACTCATTGTCAGCAAGTTTTCACTTTAATACACATGTCTGCCAAATGGTTATTAGATTAGAAGGTGAAACAAATAAATGAGTCACACAAGAATGAAAAAAAAGAGGCAATTAATGTTCTTACGTATGTATTGGTAATGAATATGGCTTAAAAGTCGATATTATTCAGCTTCTAGAAGTTATGTAATTTGT
This sequence comes from Eustalomyia histrio, assembly GCA_949748255.1. NCBI lineage: Eukaryota > Metazoa > Arthropoda > Insecta > Diptera > Anthomyiidae > Eustalomyia > Eustalomyia histrio. Next base: position 3,399,827 of record OX456526.1, read on the forward strand.
AATTAAATATCCTATCAATACCACAGATATTTAAAGTAACAACGTTAAAGTGATGAAGAGAGTTTGTTTATGGGTTCCATCGAGTTTTAGATTAAATTTGATTTTGACTGAAAAAAATACTTAAAAAATAAATGATGCATTTGTGCGGCAAACAATCGACGTTGGCTTATGTGCATTTCCATATAAATTTGATATAAGCCAACATTACTTATGACAAATTTGTATGGAAATGACAAAAGCCCACAATGATGGCTTGCCGCACAAACACAGCTAAAGTAAAGTTGAAGCAATATTTATGGTGTTATAATGATGGATTCTTTCCCCTCTTTTTTCAGGTAATTTTTCAGAATTGTAAGACTTAAATGGTTATACTTGAATTAAAGAAAGAAAAAATGTTATCACTTTTATTTGTATTTTCTTATAAATACAATAGGTCTCTATTGCACACAAATGGATTCTCCCAAATAATTTTCAGAAAATTCAATTTGAAATACAAACTTAATAACATTTTTTGTTTTAAATTCGTTTTGTATGATATTTTTTGTTTGGATCTTTTACTTTAATTAAAAAAATAAACATGCATTTTATCCCCATTCAGTATTTTCGTCATTTTCAAGTTTTCGATTGAAAATTTGTATAGAATTTGAAATTTGAAGAAACGAAAATATATATTTTGGAAATCAGTGTGTATGGAGTTTAACATATTTGAATGCTTTTTATATTAATTTTATTAATTTATATAAATTTTATTAATTTGTTTTTGTCGCTGACTTCATATTTTTGAGTTAATTTTTCTTAAATTAAACCATAAAGTACGGCATTTTTTCATAAATTAAGTAATCTGTGAGGTTTACTGACTGACGGTACAAATTAAAATTTTTGAACATAGATTTAAAAAATATTAGCGCTCCTGTCGAAACGTGTAATATATATTTAGTGAAAGGGCAGAGTTCATACCATTTGAATGTCACAAAATATAAATTATAAGCTTTACGAAATATTTATTATGGCTGTAATATACTTGCCATTAAATAGGAAATTTTGTTTGAAAAATTTCTTACTTAAATAAATATTTAAAAATAATTCGTCCTTAGTGCTGAGTGGAATACAGGACCCTTATAGATTTTTTTAAAACCCTTTGGAGCTAAAAATATTTGTTTCTGATATCTATAAAATTTCTACACTTATAATATTTTTTTTATAGAACATTTGTTTTTAAATGATTAAATACGTAAAATACAAATAAATAATTAAAATAAACCAAATAAATTAAATGTTGTTTGTTTTTATAGACTTCATTTAAAAACAAAATAAACGTAAAATCATTTATTTTTACGGATTTTATAGTTAATTTGTGGTCAGTTAAAATACTAAATAAAGAAAAAATCATTACTTTTTACGGATTTCTTTGTTAATTAGTTTACAGTTAAAAGAAATAAATAAAAGAAATTCATATTTTTACGGATTTGTGGTTAATTCGTTAAAAGTTAAAACACATTAAAAATCATTTATTACTTATTAATATTTAAAAATAAAAAAAGGTCTTTTGATTTGAATGAAAACTAATTACATTTTCATTTAATTTAAACTAGGAACTATTTTGAGTTTATAAAAAAGGAAACAGCACATTTATTCAACATTTTGAATTTTCTCGGTATGAAACTTTCCAAGAGGGTGTAACTGGACCCATGTTAAGGTGCTTTAAACAAAATTATAAAAAATTCTAACTTTTCTCATTCTCTGTAAAGTCCAAAATTGATTTAATGTGTAATGAACATTAGACTTTCAGGGCTGTGTACGAGGACACACTTTTATCTCAGAATTCCCTATCTAGCAAAATAATGTAGTACTAGGCTTAGAAATTACATCCAGAGAAAATATTAATTGCAATTCAATCAAACCCATTAAGATTTATTTGTAAGAGTGTTGTTTTATTTGAACTAACCTATAATACATTAATAAAGCAAATATATTGCATATGGAATTAAAAAGTGGGAAAAGGAACTTTAAGATAAAATTCTGTTAGTAATTTTGTACAGTAGAATCAACCATTTCTTTAGAGAATTTACTAGAAAATAAGTACAATCTGTCAAATTTATTAAAAAAATTGTCCATATTCAATAGTTTGGGTTTCAGGGTTTCAGTAGAACCAACCAAATTGTGAATTGTTTTTTTTAAATCACTTATAATATAAGTGATTTCCTAACAAACTATATAAATTCCAAATTAGCCATCAAAATGTATAAGGGTTTGTGGTGTAGTGGGTATACCCAGAAAACAGATTCGTGCTGACAACCGAATTTGTTGCCAATCGAATGGTTTAGTTGTAGCAACCGAATTTTTCGGTTGTGACTAGCGAATTGTTATTGAGGGAACCGAAATTCTGTTGCCAAAATCAAATTACTTATGTATGAATTGGTTTTCAATTGCCACAACCGAAAATTTCGGTTACCACAATCGAAAATTAAAATTAGTTGTGGTGCAGTAAGCAAGAGTGTGAACTATGAATCTGAATACCCAAGTTCAATACCGAAAAAATCTTAAAATAAAATTTTTCTTTACAAAAATTTTGTGGAACGTAATAATATTTATATTCCACAAATAAGAAACTGAACAATTGAATATTGGCTTTCTGAATACAGTTGTCGTAACCGCCAGAATGGGATTGACAACAAATTCGGTGTCCACAACTGATACTGTTTTCTAGGTGGAGGTTCGCGACCGCCAATATCTAAAAATAAAAGTTTTCATAAAAAAAATTTGTGGAACGTAATAACATTTATCTAAAATATAAAAATTAAATTTCTTAACTGAATATGTATTTGCTTCCCAACAAAAAATATATAACATAATTTGAAGACATTTGTCGTAACCGTCAGAGTTCTGTTTTCTGTGTGTATACATGGCAAAAATTTGAGCCAAACCGAAGAACTATAAGATGTGAAACACGGCGGCAAAATTTAAAATTTGTTGTCTTGGATTTTTTTTGGAAAATTGTTTAAAAATTTAACAATGTTAAAAAGGTACTATAAAATTTAACACGAAACATTAAACTGAAGAATATTCCGCTACATCCAATACCAGGATGATTTTTGTTAAGTAGTTAAATTAAAACAAATCCGAATTTGCCGAAAGTAATATTTTACAAAAAAATCTTAAAAAATAAAATAAAAGTTGTTAATTTTTACTTTCGCCGTTAATGCCATCTTCTACACCCAGAAAACAGTATTAGTTGTGGCTATCGAATTTATTGCCCATCGAATTATGGCGGTTACGACAACTATCTTCATATTAAAAGTCAATATTCAGTTGTGTTATTTAATATTTATATTCCACATAAATATTATTACGTTCCACAAAATTAAATTTTTTTAATTTTTCCGGTATCGAACCTGGACATTCAGATTCATAGTTCAGTCTCTTGCATACTGCACCACAACTATTTTTAATTTTCTTTACTTTATTTGCTAAACAAAAAAAAAAAAAAAAAAACAAAAATTAAATGTTTGCCTTTTCCGTGTTTTGAACTAGGAAATTCGGTGTACTGAGCTTCCCCTCTACCCACTCCACTACAAACTCTTATAAATCTTGATGGCTAATTTTGAATTGAAATAATTTGTTAGAAAAATTAAATATGTAATTTAAAATTTGTTTACCAATAGCAGTCATTAGTTGGGGATATAATCAATATAATCCACAATTCCGTTGGTTCCATTGAACCCCTAATTTACTAACATATTTGATAACGATGACCGTATTTGTAGTCACCACTTCTAAATATCGACAATTTTTTAAATATTATTTATTTATTTATTTATTTTATTTATTAATCATATAATTACAAATTATATGTTATTACAAATTATATGTTAATACCCTAACCTCGTTGTAGCGAAAACAGACCACAGCCTCTGATGGGAATTGAACCCACGACCCTCGCACTGATAAGCTAGCACGCTACCAACTAGTCTACCGGGGCGCTCATTTTTTAAATAAATTTGATCGATTGTACCAATTTTTTACTACATTCACTAAATGGTTGCCTCTACTGTACGGAGCTTCTGACCGAATTTTATGTTTGAAGTTGATTAGAAATACCAATAATTATTGGATAATAAAGGGTGTCCCAAGAAGAACGCAATTTTTAAATCTGGCAACATTCGAAGTGTCATTGTTTGACATTTGAACAATTGTTATTGTTTGCTAGTAGAAGGTACGAGGTTAGTAAAAATGGAGCGCTACACGAATGAACAACGCATTCTCATTGTGAAATTGTTTTACCAAAATGGTAAAAGTTTTTCGGCTACAGTTCGCAAATTGCGATCAATTTGGGGTCGCAATAATGCTACAAAAGAGTCAACTGTAAAGAGATTCATGGATAAATTTGCCGAAACTGGGTCTGTTAGTGATGTAAAGACAACAACGCGCCATCGACCAGGTCGATCGACCGAAAATGTCGCAGCTGTACGTGATGATGTCGCTCAAACTCCATCCACCTCAATTCGACACCGAGCTCAGCAAATTGGTGTCTCCAAATCCACTTTGCAGCGAATTTTGACGAACTGAAGCCAGCTGACCATGGACAGCGAAGGGAGTTCGTTAATTGGGTATTGGAGAGACAACATGAAAATGCTGATTTTGCCGATAAAATCATCTTCAGTGACGAGGCCCATTTTCATCTTGATGGCTTCGTCAATAGGCAGAATTGTCGCATTTGGGGTGAGGAAAATCCTCGAGTGATTCACGAGAAGCAAATGCATCCTCAACGTGTCACTGTGTGGTGTGGTTTTTGGGCTGGAGGAATCATTGGACCTTTTTTTTATGAAAATGAGGCAGGTAAAGCGCAAACAGTCAATGGTGTTCGGTATCGTGAAATGATAACCAGTTTTTTCTTGCCTAGAATTGAAGAAATGAATGTGGAGGGCATGTGGTTCCAACAAGACGGCGCCACATGTCATACAGCCAGAGAAACAATTCAATTGCTGCATCAGTCATTTCCCGGTCGTGTTATTTCGCGTTTTGAAGATCAGAATTGGCCGCCTAGATCGTGCGATTTAACACCATTATAACCTCATTCTGTCTACTTTACGATATAATAAAGTTTCACGATTTTTTTTTAAATATCTGTGTTTTATTTAAAATTTAAAAATTGCGTTCTTCTTGGGACACCCTTTATTATTGGTTTTTAGCTCCTTTTCCCTATATTCCCAATACAATATTTTTGCTTTATTAATGGATAATAGGTAAGACCAAATAATAAAAAGTGATAACAAATAAATTTTAATAGTTTTGATCGAATTGCAACCAATCTTTTCTCTGGGTGTAAAAAGGAAATCAAGGTATTTTTACAAGATTAATACAAAATGTGTACTACTAGTCGTATGATGATATCAATGCATATCAATACTACTATAAAATATATTACTCATACGACTAGTCGTACACATTGTGTTTTTCAAAGGGAAAACTGACACCTTTAAAGACCTATGTCAATCTTTTATGCTAAAAATCTTAAACGTTAACTTAAAACGTCCAACTATTAAATGATTAAATAAAAATGGAAAATCCTTAGAAAACATAATTTAATTATCTTCTAAATATATTCCGATATTTAAAAATACTGGTAACAAATTATCGGTTCTTTAAGCTAGTAGCACACAAAATAAAATATCCCTTAAATTCCTCTAATTAAAGATTTTATTTTTCTGTATTTGATTCATTGAAAAATTATCAATTTTACAAGTGATGACAATTTGTTGTAATATTGATCAGCATTTTAATTGAACCAATTACAGAATTAATTGACTACGCTTACAATAAAATTTTTAATTGTAGAAATTTAAGAAATACTTCTTTCTTGTGATTAGAAAATTTGCTAGATTTTTATGGGATTTCCTAGAAATCTCTCGAATTTTGCGGGATTTCATTTGTATGAGGAATCTGGAGAATTTACACGAGATTTTAATTGAAATCTCGATCTTAGTCGAAATCTCGGAATTTGAATGCGTTGTAGGTGGTGTAATTATTCCACGATTAAAAATTAATAAATATGTAAATTATTAAATTTATATGCTGAGTTCAGGTAAATTAATTTTCTTTTTATATATTAATTTTCAAGACATTGTATTAGCAAATGCATACATCACGATTTTATTAATTTGAGACTCGTTTTGTTTTCCAGGCGCCCTTAAAAGAGATTAAGAGAATCACTATTGTCATTCTACTATAGTGCGCATGATAATAAAAATATAAATTAAGAGTTATAATCACAAATTAACATATTAATGTTGATGAATGTAAAAGAGAATTTTGAAAATCAAAGTGTAACTAAAAATAATCTCTTTTAAATGTTCTCTTACTTTGTTTAAAATATACTGTTTTTCCTCTTAATAATTTGCAAATTTTTAATAAATCACATATAAAAACCACTAGTAGTGATCCATTAAATTAGTATGTAATGAAGTGACAAACGGGGCGTATGGTTGCAAATTAATGATTAAAAAAAAATAAATTATGATTATAATACGTTTTTATTATTAATTTTACAGTAATAGTTAATATATTAGTTTTTTTATGTAAATATACTTAAAAGACGAAAAGTTATTTAGTGCGAAGGTGACTAGACTTTTATTTTTGCCTGCCAAAAATATAAATAACGTACTGAAAACAACTTTAAAATTTACCTAAATCTGAATATTTTTTTCTATTTTTTTCTACTAAAAAATTTAATTTTAAGTAAATTTCCCAGAAAATTTTCATTGGGAATTTAGTTTTTTATGTGTTTTTATTATAAAATATTTTGGAGTTTTCTGACACTTTTTCGTATTTATTAGATTTTGTGACTTTTTCCCTATAAATTTACTAATTTAAAATTTTTATAGATTTTGTTTATGGGCCATTCCATGTCAAACCGCACAGCATTCGGATTTGTCATCTCCGATTTTAATGAAATTCGCCACAAATATTGTAAATGGGTAGTGTTTATCAAATCATTAACCTTTCGACCCCAAACTCTTTCGATTTTTGAAATATGACGTCGTGAAAATTGGCAAAAACTTCAAAATATCGAAAAAGTGTTCATACAAAGTCGCCCATAATTTCTAAACTATACAACATCAAATTTATACATTGGTACCATTTTTAAAGGTGAAAAAAATTACCTTCAAAATGGCATCCCAAAAGTTTTTTTGTACTAAAAGGTTAAAGGTAATTTTTTTAAGTTTAATCATCAATCTCGAAATCTATATGTTAAATATGTGTTAAAATTTAAGGCCTCTCTACATTTGTGGCAAAATTTTAAGAGACTCATTTGGTCCCTCAGTTATGAAGGAAAACGTGGTCTTACATCTAGTTATAATTATTTGAAATACATTCTAATATCTTGTAGTTAAACACTCACAGAAAAAAGTTAATAGAAAAATTTGCTAACGGGTTTCAATCCTACTTTACTATTTTTGTGCTGATTTTTAGTAAAAAATAAATGTTATTTAGTAAATTGTTTTTCTATTTACATTTTTAAAATTACAAAACTTTTACAGAGTATTTACAATTTTTTTTGCTAACTTCAGAAATTATTTTAGAAATTTTCGAAAACCGATTTGCTAAAATTAGCAAAAAGATTTACTAATTTTGAAAAAGTTATTTTTATACCCTCCACCATATATGGTGAGGGTATATATCAGTTTGTCATTCCGTTTGTAATATGTCGAAATATAGGTTTAAGACCCCATAAAGTATATATATTCGTGATCCTTATGCAATTTTAAGTCGATTTAGCGATGTCCGTCTGTCTGTCTGTCTGTTGAAATCACGATCACGACGCGAAGACGCAAGCGGGGGTGCCTATTTTTACCCAGATTATTGAACATCCTCCCGAGCAGTTTGGTATTTAAAATGAGCAAAATCGGTCAAGCGGTTCAAAAGTTATGAGTGAAAATGTGAAGGTACCTCTAAATTTTCCATACAAATTTGTACAAATTTTCTGTATCTATTTTTTTTCTGTTAAGTAAGTAAAAATGTTATTAAGTCTTCTTATTGTTCGATAACATTTATTGTCTTACATACTATGATAACTAAGTTAACGTAAAAATGAACAATGTTAAAGTCGCTAACAGAGCAGACCTCTGTAAATAGCATTGCTAAAACTAAATAACAAAAGTTCGTTACATAAATTGACAAAACAAATTCATATTACAGTTCATGCAAAATTTAGTATATACGTATATCATCTTCATCCCCTTTGGTGGAGGGTATTCAAAGATTCGGCACAGCCGAATTTAGCCCTTTTTTACTTGTTAATAATTAAAAATGTTATTTCTAAACTCAAACATACTAATTTAAATTAATTGAAAAAAGAGATCGGAAGTGAAGATAGTTTTCACAACCGACTCATGTCCAAAAATTGGACATCAATTTAAAATAGCACTTAAAACTTTTTTAGTTCTGAAAATCAGCCCTTAAAACAATTAAAATTTGATCTCAAAAACCAAAAACTTTACTAAAAATATTTTTTTTTAAACAAAAACTAGCAAATTAAAACAAAATGATAAATTCGTTTATGTTTTAACTACACTCTAATTAATTTTCTGTTGAAATTTACCCAACTTATAGTAGGGAACTGTACTCCTACTATAAGTTGGGTAAATTTACTCTGTGTGCGTAAATGATGAACACACATGATGAACACAAAATAGGTAAAATTACATTAAATGTGCCTCAAATTTAAATTAAATATTAAGAGTAAATTTACCAAATTTGTGCGTAAAGAAACACGATTTTTCTGTAAATGTACACATAAAATTCGGAAAAATCCTACAAAAATGCTATGTGCATTCTACTACGATGTTGAAATTTAAACAGCAAAAAAATGTTTGTTTTGTAATAAAAACAATAAATTTATTGTTAAGTAATTTTACAATAAAAAAAAAAACAATAAACTTATTGTTTAGTACCACAATAAGAATAAAAACAATAATTTTTTTGTTTAGTAATTAAAATAATTAATAAATTTAAGAAACTATAAAAGTTTTCTTTTTTAATTTTGAAATTTTTTTAGATATTTTCTTTTCAATTTCAATACTTCATAGTTTTTTTTTACCAATATAAGTAGGTATATTTACAAACTTTGTGCGTAAAATTTTGTGTTTAATTGTAAACACATAGTGTCTAAAGATACTTCGTGTTATTGTATATGAAAGTGTGCGCAAACAAGTTTTACGCATTTGGTGTTTATATTTACCAAATTTTCGTAATATTACATAAAACTTTACTCATTTTATAGTAGTAAATTTACAAGCATTTTTTAGAGTGTATTTTAAAAAAATATAAAAGTACATGTAAACTTCACAAATGATATAATTAAAAAAAACTATTTTAATTTGCAAATACATGAAATATTACCATAGATAAGCGGGTTTCTATAAAAAGTGTCCGATTTTTCTTTTTCTTAACAAAAAATACTCCAAATTTTACAACTCAAGAGGTAAATGATGAATACATATGAATTGATTTTAAATAATGCTTATTAATATGCATGGAAATTATCAACAAAAGTAGTTTTTTAGTGAATCTTGAATGAACATTTTGAGCTACTTTAATATTCCACATTTCCACACATTTATATTTCCATGATTGGCCTATGTTTTTCATCCATCTGTATTTACTTTAACCATTACCCGCTGCAAAGTTCTGAGATGCCTGTGCTATGTTCTTAAACTTTAAGACGTTTTACAACCGACATATAATTATCGCCGGGATTACTACCGGCTGAAAATTGGGTTTTATTTATGCTAAAGGGTGTAATATAATTATCATTGAATTGTTTTTTGCTTTTTTCAAAATTTTCTTCAAATTAATTTTATAGCCACAATACAACTTATTTTTATTTATTATTTTTGAAATTTATTTATTTTTTTAAACATAGACGATTTTACGCGAACATTTTTGAGCATTTAATATTATTTTAGTTTGACGAGGTGATAATTCATAAATTTAAATTTTAATTTTTTTTTCATTTTTTTTCTTAATTAAAATATGTCATATTTTTTACCATTATAAGTTAGTAAAGGGTGGTTAAATTTTTAGGGCCGATGTTGATTTTGAATAAAACACAAATTATTAAGGAAATTATTGTCATTTCTTTTTATTATTATAATATGGTATGGTTCAATTATGTATGGAACAAAATATCAGCCGAATGGCCGCCGCGACCTCGGCGGCACACCTCCATCCGATGGACCAAATTTTCGTTGACGCTGAGACATAATTGAGGTTCTATGCCGTTAATGTGCCGAATTATCTCATCCTTTAGCTCTTGAATTGTTGCTGGCTTATCGACATGGAGAAAGAAGTCCAACGGTGTTAAATCACATGATCTTGGCGGCCAATTGACATCGCCACTACGTAAAAAAACACGGCCATTGAATTTGTCGCGCAAAAGAGCCATTGTTTCGTTAGCTGTGTGGCAAGTGGCACCGTCCTATTGAAACCACATACCGTCCAGGGTCATATCCTCATTTCCTGGCCTTAATAAGTTGGTTATCATCTCGCGATAGCGAACACCATTCACAGTAAATACTTGGCCGACCTCATGACACACTATCGCGAACAACAGCAATGTTTTCCGCAGAACGAACTGTGCGAGCATGTACAGGTATTTTCACAGACCTGGTTTGCTTAAATTTGCCCACAATTCTCCCGATTATGGACATATTTGGTCGATTATGCTGACCAAAAAAAATCACGAAGTGCATGAAATGCATTTTGATTTGAACGTCCATTTTCATAATAAGCCTGAATAACTTTAACGCGTTGCTCGATTGTGTATCTTTCCATGGTTAGTCTGAAGTTGAGTTAGTCTAAAATTGAGAAATGTCAAATGAAATGCACAACAAAACTTAAAGTTTAGGTGTGGTTCACATTCAATATCGGCCCTTAAAATTAACCCACCCTTCATATTTACAAACTTTGTGCGTAAAATTTTTATTCAACAAAATAATACTAATTTTAGGCATAATGTGTTTAATTGTAAACACATAGTGTCTAAAAATACTTCGTGTATGTATTATTGTATATAAAAGTTTGCGCAAAAAAACTTTACGCATTTGGTGTTTATATTTACCGGATTTTTCGTAATATTACATAAAACTTTACCCATTTTATTGTAGTAAATTTACAAAGATTTTTAGGAGTATACTATACGATATACATATGCAATAATTTAAATAAAAAATTTAATAAATTTTCTATTTGTTTAAAACCAATATTCTTATCTTTGTAGAACATCAACCAAGTTGGTAATTATAAAAAAAGATCTTAATTTAAAAATCATTTTCAAATAGTACATATAATATTGCTGATATTTTTTTGCAATAAAAAATCTCTTTTAGAAATACAAAATTGGGTCATCTTTATTACTGCTTGTTTTAATGTTTTTAACAAAAAAAAAAACAAATCTTTATGTGTTCATTTGTTGTATTTATTATACTCAATGCACTGTAGTTAGACACATATTTTTCGTTTTTCTTTGGTGTTGTTATATTTTTGTTGTTATCGTTAATGCAGTTGTTGTTGTTGTAGTTGATGGTGTACTGCAAACAGACTTATTACATTTTGCTTAAAATCTTATATTAAATTGTGTGTACAATATGGTAAAAACTTACAATAAACAACAACCAGCCGCCAAGAAAAACAACAAAAAAAAAAACAAAATTGTACAGAATTCTAAAATGAAACGAGTTCAAGAATCAGAATATTAGAAAATTACAAAACAAACGCTATAATGATGTCTTTGCAAATCAACAAACGTACATACATACTTTGACTACTGACATACTCTTCTATGTTAAGTCATATTCATCGTTATATTTATGCAGTCATAAAATTACAAAAAAAAAAAAATAAAAATTGCATGCATATTGAGCAGCAACAGAAACATCAACATTCTACATATGCCAAGATAAGCATCAATACCATTTGAAAATACTATAGTAAAACAGAACAACAACAACAACAATAACAAACACACATTATTTTTCAGCCTTTTAACTATATGGACGAAGGCAAAATAACAACAACAAATACAATAGCAACAACAATGAAAAAGTCGAAAAAGCTTTAAATGCAAAAGGCAAACTAGGAGATTAATTACAATTGGGTAGACAACGACCGCGGCAAATGCTTTTTTTTATATATTTTGTATGAGAAGTAAAATGTCGACATGTCATCCAGCGGTTTGTCGGTTTATTAAAATCTACCATACCAAATCTATCATACCAAATGACTTGAGAAAAATTTTATTATATGCTTACAAACACAAGCCCTAAGCTTGAAAAAGCTATCGTAACAATTGTAGAAAAATCAAAACGGAACCCTCGTGAAAATATTATGTGTGTATGATTACTATAAGCTTATTCTTGCAATTGTAGAATAAGCTTACAAAAATAATATATTATTTATAGTTGAAAAAGAGAAATCATAATTATTTTCTTTAATTTAATTTAATTTATTTTAATTTTAAAAATAAATAATAATAACTCATTTTAAATATAAAAAATAATAATTCATTTTAAATATAAATAATAATAATTGATTTTAACCATAAATACAAATAATTAAATTTAATATGCAATTGCACTTTCACTATATAAAATTTACAACTAAATGAACACGCAAAACACGTTTGACAAATTTAAAGAAAAAGTAATGGCACTTGTTGTGTGCATTATTAGCGTAGAACAAAGACAACAAGACTAGAATGTATTGAAAAATATTTCTATTTCAATCGTCATACTGCGTTGTTGTTGTATGTGGTTCATAAGCATACTTGAGAAAAAGTTATGTATAATAATCTTTTCTCTAGCATTGTTAAATACTGCTTGTGAAGTCACATTTTATAAACATTATAAGAAGCGAAATTAAGAAAAGCTTAAAACACACTATTAATATAAGCTTATTCTCAAGTTGTATTGCATTTTGATTGCTATATGGTATATTGGGTATTCTATTTTTACGACGACACACTAACACACACTCAACGCATTTGTCAGGTTGTTGCCATATTTTAATATCAACTTGGGTTGCCTGTCAGGACAGAGTTGCAAAAAACTCGTACTTTGCTTACAAAAAATGTATGTGTTTGACAGAAGAAAAAAACTGCAAATAAAAATAAGGAATTTGTCGCCAAAAAACTGTGAAATTTAAAACAATATTAATTAATGAAAAACTAATTGAATTATTGAAAAAATATGACAAAACAAATACGATACATACAACCAAATTCATAAATTAATCGCGACGTCTTCTGTCTGTGTCGACTAACGACACAATTGTGATTAATCTCTAAATAACAACAATAACAACCATGCCTAAATAAAAATAAGAAGAAGAAAAAGAACAAAATGCAATGGATGTCGACAAGTGGGTGACGTTTACTTCAAGATTAAATTAGAACACAACGCAACACAACAAAAAAAAAAAATTATAAAAATTACAGAAAAAAAAACTGCAAAGAAATAAGCAGATTGCATTATGTGTTTTTTTACTTCTTTTCTTGAGCTGTAAAATAAATATTGACTGGGAGGAAAGGAAATAATTTTTAATTTTTTTTTTTCAAAGAGGGCACATGAACGAACAAATATACAAACCAATTGCCAAATATATGTAGTGCGCAGACACACACACTCACACGATCATACATCTTCATTCACATGTGCATTTAAGTACCACGTACAAAACAATATTTCGCAGCAATGGCAACAGTTATCGAGAAAATAAAGTAAAACGCATAAATATGAGTACATTTAGCAATCAACTATGACAGTTGCATACATACATACTATATAAACTACACACATACATAGGTACGCTTTACTATAAGTATAAAAAAAGTTAAACATTACAATCTGCTGGAATTATAAAAATTCATACATGAGGCATTTCATACTTGCTGCCTCGCTACAGGAAAAAGTATGTTGCATCAATGTTAAAAATTATATTTGAATTATAAAAATAAAAAAACATTACATCTAAAAAACACATTTGTATAGAATTTTTAGTAGCTAATCACCAGAGAAGAAAAATTTTCTAGTTTTGCTGTTTTTGTTTTTTTACTCATATTTGTTTTTTCTGCTTTTTTTGGATTTACCAGTTTTTAGCTTAAAAGTAGCTTTTTCTTAAGATTTTTGAGCTTTTAGTTGCTTTTTTTGCATTTTTTTTTTGCCACAAAGTACTATTTTCTAATAAAAGTATAATAAGTTTTTCTTCTAGTTCTGATCTTTTTTTATTTTTAAATATGTTTTCCCAAAATTTTTACTTTTGCCTGCTTTTTTGCTACATTTAATTTTGATTTTTTTTTGTCTCCTCTGCTAATCACAAAACTGAAATAAAAATATTTTAAATTCAAATCCGGGCGTCAAATATTTGTTCATAAAATTATTTATGTGTTCAATTCAAATAAAAAACCCATTATGAAAGCTTTTAAGGTGTCTGATTTCAAATATAATTACAGAATTTTAAAATTCATAAAGGCTGATCGGATTTGTTAAAAAAAATCATATACTAAAGTATGAGGGCGGCTGATAGCAGATCTTAAATAAAATAAGTAAAAAAAGCTCTGCCGAATCATTTAATACTCTCCACCAATATTCAAAAAAAAAAAAATGTACTGTTTTTGATACAATTAATGTAAAAAAATTTAGAAGTAAAATCATGGAGGTGAAAAAAATTTGTTTAATGGAAAAACTTTTTTTTTTGGGTGTGAAAACAAATTTTGGGGTGGAAAATTTTTTGAGGTAAAAAAATTTTTGTGGTCAAAAAAAATTTTAGTGGGGAAAATTTTTTTTGAGGTAAATTTTAAATATTATTCAATTTTAAGCGACTGGTGAAAAAAAGGCGAAATATTTTATTTGCCGGTCGCTACTAAAATACACCAATTTGTATGGAAAATTTAGAGGAACCTTCACATTTTCACTCAAAACTTTTTAACTGCTGAAGCGATTTTGCTTATTTTCAACAGCAAACTGTTCGGGAGTATGTCCCAAAATCTAGGCGCGGCGATCGCCATTTCAACAGACAGACGGACATCGCTAAATCGGCTTGAAATTGCATAAGGATTACGAATATATATACTTTATAGGGTCTTAGACCTATATTTCGACATGTTACAAACGGAATATGGCGGAGGGTAATAATATTTGAAATGCCGAATATTTTTTCATA
Source organism: Eustalomyia histrio (assembly GCA_949748255.1). NCBI lineage: Eukaryota > Metazoa > Arthropoda > Insecta > Diptera > Anthomyiidae > Eustalomyia > Eustalomyia histrio. The sequence goes on from OX456526.1 coordinate 3,415,043, forward strand.
AGATTGATATGTTTGATTTTATCAAAAAGTTCGATGGTCAAAAAGGTCAACATGAAAGATTTCAAGGTTTATGGTTTCGTATATGAATTCCAATTTTAAAAATTCAAGATGGCGGATCTAATACGGCAACAGTAAATTATTTATTTTATTTTATTTATTTTAAAGGAATTAGGGTCGCTGAACACTGAACGCTGAAATCATATACATATTTTTAATATTCCAAATGAAGAATCCAATATGGCACCCATAAATTCACTTATTACGAATCTGAAATCAATAATTCAAAGATCAAAATGGTATATCTATTATGGTGATAAGTTTTTATTTATCGATATCTAAAACTTCCGTAAGTTGTGATACACATGTTTTCTGGTATATTTCATTAACTTTTAATGAAATTAAATTTAAATCAACTCTGATTGATTTTGTAAAACAGTGACCGCAGTAGAGCGTTCACCTTTTTTACTTTACAAATTATTGATTAATTTTACTGATAACAATTGTGTTATGGTAAAGCTGCAGCAGCTGTATCCAGATGTTTTTAAAAAATTGCAGGGAAAACTTCTGGAATAACGATCAAAAACATTATTTTCATTAAAAGGGGTTGCCAAACTTTGAAAACATTTCAACTGATTTGTAAAATTTATACATATTCGCGTTCAGTGTACCAAAATTAACTGAAAACGATGTATATCACAATATAAACTGTTAGAAATTTAGGCGATTTTTTGAAACTCGGAAACTTTGATTGCTTATGGAAGACGTTAATCGATTTTCAAAGTTTTATTTTTCCCCTATTTTCTGCAGTGTTACAACATCAGAATCAAAATTTTTTCCACTTCTTACCACTCTAGTGTACATGCTTCAATTTATATTGCAAATTGTTTTTAAAAACTGATTCCCGTTCAGTGAGCTTAATTATTTCATAATAATCTTGTACTTAGGAAGGGGGTAGTTTTAATGAATTTCCTAAGGCTGCCATTACACTTTTTTTTTACAAATTTTGGCCCCACAATGTTTTCGACTTCCCAAAGAAAATACCACAATTATGTTTGGCATTAAAAAGTTTACACTACATTATTTTCGTTTGAAAACGATTACAACCCTGTAACTCTTAAATATTTTTCAAAGATTTAAAAGGTTTTCAAAATATTTGTTTAATATAATGAAACAAAATGCTTGATAACTCTTAAAATAACATATAAAATTTATATTTAGTAGAAATATTAAATAAAAAATAACTGTCTGGAGTATTAAAAAGAAAAAAATGTATTTAGTCACGCACAACATGACGTATGAGCAACAATTAATTTCTATTGTTTTTTTTTTGGTTTCTTTTGTACATTAACAAATATTATGAAGAGTAAAAAAAGGAAATACTTTTATTTCAGACCACATAAATAAATAAGACAAAAACAAATTAAATAAACAAATACCGAATATAAATTAACATTTTATGTCACTTGTGTTTGTATAAAAAATATTCAGTCAAATAAACAAATTAAAATAAATAGTTAATATTTTTTTTTTGTGGCATTTAATTATAAAAAAGAATAATAAACATTTTATTTAATAAATAGTTTTAAATTAACAATGAAATTTTTAAAAAATCTTTAAATAGACAATTCTTGATTTACTTTATTCCGGTTTAATTTGATTTCCATATAGAACTCAGTGAAATACTTGAATTATCTGAGAAGAAACAATAATTAGCCGTGTAACTGAAAAAAAAGATTTAACAAAATTTTCTTAGAATTCTAAAATTCCGATATGTAGATTTTGTAAAAAATATTTGCAATATTTAAGCTTGATTGTATATTTTAGTGACAGCCAAGAATAAGTACGCGACATACAACGATTGTTGTTGTAGGACAAAACGCTCCCAAAATAAAAGGGACAGTGACTGCGAAAACTGAGTGTAAAACTTAGTGTAAAGAGTACCGTAGAAATTCTTTTCTCTTCAGTGCCACTTACCCATCAAAACTTGCCATTACCAGGTAATTAGAATTGGAACAAAAAAACAAAAATTGTAAGTACTTACACTATGGTAAAATAATACGAGTACATTATTTTAACATGCCGGTGTCATTGGAGGTACTAGTATAGACCCAAATAAGTACTTAACAAGAAAGCACTGAAATAAGTAGTATACAGTATTAACTCATTTTATAACTTGGGACCCCAGACTAGGTTTGCTATTATCAATAATATTTATCAGAGTGTAAATATATTTTTGAAAATTTTTTTTTCTGTTTTAAAAAATTAATTTTTCTAAATTTACGAAAGTTTGACTTTACATCCTTCTCTCTTTGAAGTCGCTAATTGCATAGTAGTTTATTAGTTTTCTAACGATATAATTCGATTTATTTAATAAAATGTTGTTATCGTATTAAATCAAAAAATACTTAAGATCTGAAGACCAAATTTAAATTTGGGCATTAAAGGGTAAAGTTGTTCATTCGCTTGTAGACTAAGAGTACCTGAGAGCATAAAAATATCGTATGTTAATTTTATTCATCATATGTTTTTGATTACAAAAATTTTTACAATGTGGCAACAATGTTAAGAGAATTAGATATAAAAAATTAGACTTAAAAAAACCCCTTGGAAAATTAAAATAGATTCTATCTCACAACTGCAAACAAAGCGCGACGTGTTTTATGTGTCAATTTGTGTGGAAAAATATGGTACGTTGTTAATCTCCCAACAAAAATACACCTTACCAAATAATGAGTCTAGTAATCTAAACTCCAAGGTTTTCACTTATTACTCTCTATATTATAATTCTAATTTTGTTATATGGGATGTCCCAAAAGGTAAGGTGTTCTGCTTAGGTGTAAGCTTACGAAAAAATAATGATTAATAATGGGTTACGCGTATGCATATTAATAATTGGTTACTAATAACCAATAATAATTATTTTTTTTTCTGTAAGAAATTGAGTAATGCATTATTTTTAAACTCCTGGTAACAAATTGTAATTTAACTTTTAGTAAGCGACAAGGTAATGCGATGTAGTGTTAAGAATCCCAATTTCTAATACGCTTTTCTTTCAAAAGGAAATATATAAATTAACCCTTTGACGGCCTGTGGTTGATAAATGTCCCATTTTTAGTTTTTGTCGTATTTGGCCCATTTTTTAGCCGATTTACTTAAATATGGCTTGTATCAACAGATGATAGTTGTTGTTTTCACATAATACTAACTATTTGGATTAATATAGTGTCTCAGAGCCAATAGGATCACCACGAATTCATGAAAAATATATAATTTTTCCATAATTTTTGAACCCTACACTCAGAAAAAAAGTTAGTAAAAAAATTTGTAAACGGTTTTCAATTCCACTTTACTATTTTTGTACTGATTTTTAGTAAAAAAATTATTATTTAGCAAATCTTTTTGCTATTTACATTTTACAAATTACAGAATTTTTACAGAATATCTACAAATTTTCGTTGCTAATTTCAGAAATCATTTTACAAATTTTTGAAAACCGATTTGCTAAAATTAGCAAAAAATTACTAATTTTAAAAAAGTCGATATTGAAGGAAATGTTATTTCTAATAATTTAAACTTATACATACAAACTTAAATTGCCCTAAAATGTTACATAGGATTAAAAAAGGGATCGGAAGTGAAGATACCGACTCATGTCTAAAAAGAGGACATCCACTTAAAATAGCACTAAAAAAGGTTTTTTAGTTCTAAAAATCAGCCCTAAAAACAATTAAATTTAACCAAATTAAAACAAAATGATAAATTCGTTTATGTTTTAACAATTTTTAAGATTTTTAAGCCTTTGATTTTTTTTCATTTTGTATAAAACATCTTTTAAAAAATATAATCAAAATTTTTGATGCTCGATAAAACAAATAAATCTAAAACTTTGTACAAATATTAATAGTATTTAGTAATTTTTTTTGCTGATTTTAGCAAACAGATTTTAAATTCCACTTTACAAAAAGTCTACTAAAATTTAGTAGCGGCTACTAATTTTTCTACTAATTTCATTGTACTACACGTTAGCAGATATGTGTTGCTAAGATTAGCAAAAAATACCGCTGGGCTCAAATTAGCAGAATTTCCCGTAATAACAGCAAAATTTTCAGTTGCCATTACAGAATTTTTTTGGTGAGTGTATTGGACAACATAGAGGATCAATATTTTGTTAGGACATGGTCCATTCCTTTTATTTTTAGAAACATTGAGATATTTTGAGTTGGTTCACTTCATTTATTACAGTATACTGAGAAAATTTGGGACACATACATGTATCCCATGGGTCGTCAAAGGTCAAAAAGAGGAAATTTTTACTCAGTTTTAACTTTTTTTATTAGCATTGAAATTCAAGTAATTTTTATTTGATTTGATTTTTATAGATTTTTTCACCTGATTCTAAATTTGGTCTCCAAAATTTTCAATCTCTTTACAATTTTGAAAAATTTTATAAATAGTATATTTTGAAACTAGAAATAAAACTCGATTTGTGCCACAAGATATTTTAAAATTTTTTGACGTATTCGTGATCTGAATACCGAAATTCATTATATAAGATGTGTCCTAACATAAACAAGTTAAAACAAATTAATTCGATAGTATTGTAAACATATTAATTTGTTTTATTAAATACTTTTAATTCATATATTAATAAAATAAACATTAATAAATAAAGTTATTTAAACAATTGACAATGACTCATTATTATTTATATTAAAATAATAGAAAAGGTAAGTCATTAGAGGTAACTTATTATTATTTTATTCAAAATAATAAAATAAGTAACATATTATAGGTAATATAGGGTCCGCCATCTAACGTTTTTTTTCAACTAGTGCTTATTTCGTGAATGGTAACACTTAGCTCATGTCTGATTTGACAGATAATTAGTTTTATCCTTCCGCTAAACGAATATGGTTGTGTATACGATGGGAAATATAGTGACATTACTTTGAAAATCATGGTAATGTTGCAGAATGTCATCTTTTCAGATGAAGCTCATTTTGATCTTGGCGGGTATATAAACAAGCAAAATTGTCGCATTTGGGGCACAGAAAACCCGCACGCATACATTGAAAAGCCGATGGACCCAAAACGAGTCACTGTTTGGTGCGGATTTTGGTCCAGAGGCATAATTGGGCCATTTTTCTTCGAAAATTAGCAAGGAGTGGCCGTTACAGTCAATGGCGATCGTTATGGGGCCATGTTGAACGAATTTTTGTTCACAAAAATTTAAGAGGAGGATATTGGCAACAATTTTGTTTCAACAGGACGGCGCTACGTGCCACACAGCCGAAGCTACACTTGATGTTTTGCGCCCTGTTTTTGAAGATCGCATTATCAGCCGTAGAGCTGATGTCGTTTGGCCACCTCGGAGCTGCGATTTGACACCGTTGGACTATTATTTGTGGGGTGCCAGAGACAATTGACGCTTTAAAGGACAATATTCGTAAAGCCATTGGTGAAATACAGCTGCACACAATCGATAATGTGCTTAAAAACTGGACCGATCGTGTAGCCAGCCGAGGCAGCCATTTGAATGAAATTATTTTCCATTATTAACCGGAAGGATTGTACTTTCAAATAAAAAATGAAATTTGAGAAAATATTCAGTAGTTTTTTTTTATAGCATTTTCAAAAAAAAAAAAGTTATTTGGCGGACCCTATACGTTATTTTTATTTTGAAAATAATGCTGAATGTAACGGCTTAAAATTGTTTTGAAAAATATTTAAAAATATTTTTAAATTTTAAAGAAATGTAGAAACCTAAATTGGGTTTAGATTTTATTTAGCCGTTTCGCACCCACTCTTAATATTATTTTCCAGGGCTGGTATAATATTTTTGACACAAATGTGATAAAAATACGACGTTTACACTAAATACGACATTACATGAACCCGCCTAATAATTTTTTTTTCAGCAATTGTAAATTTCCAAATAACTTCCTGAATTATTATAATTTTATTTTTTTAAACAATAGAATATTTTGAGATAATTTTACATCCAAGTGTAAAATACTTGTTAGTATAATAAAGACTCTTATCGTTGTTATTTTTGTTTTGTTGTGTTTAGAAATTACCATTTAACAAAAAAAATACAACAATAATTCTATTGACAATACATTCAAAGAGTAATTATAATAAAAGTAGCAATAAAAAATTAATACAAAATTGTTGTTTTCTCTTCGTGTATAGCCAATCAGTCAAAATGTCAGTCAAGTGTAAAGACACTAAATTACAAACCTCAACCGACAATAATAAAAAAAAATAAAAAATACAACAACTTGCATAAAACTTAATAACTTAAAATTGCATTGTAGTTTAAAAAGAAAACAACAGCTTTTTTTCTAATTTATACTTAAGTTAAAACCTTGAAAATTATTACTAGAAAGAAAATCTACTTAACTATTAATAGTTGGAATATTTACATGGCAAACATGCAATAGTTATTTCGAGGAAACGAATAAAAATAAGAAGCTGCAAAATAACAATTTGTATATAAATGCAATTAATATTAGGGGTATGCATTTATTTTGTAATTTGAACAAAAATTTAAAGATTTATACATTCAAAATCTTAACAGATTATTTTTTATTTAACAAAATTAAATCCCTTTTTATACCCTTCACCTCAGGTGAAAGGGTATATATAAATTTGTCATTCCGATTGTAATTTCTACAATATTGATCTTAGACCCTATAATGTATATATATTCTGGGTCCTTATGTCCGTCTGTCCGTCTGTGTGTTGAAATGTGTTTTCCCAAGAACCCAGACATGATGAGGACTTGATTGTTAATTATTTCTGTTACATGTGATCCATTTATGTTTGTTATTAAAAATTAGACAGATCGGTTAATAAATGGCTGAGATATTAGCAAAAAACCAGGACTACCTCTAATTTTTTCCGTAAAATCCCTTTGTTTAATATGTATGTAGAATTTTACGCTTAACAAACACATCCATTTGTTGAAATTCTTTTCTTTCATCTCCACCTTTTATACACAAACAACAAACACATACAAAGATTTGTCATTTAAGTAAAAACCAAACAAATATCTAATGAACGAAGACTTTTTATATATGTACCTCTATTAACGATGATTTTGTGTGAGCGTCATTAGCTCAGTTGTCTAGACGTTATGTCACAAAAACTTTTTTTTCTAAGGCCGCGGGTTCCCGGTCAATTCCCTTTTTTTGTACTTTTTTTTTATTTTCTTAAGACTTTTTTTTTTTAGTTTATTTTTTGTTTTTTTTTTTAACATTTAATAAATAATTTATATACAATTTTATATTAATAATTAAATAATCCATAAAAAGGCTAAAAACATCAAAATTTTTATAAAAACAAAATACAAACGTTTTTATTTCTATTTTTTGCTCCGATTAAAAGAATTTATAAACAGATTTTTAAACCATTTTATTTCTCACATATTAAGAAAATTTTATACATAATTTACCTTTGAGTGCAACTATTTTAGGTCATAACTTATAATAATTTATAAAAAAAATTATAAACTATTTTCCTTAAAATTTTTAAAATTAAGCTAAAGAAATTACAAATATTTCAAATAAAAAAGCGAAATAAAATCCCAAATGCAAATTTGCCAGCTAAATCAAACTATTTTGTAGAAATAAAACACATGCAGTTCTAGTGATTTCTTTTAACGATTTGTTGAAATTATTTTCTTTCACCTCTTCACCTTTTATACACAAACAACAAACACTATTCTAGAGCTGTAATATGACCTATGGATACGTATTATATAGCAAAAGATCGAAAATCTTTAGTATAACATATTTGCTGAAAAAACTCGGAAATATCGGTTCAGATACAAAAAAGTTATGCCCAAAACATAAATTTTTTTTAAATACCTATTTTCTGGAACCGTAAATCTTCCCGAGTCCAAGTTTTATCACTAAACTAAATGGTAAATTTCCTCTTAAAGGCGTCCGTATATAAATCTGTCCATTCCATATATGTCCATATATAAACTTCAGTTTTTCCCAACCATGGTGAAGGGTATATAAGATTCGTCATAGCCGAATTTAGCCGTTCTACTTGTTTTGGTTTAGAATTTAATTTGTTGGCTTTAAGGATTTTTTTTTTGTTAAATTTGACTACCCGAGTTAAAAAAATAATCAGGCATAACATTTAATCATATCCAATTTTATATTCCTTAAAGGTTTGAATTGTTTAAAATTTAAAAGTTTTGTAAAAAATTTTTAATAAGAAGATAAAAAAAAATAAATAAAAGCACAAAAAAAATGTATGTCCCTGGCTGGGATCTGAACCATTGACATGTGGCTACATATAATCATATCAAATTATGTATTCTACCAATCATATCAAATTATGTATTCTGGGACTGCATAAGCCATATATAACTTCCTTCGTATATAAAACACTGCTCCCATCAAGTACCATCTGTTAATAGACTACTGTCAAATTTTAAGCAAGTTCCGTCATTTACTTTGCGTTTAACAGCTGTTCAAAACATACAACCTCGTGGATATTTTTAAAAATGGAAAAAAGTGAATTTCGAGTGCTCATTAAACATTATTTATTGCCAAAAAAAACCGTCAATCAAACCAAGGAAAAGCTTGATAAATACTATGGGGACTCTGCACCACCGATTTCAATGGTAAAAAAAGTGGTTTACTGACTTTCGTTGTGACCTTACAAGCACGTAAGATGTCGAACGTTCTGGACGCTCAGTTGAGGTCTCTACACCCAAAACAATTGAACAAAATTGACGATATGGTGTTGACCGATCGGTGATTGTAGAAGACATAGTCATCTCACATGGCTCAGTGGTTTAAATTTTGAACGATCACTGCCGCGTTTTCTCACAATAGATCACCAACGGAATCGTGTGACAGCTTAGTTTCGATGGCAAAATTCCATGAATTGGGCTACGAATTGGTACCTTATCCGTCATATTCTCCGGATTTAGCCCCCAATTATTATTTCCTATTTCCAAACCTAAAGAAATGGCTCGGTGGAAAGAGATTTAGCTCCAACAATGAAATTATTGATCAAACAAATGCTTATTTATTGACCTCGAAAAATCCTATTTTTTGAAAGGTATACAAAAATTGGAGAAACGTTGGACTAAATGTATTGAGCTAAAAGGAGATTATGTTAAAAAATAATTTTATTTTCCAAAAAAAACAGTTTCATTCAAAAAGTCATCCGCTCTCATATATATGGTCCTGCATAAGTCATATATAAATATATACAGCCATGTGTAACCCATATATAATTATATTTAGTATTATATACAATTTTATATGACATAATATATAACATGTCTTACCATATAAACCATGCATAATTTTATAAGGATCAATATATAACCAGATATGGTTGTATTTGACAAAATATAAGATAATTTATTATTAGATAAGGCCACAAATGACTATATCTTAACTTTTTTACTCGGGTAATGTTAGTTTATGAAAAGAATTACAAAAACTACAGTTTTGTTTGTAATTTTACTTAGTTTTAAAATTTATTTAAATTACTGGGTTTTGGGACCTTCCACGCACCTGGTCATTAAAGTACATGTACAGTAGTGGTCAAAACATTTGGAACGGAGATCGCATTTAAACTTTTCATTGATTAATTTTCTCCAAATCACATTTCGTTACAAAAATTTATTTTTTTCATATTTTTTCATACATTGTTTTTGGTTAAGTAAAACAACAAAAAATTAATTTTTAAAGATGTATTCAAAATGCAGCTGTTTAAAACATTTGCAATTCTTAAAACGCTTACTCTTAAATTTACTATTAACACTAACAAATGCTAGGAAATAACGGTAATCGCATTGATTTTATTAATTCGTGATTTAGATCTTAAAAAAATCATCATAATTATTTTGATATAAGAGTTTTAATAAGATATTGAAAGCATTAACATGGTAAGAATTACTTTTGTGAAAAATGGCAGGAAACAAATACCAGTCTGATTTCAAGGTTAAAGTTTTAAATGAATTTAAAAATGGACTTTCTCAAAAAGACATTTCCTTGAAATATTCCGTTTCAAAATCACTATTGACAATGGCATTGTCAATTCCATTTTTCACAAAACATCCATACAACTCATAAAGAAGGAGGATCCTGGAATACAACTGTAAGAGAACACAGAAAAATTAAGAATTTTTTCACGAAATATCCTAAACCAGTTCCAAGAGTAGTTAAAACTGAACTTTCCATAGATGCCAGTCTTTTCACCATTAAAAGAAGAGGCCGGGAATTTGGGCTTATATAAGTTTTAAATGCGCAAAAAACTCTTTGTGTCGGAAAAAAATAGAAAAGCTCGGCTTAACCTTTAGATAGGACTCAACAGCAACGGAAGAATGTACTATGGACTGATGAGTCCAAATTCAGCCTCCGGGATTCAGATGGAAGAGCTTACATTCGACGGCTACAAGGCGAAAAGTTTAATACCAGATGCACAACCGCCACAGTGTAGCACGGAGGTGTGGGAGTGTTTTTCGGGAAATGGGATTGCCGCAATTAATCGGATTACTAATAAAATGACGGCCACAATGTATAAACCCCTTTTAAGCTTAGTTATGCTTCAATATGCTGAATGGGAAATGAAACTTGCATGGACATTCCAGCACTACAAAGACTCTAAACATACGGCAGGGGTTGGAGAAAAATAATATTAGTATCATGTCGTGGCCGCCACAATCTTCTGATCTCAACCCGATTGAGAAAATGTGGATGATTGCAAACTGGAATGTTAGTAATAAAATATTCCGAAATGGTGATGAACTTTTCGCAGAGTTGAAAAAGCAGTGGAATGAAATTCCCGAAGATTATATAAAAAAGCTCATAACCTCAATGCCTAAAAGATGTTACCAGGTAATAAAAATATTATATACTGAATATTAAAATCAATTTTTGGATTTGTATAATAATTTCTTTAGACTAATTTTGTTTAACTTAATTTTTTTATTGTTGTAAATTTATGAATATTTGCAATAACTGAATTTAATAGAAAAAAAAATAAAAAATCGTATGCTGGAAGTCTTTGTTAGAAAAAAATAAAAAATTAGGAAAATGTGATTTCAGCGGCAAATGTTTTTAACACCAGTGTATATCATACTTGGGAATTTTTCATTACCATTGAAATTTCATTACAATTAGTTGACTATATTGCAAATGAAAAAAATTTCATTACCATTTAATGGTAATCAAATTTTTGCCATTAAAAATTTCATTACTAATGGTAATGAAATAGCACAAATGCATAAAAAAACTAATTAATGGTAATCAAATTTTTGCCATTAAAAATTTTCATTACTAATGGTAATGAAATAGCACAAATGCATAAAAAACTAATTACAATTGATTGAAAAATCATTTGTTCAAAAAGTTTACTCGATTTGAAAATATGAAATATAAATACTGACATAAATATTAAAACCTAATATGACGGTAAATAATGCTAATGGTTTCTTTTAATTGGTGCATTAGTAATGGTAATGAAATTTAAAAACATTGTCATTAATCAATTAAAATAAATTCTAAAATCATTACCATTAAATCAAACAATTGTTATCAATGTAATGGTAATGAAATCATCAATTAATAAGTCCAATCATTAGTCATATGTATGCTGTATAGAAAGTTCTTCCCCGAAATTTCAATTCAATGTTCCACATATTATTTTAAGTGCCGAATTGTGACCGAAAATGTCTCATTTTGGTAATAATGTGCGTATTTTTGGAAAAATATTTATAATTTAGACTTTTTCAAAATTGATTATTTTTCGTCATTTATACATTAACATATTATTTAGATATAAAATTCTGATTCAGTTAGAGAGCAATAACCCATTTCAAACTGGGTTTAAAACTTTACATATGAACTTTATTAAAATGCCAAAATCCATTTAAAAAAAATATAGATACCTTTTATGGAAATATTTTAAATTTATTTTTTAGTTTAATATTTTTAGTTTAAAATAAAAAATAAATTGAAACAAATTGTAAATTCATGTTCGTGGTGTGCAACGACTCCCCTCAAGGATATTTTAGGATAGCTGATTATTTTTATCAAAAAAAAAATGTATATATTTTTGCAATTTTCTTTAATTTTAAAATTTTTTTATAGAAAAAATTCAATTAAAAATAATTATACTACAAATGCCTTTATTTTTATTTAACCTTTAGCAGCCAAAAATGACACATTAAGCTTAAAAAATATCGTCCCTAAAATTTTAAAATTTTGTAAAAATAAGGAGTGTTGTGTTGTGGCAACCGAAAATATTTATTTTCTATAATTTACTAATAAAATTTTCATGTTTCTTTGCAATAAAACAATTTATACACTCACAATATATTTTTCGTAATTCGTAAGGTTTGTTTTTAAATGAAGTCTCAATTGAAATTCATAGAAATATATTTTTTTAACTATTTGAATCAGTCATTCAAAAAACAAACTATAAAATTTACAGACATTCAGTAGGAGTAAAATTTATGTTTTCTGTTTCAAAAAATAGAAATTCATATAATTCCTTTTTGTTTTTTTACCAAACTAGTTTGTATATATACAAAATTATTTCAATAAAAATTACAAGAAATTATTCAAATATACATACATACATACACGCAAAGCCAATACAAATATATACATCTGCATGTGTTGTGTTCTGTTTTGTAATTACATACAAATAAAAAAACTTTCAATTTGAAAAACAAACCACAAAAGTAGTTTTTTCTAACTTTTTGTCAGTAAAAATTTGATGGTTATTTTTAACGACTTTCTATTGTTTTTACTTTTGTCGATTATTAAACAACAAAATGGGTTGAATATAATGGAAAATCAGTAGTGATTGTATTTTCGATTAATTTAATATGTATTTGAAGTTATTTTTAATGAAATAATATTGTGAGTGTAAAAAGGAATATGATTATATGATCTTAAATCCTATTAATACCATACATTTAAAAAATAATATTTTCAGTACTCTGATCCATATAGGTAGGTGTAGTATGAGGTACTTTTACATTTGGCTCGGTGGCTTAGTGGCTTACTGATTGGCTAGATGACTTTTTCTCTGTACAACCTGTATATTTGTTGTATCCTTGGACTGCACCATTAGTAGTAGTGTTTTTTTTTCAAAAAAGAATTACGCATTTTTTCTACTGACTAATTTTTATAAGTGTATGTACATATAAATTTTATATTTTTGTAGTTTTCATTTTTCTTATTGATTGTTTAAATATTGCGGTTTATTTTCGACACATTATTGTTGTAGTTGCATTAATATTTTCAAGTGTTTTATTTGACATAAAATTAAACAATGACACAGCTGAACTAAAATGGGTCATGCTACTGTTTTTCCATCTTTTATTTATTTTTCTTCAGTTAAAAAAATATTCACTTTTGCAAGAGAATTAAAAAAAAAAACGGAATAAACTAAAGTACAGGAAAAAGTTTCACTTTTTAAAAGTCTGTAAGGTGCAAAGAAAAAAAAATGCAAATAAAATTATGTAAAATATTTTTATATGTTACAAATATGTGTGTGAGTGTGTTTGCATAAATATGGAAATAATTTTATGGCATCTTTTTAAAGTCATTCGTAATAAAAAAAAATAAAAATACCATTAAATAAAATTGTGTGTGGTGGTTGGTATTCTTTTGTTTACTTTTTGTTTCTTTTTAAGTGGAAAACGCAGTCAATGGAGTCTGTAATTTTTAAAAATGTTTAAAAAACCCTTTAACACCTCATTAAAAATGATTGGTAGTTATATTTTAGTGTAAAAGTTTATTTGTTGGTAATACGATTTTATAAAGATTATTAAAGTTATTTACATGCTGCATCAGGTAGTTGTATTTTTAAATGATTAATTAATATGTTTAAATTAAAAATAATTGTGTAATTCCGGTTTATTTAATTGAAATTTCAGTTAAATGTAAATAAATGGCTTTAATTTTTATATTCTAACTACCAAAATTAATGGCCCTAGCGATGTCGCTGAGCAGGTCTGGCCATACAAATGTAATAAAACTGCAGGTCATAAATATAAATACACATACATTGTGACACAGGAAAGTTCCTTTTCTGGGTCGAAAAAATTGATTTTTGCTTTTTTGGTGATTCTTATAGTATACAACGCGCTTTTTCTAATGCAACAAACCGCAGCTTTCTAACTGCATTAGTTTTGCCATAAATTTGTTTTGATAAAAAAAAAGTAAAAAAGAATCCGATGTGACAAACTTTTCTGTAATTGATCTAATTTGCTTTAAACTCGTCACTCAGGGGTTTTCAGGGTCGCTGATTACGAATATGGTATTAGATTTTAAAAATCCAAAATGGCGAATCCAATATGGCGGATATGTTTTTTTTTTTTTAATTGATCAGATTTATTTTAAAATCGTCACCTAAAGGCTTTTGCGGTCGGTCGCTGATTATGAATTTAAAGTCGGATTTTAAACATTTATCAGAATAGCTTTTGAAAATTTAAGATGGATGATTATAATATATATAAATTCGATGTTTTTAATGATTTATAACTTCACTATTTATTTTAAAAATAAAAAAAAAACACAATAACTTAAAAAACTAAAACTAAACACAATAACTTAAAAAAAGTAAACTAAAACAAATTCTGCTTCTTACATATTCTTTTCTTCGATTTCACTTTTTAATCTGTATTAGCATTTCTTTTTTTCATTGCTACATCTACCAATTTCTCATCTTTATTTTTTTTTTTGAACCAAAATTTGTTTTTGATATATAGAAAGAAAAAATATTTTAATCACAATTCGAAAAAACTACTTTTGCCAATGAGTAACATTCGCCATATTGAATCAGCTATTCTGAATTTTACAATTCTGACACTACACTTCTAGTAAGTAACTTTGAAGCACTAGAGTAATTAGCTTTAAGCAAATCCGCTCAATTCTTAATAAAATAATAAATTCGGACATTTTGAATTTTAAAAGTATGACTTTAGATTCATATTCTAATACCAGATTTGTAAACTGCGACCCAGAAAACCCCTGAATGACAAGTTTTAAGCAAATCCAATAATATTACAAGAAGTCCGCCATATTTGATCCGCCATTTTGAATTTTCAAAATCTAATACCAGATTCGTAATCTGGTTAAGTGTTAAGACTTAGGTATATGTTTGTTATCTTGGTAGTGAATGTTATATACACTCAGAAATTTAGAATGTTATATACACTCAGAAATAGTAGACATTTTTTAAACAGTTTTCAATCCCACTTTACTATTTTTGTACTGATTTTTAGTAAAAAAAATATTAATTTAGCAAATCTTTTTGCTATTTACATTTTACAAATTACAGAATTTTTACAGAATATTTACAAATTTTTGTTGCTAATTTCAGAAATCATTTTACAAATTTTTGAAAACCGATTTGCTGAACTAAGCAAAAAAATTTACTAATTTTTAAAAAGTGAATATTGAAGGAAATAATATTTCTAATTAAAACTTACACCTACAAACTTGAATTGCCTTAAAATGTTACATAGACTTAAAAAAGGATCGGAAGTGAATTTACGACTCATGTCTAAAAATAGGGCATCCAATGAAAATAGTACTAAAAAGTTTTTTAGTTCAAAAATCAGCACTAAAAACAATTTAAATTTGATATTAAAAGCAAAAAAAAAATAAATTACTCAAATATTTTTCAAAACCGAAATTACCAAATTATAACAAAATGATAAATTCGTTTATGTTTTTAAAATTTTTAAGCCTTTGATTTTTGTTTTTTGAATTTTGTTTAAAATATTTTTTGAAAAAAATAAAAAAATTTTATTGATCGATAAAAAAATAAATTTGAAATTTTGTACTATATCAATAATATTTAAATTCCACTTTACAAAAAGTTTACTAAAATTTAGTAGCGGGAGCTAATTTTTTCTACAAATTTCATTGTACTACACGTCAGCAGACACGCTGGGCTCAAATTATGTTAGCAAAATTTCCCGTAATAACAGCAAAATTTTCAGTTGCCATTACAGACATTTTTTGGTGAGTGTAGTACCATAAATCATGCCTACAAATTAAAAGAAAAATAAAACAAAATTTGCCCTAATACCCATATAAACCCATCTTTCCAGAATTTGCTTAAATAAACTTTTTGACCATTTTATTGAGCTTTTTTGTTATTCATTGAACCCTTATTTTTTTGCCATATAATAAGGACTAGGTTTCTTCCCGGCATGTGATCCAAATCGTGTAGGGTATCTCATGATTTTTTTACTTGTTTTAATTATTCAAATTAAAACTCTAGAAAAAGTATTTTTAGAAAAAGTCAAGGAATAATTTTTTTTTGAAAGTCTATATCATATTATTAAATAAAGAATTGTTTGTTATTGTTTTCTCTCTTTTATTCTCTTCTCAGTCATAAAATTTAAATATCCTTTATTAATAAAATTAAATCCAAAAGACCACTTAATATTCAAAGACCATCGAAAAGTTTTTAAATTTTAATTTTCTAAATTATGCCTTAATGCGATAAGCTTAAGCCACGACTACAAACACATATCCGGTGGTGCCTGAAAATTTCAACTATTACACATATACACGTGTATACTCACATACTTAATTTGAAATGCAAACAAATAACAAACAAATCCTACCACCCACTAAAATGGGCGAACAAATTACAATTCATACATTTTAAGGGTATAGCCTGAATTATAACTTTAAAATAATTGATGCTTCTTTGTTCCACAAATCGATAAACTTCTAGATATAAATATTATGCGAGCGTTGATACATCTCCCACTTTTAATTTATTTTAATTTAAACATTTTATTAGTTTCTATAAAATATATTTTTTATTATTTTCTAAATTAATTCTTTGACAAATTAAATTTATGATGTTAAAAATTAAAATTTGTTTTAAGTATTTTCTAGAGACTGATATGCCGCAATAAATTCCCGACTGATATTATTTCCAAGTGCATATTTCCAAAGTTACTGCTTAGACAGCTCAAAAACTTCAGTTGAACTTTTCTCAAACTTTTTTTTTCTCTCTAAAATTTGCTACATTGGGTACACGATATAGGGCTTTATGTTCACCAAATTTAAAATAAGTATGAATACGTAAAATAAGTATGTACAAAAATGGTCCAACGAAATTTGTAAACATTTATTTGTTTTTCTTATGCTGTTTTTACCCATATAGGTCCTAAAATTAGAACATTTTAGATACACAGAACGTTTAATCCACTGGCTGAAAATATATAAGGTTTTTATAAAAATATTCCAAACAAATTTAAGTAGATATAGACTTGCTAACTAGTTACAGATATAGCTGCTTAAAAATTAAGAATTTACAAGAATGCTGCTTGGAAATTCTTGGATTTTCTCTTTCAAATGTAAAAAAAATATTTCTCATAAAAATATATAAAATTTCTGTATTTTTAATTTGATAAAATATACAAACAATAAAAGCTAACAAATGAGAGGTCGTTATTGTGTAGCTTAGCATGTAATAATAGGTCGTTACATTTTTCATTACTTTAAAAATCAAAATAATGACCTACTGATAATGGGTGAAAGAAGTACTTATATGTACACGAAAAATAATGATTTACTGGTAGTTGTTTTTTTACTATTATAAAGGGTGTCCCAAGAAGAACGCAATTTTCAAATCTGGCAACATTCGAAGTGTCATTGTTTGACATTTGAACAATTGTTATTGTTTGCTAGTAGAAGGTACGAGGTTAGTAAAAATGGAGCGCTACACGAATGAACAACGCATTCTCATTGTGAAATTGTTTTACCAAAATGGTGAAAGTTTTGCGGCTACAGTTCGCAAATTGCGATCAATTTGGGGTCACAATAATGCTCCAAAAGAGTCAACTGTAAAGAGATTAATGGATAAATTTGCCGAAACTGGGTCTGTTAGTGATGTAAAGACAACAACGCGCCATCGACCAGGTCGATCGACCGAAAATGTCGCAGCTGTACGTGATGATGTCGCTCAAACTCCATCCACCTCAATTCGACACCGAGCTCAGCAAATTGGTGTCTCCAAATCCACTTTGCAGCGAATTTTGACGAAAGATTTGCATCTTCATGCATACAAAGTTCAATTGACTCAGGAACTGAAGCCAGCTGACCATGGACAGCGAAGGGAGTTCGTTAATTGGGTATTGGAGAGACAACATGAAAATGCTGATTTTGCCGATAAAATCATCTTCAGTGACGAGTCCCATTTTCATCTTGATGGCTTCGTCAATAGGCAGAATTGTCGCATTTGGGGTGAGGAAAATCCTCAAGTGATTCACGAGAAGCAAATGCATCCTCAACGTGTCACTGTGTGGTGTGGTTTTTGGGCTGGAGGAATCATTGGACCTTTTATTTATGAAAATGAGGCAGGTCAAGCGCAAACAGTCAATGGTGTTCGGTATCGTGAAATGATAACCAGTTTTTTCTTGCCTAGAATTGAAGAAATTAATGTGGAGGGCATGTGGTTCCAACAAGACGGCGCCACATGTCATGCAGCCAGAGAAACAATTCAATTGCTGCATCAAATATTTCCCGGTCGTGTTATTTCGCGTTTTGGAGATCAAAATTGGCCGCCTAGATCGTGCGATTTAACACTATTTGATTTTTTTCTTTGGGGTTTTTTGAAGTCGATGGTTTACGCGAATAAGCCGACGATGACTCAAGTCTTAAAAGAGGAAATTGGACGCTGCATTAATGAAATACCGCAGCATTCATGCAAAATGGTCATTGACAATTTCATTCATTTCATTTCATTTTGCACGATATATTGTTCCATACATAACCTCATTCTGTCTTCTTTACGATATAATAAAGTTTCACGATTTTTTTTTAAATATCTGTGTTTTATTTAAAATATAAAAATTGCGTTCTTCTTGAAAAACTTTACAATAAATAGACAATTATCTGCTGTAAAAAAATTTTAATATTTCTAAAGCTTTTCTAGAGAAATATCATTGAATTATCAACTTAAGTTGTTGAATACAAAAAGAAGATATTTTTTAAAATTTTTTTTTTTTATAAATTTAATACAAATTATTCTTGCCGATTTCTTTAAGTAAGAAAATTTCACTTGATTAAGGTCCACTATTGTTTTTATTACTCTATTTAGCGTTCTGGCGAAGTCCATAAATGAATACAGCTTTTGTACAAAGGCGCACCCAAATGTTCAAATTGTATTTGTTATTAAAAAGTAAAGAAAAGCTTGGTAAGTAGAGATGATCGTTTTTATTACAAGTACCCTGCAGGGAGAGGACTTATGCCAGGACATGTCCTTTTTTTTCCTCAGGGTAGTTTTAAATGAAAAATTAGAAAAAACAAACCTATTCTTAATACATATTTTTGTGGCAAAGTACTATCGATTTATGAAATAAATTATTTTATGGTTCTAAATCAGGTTATCCCCTTAAATATTCCCGTTAACTAGTTTTCATATGTATTCAATATACATTTGTGTATATGTATTAGAGATGGAAAATTGGAATTTTTAAATAACCAATATGAGTAGTATTTTCTTAAAACTGAAGGTACTTGTTTAAAAATCAAACATAACGAATGAATTGATATTGAAGCCGGACTATTATAATTAAAAAAACAATTTTTTCTTTCAGAAAATATCTTATTAAGAAACTATTTTGATTTCTGAAATTTTTACTCAACAAAAAATTGGAAAAATATTTCACAAAATATTTGGAAAAGAAAAGCATTTTATTTTTATGATCTTGCTGTTGAAAAACACTCTATTTAATACAATTTCAACTGGGGGTTTTCCTATAATTTTCGATTAAAAGATCAAGCACTATGAGTTAATATTAAAAGATGTTCTCTTTTTTTTAGAAAATGTTACGTTCGTGTAAAAAAGATAACATCTGAACAGATATCATTAGATTTAATTATAACAGATCTAATTAGACATCAAAATTGGGAACAAATTTGATATCTAATTAGATCTGGTCAATTCTATACAGATGTGGTGCACCGCATATAATCAGATCCAATTTGCTTTTGACATTATTATAATACGAGTATATGTCCTTTGAAAGTGGGCTTGATCTGATATTAAATATGAACAGATCTGCCACCAGATATAATCCCATATGACCAGACTTATTTATATCTGGCTATAAAAATCACCAAATTTTCCAGAACGCTTTAGTTATAACCACATCTGAAACTATATCTGATCAGATCTGTACATAAAGTATATCGCATAAACCACATCTAATCATATTTGATAATAACTGGCTCCAGATGTTTTTAAATTCAATCATATCTAATTAGATTTAAGCAGATCTGATCAAATATAATCTCTTTCACATGGGCACTTTTAAAAAAACTTTCCATCTCTGACATGGACAAATGTTTAAAGTTTTGTTTGTTTGTATTAGTGGAATATAGTTTGTTTAAAACTGCTACATTTGGCTTTTAGCCAAATATACATTTGATTTTCTCTTTTATTTTTTTAAAAAAAGTCATCACTATTTGTGGTTTTTATACGTGATTTTGAACTGATTGTACATTCCATAAATTTTAAAGTTACATTACTTGTCCAAAGAGTATTAACTAATTTCATGTAAAATATATCAGTAAATACAAGAATTAAATGGCCTTGAAATATGATGTTGTTTCTAAAGGACCTTAGAGAAGATTTTAATGAGGCGTAATGAAATAAAATTATTTAAAAATAAGATGGATGTATGGATATATTCATTAACATAATGAACTAATTAATTATTTTCCAGAGAATCAAGTACATGTTAAAAATATTTGAACTGATTTGGTTCAAAAAATGGCATCCATAATTTTAACCTATTACATCAGATGGGATCTTATCTAATATAGTTGGATCTGAAAAATTAGATGGACTTATTTGTCCAAGTTATATATAATTTAATACAACTTCATAGAAATTTATCTAATTATTAAAATATGTTTTGAGAACAGCAGTTGTATCTTTAAATATATTAGATTTCTTAGTTGTTTTTACTAACGTATTATTTTGAGTGTCATATCACTGAGGTTACTGTTTAACTTTGAAATGTTTTAAAACGATTTAGCCACCCTTAACACATCATTTTACAGAACTTTAAACTATTTTTATTTAAATTGCCATTCCCGGATCTATGTAATAACTACTTAAGTGAAACTTAATGTTTAGAAATATTTACACTAACCCACAAAATTAAAATTTTTTGCTTAACATTATACTACAATAAAATTTTTTAAAATACTTTCTTCCCCTCGAGGTCAAAATCTTCCAAATAATGGAACATTTTGACTTAACTAAATGAATAGTAAAATTAAAATTTTTGAATAATGAACAAGAAATATCTTTAAAAATATTTTTAAAAATCTTTGATATAAAACAACACATACGGTACGGTACGGAATCGTTTAATATGTCCTAATAAAAACATTACCTATTACCAACAAAAAATTATTGGTTTTGATTGGAAAGGCTTAGAAGAAAAACATATGCAAAGAACTCGGTATGACATTGCTGCATTTACCACCAAAGCGAAACGAGAAAACACCACATCTCCTTCAATATTAGCTGACAGCTGATTTGACTTGTGTAATTAATGGAGATTATTAAACACAGACAGTTCGTAAGTAAATTTCATCTTAACTCAATAAACCAACATGAAGTTAACTTTCTTTGGCTTTTTGCTTTAAAGTTATAAGTTAAATAATATATATTTATATGTATAAAAATATATTTTTAGTCTGGTTCGAGATCATAAAAAATTTTTTCAATTAAAAAAATTTACTTATTTTTTATTTCGTAATCATGGAGAATACGCAGAAAGAGTTATTTAGACACAAGCCGGATGTTAGCATAAATAGCTTTTTCCTTGTGAATTAATTTGCACTTTCAACGGCACGAAAAATGTTGATGAAGGTAGTAACTGACCAGAAAATGCATTACATTCGGCTTGTGTCTGTGTATTTTTCTATGTATTCTCCATGATTACTAAATAAAAAAATAAGAAAATTTTTTCATTAGAAAAAATTTTCTACGATCTCGATGCAGATATAGTATATAAGTATATAAAAAAAAAGATCAACTATAAAATAAAAACTTCATAGATATTTATATTTAGCAATATTAGACGCGAAAAAATGTATTCCATTTGGCTAGTGTCAAACAACATTTTCTGTGTATGCTCCATTATTAAAAAATATTATAATTTTTCTTTTCATTTGGAACAAGCAACTTCTCAATATCGACACAAGATCGACAATAAATTTATAATTTTGACCTATTTTTCAAATATTTTTGAACCTAGTGATAGCAAATTTGACCTCTAAATTTATTTATTAAAATGTTTTTTATGAATATAGTTTTAAAAAGTTAAAAATTGTTCAATAATTTTTTAACCCTGGGTTAGGGGTTAAAAAAAAAACTCGTATACGATCTGGAAGAAATTTTTTGACCTTAGATTTTTGTTTAGAAAACCAAAATACTTTAAAAAGGTTCTAATAGAAATCTGTGCAAAAACATTGTCAAGTAGTGTTATTATAAAACCCAACAATACGGCATATTAAAAAAAATCTTAATATTCCAGATGATCACTTGATTAAGTTGATTATTAAAATCGCGTGCTTGCAATCAAAATTAAAGTAAAATGAAAATATATATTTTAAACGATCATCTTTGACAGTATGCATAGATGGCAGTCATTCATACCACAACGACGAAAGATGCCATAAAAAAGAACGAAAAAATTAAATTATTAAAATATTTATTATGCAATGAACATTGTCATGATTATCATCATTAGCGGCTGAATAGCAGCTCCCGCTACATCACCAGTAGAGTTTAACATGTACAACAACAAATTTCAAGATACGCATGCAATAGCATGATGATGACAATTCTTTTTAGTATTTTCCTGTCATTTTTTTTTCCACCCATTTAAGCATTAACACGGAATATTAGTAAATGTTTTCATTAGTTGAAAAACAAGTAAATACAGTTAACCCTCACGTTACGTGGTACTTGTTTAATGCATGTAAAATGCGATTCGAAATTAAATCGAATTATAGAGGTTCAAAAAAGTGAAATTATCAAATGTATTTTAACAAATATAATAATAAAAAAAATATTATACACTTAAAATATTATGTAAGTTAAAATAAAAGAAAATGTCATCTACAAGAAATGATATTTCATTTAAAAACTAATCTACTTACTTTTCATTTAAATCAAACGGCTTTTGCTATTTATTTTTAAATGTTGTTTAAACAACTGACACATCCGTAAGCAACAAATGATTAATCAGTTAAAATAAATGTTAAAATTTTACCTACCAATTTCTTAAAATATAAATGATTTTATCATTTATTTAAAATTGTTTCCGTTTAACAGCAAAAATAATTAAAAGTAATTCTTAAGGAATCAATTTTTTATTGTTTCCAAAGTATCATTTAGTTCTGATTTTCCCCTTTCAAAAAAGTTCTTTTTCACAACTTCCAATTGAATGAAATTTAGCTATTTTCAAATCTATGAAGGGTAACTTATTTTAAAAATAATAAAAGTTAAACATTAACAATAAATATTTTCATATAAATTTGATATTAGTAACTATGGTTAAGTACTAAACTTTGTTTTTTTTTTTTTTTTTTAAATCAAGTATGTGATTTGTATTAATTTTATCTTTGAATTTCGAATAAATTAATTTAAATAAATTTGTCTCGATTACTGAATATGCCGTTATAATTTAAACAACAGTCAAACCGAAACTTTTTACAGGAAACAACAACAAATGTGTCAGTTAAATTCCCTGGTAGAAGCTATCGGGACATCCAAAAAATGAGCCTAATGCCCGATTAGTGAGTGCCCCGTTAAAATTTAAATTAAAAATGAAAAATTTATTTTGGAACATCAAAAGATTTAATTGTTTACTAAACTATAAGAACTGCTTTAGATGCAATGTAAAATAATCATTGGTTCCGATCAGAGAACTGCATTTGCTGATTGTAAAACGTTCATACGCAATCAACACAAGAATAAATATGTGTTTGCGGTCAAACGCTGAATATACTCCAACATACATATTTGTTGATGATTTTAAATCAATCAAACGACGTGTAAATTGTTTTTTCACTGATTTATAATCATCGGTCGTTGTTAAACCATTGATTTTATTATGTTCATTCGAGCCAACAATAATTATTTTGATGTAGAATAAATTAAACAAAAAACGTGTATGAGTGTAATCATAATTAAAACAAAATAGTTTCTTATCTATAAAAAGGGGGTGGTTTTGTAGAAACACATTTCATAAATGTTATATGTATATTAGGGTGGGCTTAAAAAGTTAAAGTTAAATATTGCCTAATTTTCCAATCAAAATAGATGAAAAAAATTTAGACAATATTTAAATTTTTCCGGATTAGGCAAGCCTGAATATCGACCTAAATTTTTTTTTTCCAAAAAAATATTTATATTTTACAAAGAAGAATATTTTTATTACTAATAAAAATTATAAAAAAGCGAATTAAAGTCCCACCCTAATGTAAACAATATCATTTATGAAATTTTTTCTATTTTGTTTTAATTATGAATAAACTCATACGCGTTGTTTGTTCTTTTTTCTGATTTATTCAACGCTGACTTTTTGTTGAGTGATTAAATTTGCAGTAAACATAATCGACATATGATTGAAACTGATCCGAATTACACGTTCAGTAACATGATGCTGATTTTATTCTACAGTGAATTTTGTTGAATTATTAAATGTGAACAAGAATTTTTGTGTATGATTAAATCAAGAAAAAAGTTGATTTTGCAGTGCTCTGGTTCCGATCCAACACCGGAATCAAAATATATTATTTTGCTACTTTTTTTTGCTAGATTTTGAATTTTTTGTTTGATTTTTTATTTACAAAATTTATTTACAAATTGGAATTTTTTGAATATTTTTTTTGAACCAGACAGCAAACAAAACTTAAATTTGTAATAACTGTAACGGACAAAAATAAACCACAAATGTCCATTTGGTGAGTAAATTTTTATTAAAGTTCAAAAAAATTAAAAGAAAAAAATGAAACTGAAAAAAATCGGTAACTGACAGTAAATTATTTCCAACAAATGTATAAAATAGATATTTCTTTGAAAAATAAATGTATGTTCTTTTATTTTTAAATGAGCACAGTAAAATATTATACAAAAAATATTATACAAAAATATATAAAATATTGTCAATACTGATTAGTATATCACAAATCACGATCTTTATCGCGTCAGTAAGAGAGTCATTTGAAATTGCATACCAATCGCCTGAACTAAGATGATTGCCAGATTATGAGACAGCGGAGCTTAGAAGACTAAAGCGTTTTACTCCATCGGGACTATCTGCTTGTTTCTTTTGACATGAAAATTCATTATAAAGGTTATTTTATTTATCACTAATATAAAATATTTAAACATAACTATTTTAAAAATAATCAACCACTAACCGTAAGAAATCTCAAGAAAAAGTAGCCTCGATTTGGTAAGCAGTAACTACATAAATTTGTGGGCGCTTTAACTTCATGCGTACAATAAATCAATTACGGAAGGCAGAAAAAAGAAATAAATTTAATTTGTTCTGCCTTCTTAACTGCATACTTTTGAAGCAGTAATGAATGCAGAGATTTATTTTATTGTTACGGTTTATCACGTAGAGTATAATATTTTCGGTCTCTCACCAACACACATTTTTTACTTTGCCTTCTAAACTGCAGGCATTTCATTATCGGTTTTATGAGAAATTAATACAGAGACTTTTTGGCCAAACACAAAGGCCTTATTTTGTTGCATCTTAGATGCCATGGAAGAAGCGAATTACACCTGAGGAAAGATAGCTACCCAGCGGAACATTTCTGATAAAAATCATGTCTTCTGGAAGTAGTTTAGAAAGCATACGGTAGGTTAATAATGCCTTCTAAAACTTCGTTTGTGTATGCACTATTTTCTCTTTTTGGGATTTTTTACTGTTGCAGTAAGTAATGGTAAATACAAAAAAAAAAAAAAAAAATATTCGGGTAAAGTAAAGGTTAACCGTATAAAAATGTTTATTTTTTCTTTTTTTCTAAATAACTTATTTTTCATAAATATTGGTTTGCTAATGTCAAGTGCATACCCTTATTATATAAAATGTTAAACTGTTTCATTTATATATTTTTTTAATGTTTTTAGTTAATATCATATGCCGGTAATTGTCATGCGAAATCACTTCACATTATATACAAGTGGGCAAATATAATTGGATCGGGATTAAAAATATTTTTCCATCAGTTATATATAATTTTCTAAAGAATACAACCTATAATTATATACATATTTAATTATAAATCATGCACCATCATATGTACATATAACATATGTATGTAGTCACAATAATGATGGGTGTATAATTGAATGTCTAAAATTTTTAAACGATTGTTGCAATAAAATCAGTATTGCCACGAAGTAGTCTAAAAAAATTATAAAATCTGCTAAATCGCTATAAAAGAAAAATTTTGTAAAAAATCAGCCAAACAAAAAATTTATTATACTAAATAATGGGTGATTTTTTAAGAGCTTTCGTATTTGATTTAAAAAAAACTCAGAAATTTAGAGTAATGTATGAATGTATACAATTCAATGTTTAAAGATGATTTCATGTGAATGTTGACCGCGGCTGCGCCTCAAATGTTTCATACGCTAGGTTCAATTTTGGAATACTCTCTCCAACATATGGGCTGGTATCTCACGAATAAATTCTTCAATATTGGATTCCAGTCAACCGTTGCGGCCTTGTCCCTATAGACATGAGCCTTAACATAGACCCACAAAAAATAATCTAAATGCGTTAAATCGCACGATCTATGCGGCCAATTGACCGGCCCAAAACTTGAAATAAACTGTTCACCGAACTTGTTTCTCAATTCTTTCTTCAATCCTTTCGAAAATTTTCCACGTAGTGGAGTAACATATGCCCATTTCCTGTGAACGGCGCCGAATCGATAATTCACGGTCATCAACAACACTAGCGGATACAGCTGCGATATTTTTCTCTGATCGCACCCTACGTATTCGTGTTGGTGGTTTAATGTCCAATAATGTAAATTTGGTGCGAAATTTAGTCACAAGATTCCGAATAGCCGTCTCAGAAGGTCGTACAAACTGACCATAAAATGGAAGAAGTGCACGATGCACTTTCTTAATCGAGCATGAATTTTTATAATAAAATTCAATAATCTGCAAGCATTGTTCGTTTGTAGGTCGATTCATGGTTAAATTGTTGAACAAACTGAACATGTTTGACAGTAACATGTTACACGAAAACAGCTGAGCTGCCAAAAAGAAAGTTGCTAAAAAATCACCCGCTATTTGCAAAATCACCACTAGAAAGTATTGAAATTTTTATTATAAAAGCTCCTTTTTTTATTAAATTTTTATGTTAAATTTTATGTTAAATTTTTTCAACATATATGCTTTTAATAATTTAAAAAACCAAAATATGTAAGTTATTCTTAAACACTTAGGGTGATATACATTTGTGAAAGTACACCCAGAAAAAAGATTGGTTGCAATTCTATCAAAACCATTAACATTTATTTGTAAGGATTTTATTTTATTTCGACTAATGGGAATTTAAGAAAGGTTATGGTTTACGGCTCTATGCGCCTTATAGGAACAATAGGAATTTATATATATATATACATATAGTTTACCACAATTAATGAGATGTAGCCAATCATTTCACCTTAGTGAATTTAAGAATTTTCCTATTGTTATACCAAAAAAGGAAAGGGGAAACCAAAAAAAAAAAAGGATACTACCAGTATTATCCAATTATTGATATTTTCAATCAACTTTACGAATAAAATTCGTTTAGAAATTGCGTACAGTAGAAGCAATCATTTATTAAGTGACTGTACTAGAAAATTAGTACAACCCATCAAATTTATCAAAAAATTGTCGATATTTGAAAGTGGTAACAACAAGTACGGTTATTCTGATCAAATGTACCATTTATTTCGGGTTTCAGTAGAAGCAACCGTATTGTGGATTGTATTGATTATATAAGCTACTAACGATTGGTATTTGTAAACGAATTTTGTGCTGTATTTATTTTCTTAAAAATTTATTTAAATTTAAAATTAGTCATTTGAATTTATAAGTGTTTGTGTTCTAGTGGGTAGAGAGCTATTCTAGTACTCCTAATTTCCGAGTCCCCGGTAAAGGTAAACATTTAAAAAAATATTTTTTTTATTAAAATAAAATATTCAAATGTTAAAATAATAAATATAATGAATATAATAAATATATCAAAGGCAAATGAATATTGGCTTTCACAACTTAAAATATAATTTATTATGAAGACAGTTGTCGTAAACAAGAGAATTCGATTGGCAACAAATTCGGTGGCCACAACTGATACTGTTTTCTGGGTGAAGACATTTTCCCTATTAAGCCCCTAGTGTCGGCCCAGAATAAGAACGATTGTTGCTATGAGAGAAAACGCGTGCAAAATATCGACGTATGACGGTGACTGCACAAACTCTCACATTTGTTTTAGTGTAAACAGTACCGTAGAGATTCTTTGCTCTCCAGTGTCTCCTTTTCTTATTTATGATTACGATTACGATTACAATTACAATTTTTTTATAAAAGCAACAGAGTTCCCCTATTTTAAAAGTTTTTTGTAAACAAAAAATATATGATGAGTAAAATTAGCATACGAAATGCTATTGGCTCTTATGTTCTCTTTGTATACTCGTGAATGAGCAACGTTTTATAAACCATGTTAGTATGTTCGTTTATAAATTTTTATAATTATTCCTTTTTATTGTTTTTATAAAATGAAAATGTAAAAACCAAAAAAAAAAATTGTGTTGTTAATAAGGAAAGAAGACACTGGAGAGTACGGTTTTCTTTACACTAAAATATATATTAAAGTTTGTTCAGTCCCCTTCGTACGTCGTTATTTTGGGCGCGTTTTCTGTCATAGCAACAATCGTTGCATACAGCGATGCCAAGTTGGTCCTTTTCGGACTATATTAAGCCCTTTGTGATTGCTTTCAACGCGAACTTTTTTTACTTAGCCCTTTTTTTTAAGGGCTAAAATAGATATTTTTTCTATCTGTTTAGCCCTTTTAGCTCTTTTTGAGCCATTTGTTAGTTTTGTCCATAATCTGGAAACTTTTTTTTTTGGTACTTTACATAATGTTTTTGCCAATCGTTTGAATTTTTTTTCATAAATTTCTAATGTAACTAATACATTTTTTTCACAGCAACTTGTAAAAAACAATTTTTACAGAAATCCCCTTTAAATTTATGTTTTAATAAAAATGGATCGTTACAACCAAAAATATTGAAAAGCTTGGAGAACTACTCCGACGAGTCATTGAGGTTGTACAAAGAATTGTATCGTTTGTGTGCAAAACGCCAAACTTGATTATCAAGCGTGTAACGTGTATGGCTTGCATCAAATACATCAAATTGTTTAATCCATATAAAATACGCTTAAAAAGAAGCAATACCCGTGGCTCAAATTACAAAATACAGTTAAGTATTTCTGCAAAAATTGATTCAAACCAAACTTACGAAAAGTCCAAGTATTATATAAAGACAATTTTATGGCCCGAAATTCGATTTTTTTTGGAAAACGAACATTTTAGCGATTTCTTTTAAATTCTATGGTTTTTTTTTAATTTAAAAACTTCAATAATATTTTTTTTAAATATGTATTTTATACATTAAAACGTAAGATCGATCCTTTAAAAGCACAAATTTTAAATAAAATAAAGTGAAAAACACAAAAACTGGTAAATTTTTGAATTTTGCCCTTTTTAGCTCTTTTTAACTGGTCGGCCGAAGCGTTTTGCTTTTAAAAAGTTGGCATCGCTGGTTCATATCACCCCAGCAAAGCTTTGGTAATGGGTGCGATATTCTCATGCGTTACCTTGTAATGATAGCTCGTTACCTTTTTCAATATTTGCAAGCATAAAGTAATAAGTTACTCATTATTGATTACGTAATACATATATGATTTATAAATGTAAAGTAATAATTGACATATTTTTGAAAATCTATTTTTAGATACATTACTTTGTGTTTTTTGTAAGCAAAAGGGTAATGTATGTTTGTTTTGATAACACCAGCGAAAAAACGAAGCGCAACAATTCATTAAAGTTTAAAGCAATGGAATACTATATGCGTCTATAGCTCAGTGGGTAACGAGA
The DNA here is from genome assembly GCA_949748255.1 of Eustalomyia histrio. NCBI lineage: Eukaryota > Metazoa > Arthropoda > Insecta > Diptera > Anthomyiidae > Eustalomyia > Eustalomyia histrio. The sequence goes on from OX456526.1 coordinate 3,445,273, forward strand.
TTTCCCTGCTTCGATTACCATCTTGACCATTTTTAATTACAAATATTTTAAATAAAATATTTGTAAGAATTTTTTTTGATAAAAATTAGTCTTTTTTAAAAATCTATTTTTAGACACATTACTTTTTCCATTCTCGTAATTATATACATAACCCCTTATATTATCACCTCTAAAGTAATGGGTATATTACATCAACGAAGTTAGTTGTAAAGTAATCAATCCTATGGCTATACATTACTTTACCCATTATTTGGTAATGTGTGTTTTTGCTGGGTCGTATTTAACCTGGGTCGACACTTAATAAAAAATGTCATGCATAATCGTGAAATAACAGTTTTTTTAATTTTCCGTTTTATTCTGGCAGCACTCTTATTTAATTTCTCTTCACTCTCAAGTAAATTGTTAGTGACTCGTAAATCGTAGAAGAATAAGATTTTTTTTTGCAGATTTTGTGAATAAAATTAGTTTATGATAAATCAAAACATAATAAAAATAATTTTTAAACGTAATATTTTGAAGACACTTTATTACTACGAATAATGAAAGTATTCGAAGTACGATTTATGTAGCAACTTAAGAAATTTTGTGAAAAAAGGAGTAATGATGCACTTGCGGAAGACTTTTGTAACATTTTTTGATAGAAAATGCAAGATTCTATTTAATGAAAAAGTCATCAAATAATTGCAAACACTTTTCCTGGGTTTGAAAAATGATTTTTATTTTCCAAACTTTATTAATTGCCTATTATAAGCTTAAAACTAACTTTAACAGATTAATAAATTTTTCATTATTAAACAATTTGTGAATATTGTTTTTTGCCAAATTAGCTTATAAAGTAGTTTATTAAATAGTTAAAAAACTTTATGCATTCCACCCTTAATAATTTTTAGAAAAAGGCCAAAAATTTAAATATTCTAAAAAGCTTATTCAGAAAATTGTTATTGTTGCTGATAAAGGATTTTCGCGGTTTAATTTAGTCTGTCTCCCCACGCCCCCTTGTAGGGTTAATATAGGAAAACATTAAAGTTTTTTGTCTTGTGACTTTGAGTGTTAATAATACAAAGTCATGTCATATCGGTTTGCTAAAATCTGTAGATGGGAACTTTGTTTTTATTGCAATGTTTTTACAATTGAATGATATAAAATGTCAATTGTCAAGTTAAATTAACATGAATATTCTGAAAGAAAAAAAAATAGCATTTACTGAATATACTGGAATGAAAAAACAAAATGCAAAAAACACACATTTTTCAAGTTCAAAGTGTTTAAAAGTAATTTGTAATTGAAACACGTGAGAATTTTTTTTTTATTATTATTTTACAACTTAAATGTTTGTTATTATATTGTACATAGATTCACCACACATACGACTATTTTTAAATACATTAATTTATGTTATACAGATAGATTGAATTAAAAAAAAAAACAAATTAAAGAAAATTATATACAAGAGAAAAACCTTGTTAAACATACAAAGACCCTCCCTAAATAAGATGTTGTGTTTAATTCGCAAAATATTTTTACACACTAAAACAAAAAAAAAATATTTTAAAATCAAGTAGAAACAACATTAAATTAAAGATATACAGCTTTGAATTTCAACTTAATTTGTTTTCTTTTTAATTCAAATACGTTTCTGATTATATTTAAAATACGAAAACAAATTCTAAAATGTTGAAATTTTTATTCAAATACGAAATAGTTAAAATGAACTAGAATCAAATTTACTTTAATATAATTCATATACAATTAAAAAATATTTATAAAATAATAAGATGGCATTTCAAATATGATAAAATAATTAATTTAACTATAGTTTTTTGTCTCTGTGTATTGCCATCAAAGTGAGGTTATAATTGTTATGTGTTTTAAAGTTTTCATTGATTTTATTAAATATTTAGTTACATAAATCTAAATAAAATTTATTAGTTTATGAAATTTAGGTTTAAAATTCTAACATTCAGATTTCGAAAATCAACTATAAATCGATATTTTTTGACATCGTCCACTCTTAATACAAAAATTGCGAGGAAAAAGACTTGTTAAATTTTCATATATTATGTAACATAACCTTAAGCATTTATGTAAGAATGCATTTTTTTAAACAAAATTATATAGTTTTTTTTTAATATTTTGGAGAGAAAAGAAAAATAAAACAAATCCATGTTGCAGAATTTAACACTTTTACTGATTATAACACAACTTTCTTTTTTTTTTATGTAAAAACACTATTTTAATTTTAAAAGTTTATCTTTCCTACAAACAAAACAATAAGGAAAGTACTTCACTTTTATATTTTGCTTGAGCCGACGGAATATATGTTTTTGTTTAGAATACATAACAACCAGGGGATGCAATATCTTGCATTTCTTATTTTTCTGAGAAAGCGGAGAAATATGTTTCGGAATTTCTGGAATCCCGCTCACAAAATATATTATTTAAAATTTTAATATTAATTTGTAACATTTTATATAGAAAAAGTCTTTAACACATGTGGGGGTGTTTTAGAACTACATATGTGAGAAATTTTCGCATTGAAAAAACTAACTTTATTACAAGGGAATCCCCCATCGATTACACTAAGATTTGAATGAACCTCGGATATGAAATAGTGAATCTAAATCAAAAGTCAACCATATATTTTTTAAGTGCCAAAGGGTAAAAATCAAGGTAGAAAGAAATCAATTTTTTGCTACTTTTTGTTCGACATTATGTCGAAAATTTTAGAAATTCAAAAGAGAGAGTTTGAAAGCTGTGAAAAAAATAACAAAAAGGGGAAATGCATATAAAAAACCGACGATTTTTATATTTTATCGCATATTGGAGTATTATTCAAGTCGGTATGAAAAAAAATTTACCTGTAAAAAAATTTGATAGTATGTATGTGACTTGCCCAGTTCTAAATATAGTGAGAGAACTTCTAGTGGTTTTTGTGAAACGCGAAAAAGCTGTGGTTTTGTTTTAATTTAGTTTAAATTAGATCTTCCTTTAAAGAAAAATATTTATTTTTGATTTTTTTTTAAATGAGTCTACATTCATACTGAACCACAAAATACGTATTTTAGAATTTTCAAAATCCATTTAAATTTGTAGAAAAATTATTTAAAATGAGTGTTTTTCATACCAATTTTTGGCCCTACTTAAAAAGAGGCAAAAACTCGACTTACGCAGCTTATTCAAAAATAATAAAAATAATTATTCGCTAATTAATTTTTAGTTCAGAAAAGGATTATTTTTTGGCGATAAATTTCTCTTTATCGAAGAAAATATTTTTAAACGAAATAAATAAAAAATTTTCGCGCTAAAAAAAATTATTTTTTATTCGCACTCTTTGTTTTTATCCAAAAAATTTTCACGCAGAAAATATTTGCAAAAAAAACTTTTTTCGCGTAAAGTAAAGAAAATCCTTTATGAGAAACGTCTAAATTCGTTTTAAGACACTGCCCCAAAAAGAGCACCAAATCCGTGTTCGACTGTACTTAGAATTTTTACTATTTTAGATTTGTTTTTAATTGGCAAGAAGATTTGATCTAAAACTAGCAGCATGTATTAAATTTGTTATTTTAAATAGTTTTTTTTTTGGAAATCGGAATTCCCGGGTATTTATGAAAGATTTCTTGAGAATCCCGCATTGCATTCCCTAATTACAACACTTTTTCACAAATGTCTACACATTAAGTTAACTTTTTTCCAACAAAACGTTATCTGTTATGGCCTAGTTACTAAGGTTCTTCGTCGGCATCTTAATGTTTTTTTATAATGTTAATGTGAGAGAATATTTTTATAGGTAGACTGTCTGGTACGTATTTTATTATTGTTGCAGAAAGAGGAGCTGTTACAATTATATGTATATAAGTTAACCCTCTAATATAAGTTAACCCTCTAATGCTCTTTGCTTATATATAGCAATAAAATTTGTACTATTTATTCGGCATTAACTGCTTATTATAGAAAAAATATAAATATTTTGATTTATCGTTTTATTAAGGTTAAACACGAAACAACAATTTAATAATCAAGTAATTTCGGTTTATGCTATAAATAAAATTAAAAAATAAAATTACATTCCGGAAATTGTTGATCTAGTGTTATTATTATTGAATCTGTGGTGATTTGTTCATCTTGAAAATTGCGAAATTTAGCAAAATTGACACTTAACAGCAATACCCAGTAAAAATTTAGTAATAACAGCTTATTGCTTTTTGCATTACCAATAATGAACTACACCTGCCTACTGCATTACTTCTAAAGTAAAAATAATGAGTTACTAATAATATGTTATACGGCCATTGATATGCCATATCAGCTCCTTGCATACTGCATTACTTTCAATGTGAAAATAATGAGTTACTAATAATGTGTTTAAACTACTAAATTTTGTTAAAATCTATTTTTGGTTTTGTTATTTAAATCTTTTTTCAAATTGTTATCAAAAATCAATTCAAATTAAAAGCCAATAAAAATTAATAGAAAAAATTTGAAACATAATAACAAATAGTTTTTTGATTTATCGTTAGATTGCAAATGGTATTTGTATGAGAATGTCAGGATCTTATGTACTGATTCACAGAAACGGGATCTTGTAGCTCCTAAACCGAGTGAACCCAAAGCGAAAAAAAAATCGAAAAATAAATCTGAACCTGCCAGCAAGAAAAAAAAATCAAAGCACCGGATCACGATAAAAAGAAAGCTGAAGTCAAAGCGCCGAAAAAAGAAAAAACTGAAATTGTCAAACGGAAGAAAATCGAAGTACCAGATCACGAAACACCGAAAAAAAGTCCAAACTCCAAAAAATTCGAAGACTGACGAAAAAAACAATTTAAAAACAAAAAATCAAAAAAGTAAAATTTTTATGTTTTTCTCATTTTATCGATTTTCCCAAGTTCGTTTTGTACGTTTTTATGGGGTAAATAAATTTTTATCAGAAATCTAACTCATTTCATCTTATTCTACACCCTTTTAGGTACCAGAATCAAAACCCGCCCGAACCCGTTTTTTGACACACTAGGTTCCTTTTCTCGGAGAAGGTCACATATGTTGTATTTAAGTTTTTTTATCATTATAAATATAAAATAAATACAACATATCCAATTTAATATCAGAAATTATTAATTATTTGTAGAAATTATCAATTTAGTTTTAAAAAATAACAATTTAAGAAGTTTTCAATTTAATCCCAGATTCATCAGTTAATTTTAGAATTTAATTTCATATATATTTAATTTCAGTTAACTATTATTACATTTATTTCTGAAACAAAATAAAATAGTTTCTGAAAATAGTTATTACTTTCTGAAATTAAATTCGAAATGGTGTAATTATTCAGCTCCTTCCTTATAAACTCATTATATGTAGCCACTCTTTCAGTACCTATTGATAATGCGTTATTTGCACCCCTTATGTTATGTATTATTATGCCCTTTAGAAACAACCTGTTATTAACTACCTTCAAGCCGCCAGTTTTTATTATATGAATTGCAACCAGTTATTTTTGCGTTACCTATAAATAGTCATTTTAACCTTACCATTAAATACACTCACCTAAAAAAGTCGGTAATGGCAAATGAAAATGTTGCTGTTATTACGGGAAATTTTGCTAATTTGATCCCAGCGGTATTATTGCTAATCTTAGCAACACATGTCTGCTGACGTGTGGTAAAATGAAATTAGTAGAAAAGTTAGTAGCCGCTACAAAATTTTAGTGAACTTTTTGTAAAGTGGAATTTAAAATCTGTTTGCTAAAATCAGCAAAAAAAAAAATACTAAATATTATTAATATTAGCACAAAATTTAAATATTTCTTTTATCGTGCATTAATTTATTTTAATTTTATTTATTTTATTCAAAAAATATTTTATACAAAATTAAAAACTAAATCAAAGCCTTAACCTTAAAAATTGTTAAAACATAAAGGAATTAATCATTTTGTTTTTATTTGGTAATTTCTGTTTTGAAAAATATTTTAGTCTATTTTTTTTTACTTTTAAGGTTAAATTTTAATTGTTTTTAAGTCTGATTTTTAGAACTAAAAAAACTTTTTAGTGCTTTTTTAAGTGGATCTCCTATTTTTAGACATGAGTCGGTATATTCACTTCCGATCCCTTTTTTAATCTATGTAACATTTTAAGGCAATTTAAATTTGTAGGTGTAAGTTTTAATTAGAAATAACATTTTCTTCAATATCCACTTTTTTAAAATTAGAATTTTTTTAGCCAATTTTAGCAAATTGGGTTTCAAAAATTTGTAAAATGATTACTAAAATAAGCAACAAAAATTTGTAAATATTCTGTAAAAACTCTGTAATTTGTAAAATGTAAAAAGATTTGCTAAAAAATAATTATTTTACTAAAAATCAGTTCAAAAATAGTAAAGTGGGATTAAAAACCGTTTACAAATTTTTCTACAAACTTTTTTTCTGAGTGTAGCTGTTTTACCTTCTTACTCGTAAGGTTGTAAGTAACTAGCGACCTCCCTATGTCAGAATACTGAGCTTAGCAGGCATCGTCTTTTTTTGCTGGGTAAATTAAATAAATTAAAAAAATTGGTTTTGCTTACTACTACTAACTCTGCGTCTACTGGCTGTGCTTAATTTCAAAAACCATCTGCTAGCTAGTTAGAAGAATGTTTCCTGGAGCGTATATCAGAGTGTTAACAAATATGGTTTAACAATTTGTTAAATATTTCTTTCTATTTTACAAAGTAAAATTGATAAAATTTATTAAAGTTTGACTTTAGATCCTCCCCACTTCAAAATCGTTCATTGTACAAAAAACTTTAAAGGCAAAACAAAAAATATAGTAAATTATATTTCTGTAGATGTAATACAATTGCTTGAATAAAAATTTGCTATTTAGTTAAAAGCAATTTAAGATCTAAGGACCACTTTTTAGCGGCCTTGGGCATTAGAGGTTTAAGGAATTATAAACGGTTTAAGATAAATAAGATTTGAAAACGATAGTGCTTTTGTTGGTGCCTAAAAATTCTATTTTTACAAACTAATTATAGGTGTAATATTTCTTGATAATTTTGAAAATACTTCTTTATTCTTAATATCCCAACTAAAAATAGATAACAACATATTGATTAAAAACATGTTTTTTTTCAATTTTTTGTTATTTCAGAAATCTTTTTTAACATTTTTGGAATGACTTTCTTTAGGAGCGAGATGCAACATTTTTCTTTGGAAAAAATTATTGTTCATTTGGAATGACTTAACTGTTCTTTTTGCTGGGATAATTTATGAAATGTCTATTTTCTGGTTATGGTTTTCTGGCTTGCTATGGCCAGGGCAGCAACTTGCATGCACTTAAAAATCTAAATTATGTAAGGAAAATATGCACTAACAATTAAAAAAATGGTTCTTAAAATTTGCCGATATTTATAAATCATATTCATTGCAAGAGAGCGTTTGTTTAAAAATTAAATCCAATATAATTGCTTAAGTGAATGTTTCCACTTTTAGTATGTACTAAAAAAAAAGTTTAAAAAATTCGGGGGTCGTGGGTTCGATTCCCACTACAGGCTTTTGTCTCTTTACGCTATAACGAGCTGATAGCCTTCGATACCATTTTGTTGCAAATTCATTGATTCGGGAAAATATTTGGTCAACATTATTTTTGGGCTATTACCTACAAACAAGCAATGCCATTAAAGTGACAGCCCTGTTTATAACCCAACGAATGAACATGTCTGATGTCTGTCATATCGTTTAACTTTGAATTTCTGTTGACAATGTTCTTTAGGAAGTAAAGATGCTTTTATAACACTTGCAATGAGTGAAAAAAAAATCACCAAGATGTTTTTAAAATTATGATTGTTATGGTAGTTAGAATCATAAACTTATAAATATTCTGGCTACTGCAACATTTTGCAGTCCATAATCATTAAACATTATAAGATGTGCAATAATTTTATTACTTTCATGTTATGAAACGTTCTGTTGAAATTAATTTTACACTTGAGTACCTTTGCTTACATAAGTTGTTTTAATAAGTTTTAAATAGAGTTTACATTTTTATATCTGTTATTTTATTTTTCTTAGCACTTTTCTAATAATAACTTAATATGACCCTGAAGATATTCTCATCATGTAATTTTATAATTGTTACAAGATGTTCCCTTCTTTTTTCTCTGAATATAAATGAAAATGAATGTATTTGATTTTAAGAAGATGCAGATAATTGTAGCCAATATGATTATAATTTCATAAGTACAAAGGATATTAGCAGTGTGAGAAGTATATAATATTGCTACAAAAAAATAGATCTGATCAGATCTGCTTAAGTTTAATTACATATCATTGAATTTAATTAGATTTGAAGCCAGATTTGATCATATATGATTAGATATGACATTTGTGATACAAGATCTGTTCATATCTAAAGGGATCTGGAAAATTTATTAATTTTTATGGCCAGATATGAGCAAATCTGGTGCTCGATCGGATTATATCTAATACACGCAAAGAAAAAACATGGTTGGGGCAATCATATTCGAAGAGCATCATATAATTTTGGATTTATGGTTGTGCCAACCATAATCGTACTATATTATCGTTATCATATTATGATAATAAAATAACCATATTTTTTTTATCATAATATTTCCTACAGTTACATTATGATACAAAAATTACCATATTATGGTCCTAAATAAACATGTTATAATGAATTTATCATAATATGATCGCACGTAATCATAGTATGCTCAAAATGTTATCATATTATAGTCCCTCAAAACTATATTATGATTCCTGGATTATAATTATATTATCCATAATCTAAGAAAATTTCTTAAAGGAAAAGTTCTTAGAAACTATGTAAAAGCTCTTTAAATTTAAGAATATTTCCTTTAAAAAATTTTTTTCTAAAAAAAATTTATATTAAGGACTTTTTGAAGAAAAATTGTTAAGAAAAAAATCATAGACTTTAAGAACTTTCCTTTCGTTAATTGTATAAATATTTATTGATTGTTGCCAGCATTTTATCGTTGCATAATTATCATATTTTTTCATAGTCAGAATTTTTGTTACCACAGTATTATTGCAGTCAATCATAATATAAAATAGAAGGTGCCAATCATAAAATAGTAAAATTTTTACTAAATAATTTTTACTAAAAAAATAGATCTGATCAGATCTGCTTAAGTTTAATTACATATCATTGAATTTAATTAGATTTGAAGCCAGATTTGATCATATATGATTAGATATGACATTTGTGATACAAGATCTGTTCATATCTAAAGGGATCTGGAAAATTTATTAATTTTTATGGCCAGATATGAGCAAATCTGGTGCTCGATCGGATTATATCTAATACACGCAAAGAAAAAACATGGTTGGGGCAATCATATTCGAAGAGCATCATATAATTTTGGATTTATGGTTGTGCCAACCATAATCGTACTATATTATCGTTATCATATTATGATAATAAAATAACCATATTTTTATTATCATAATATTTCCTACAGTTACATTATGATACAAAAATTACCATATTATGGTCCTAAATAAACATGTTATAATGAATTTATCATAATATGATCGCACGTAATCATAGTATGCTCAAAATGTTATCATATTATAGTCCCTCAAAACTATATTATGATTCCTGGATTATAATTATATTATCCATAATCTAAGAAAATTTCTTAAAGGAAAAGTTCTTAGAAACTATGTAAAAGCTCTTTAAATTTAAGAATATTTCCTTTAAAAAATTTTTTTCTAAAAAAAATTTATATTAAGGACTTTTTGAAGAAAAATTGTTAAGAAAAAAATCATAGACTTTAAGAACTTTCCTTTCGTTAATTGTATAAATATTTATTGATTGTTGCCAGCATTTTATCGTTGCATAATTATCATATTTTTTCATAGTCAGAATTTTTGTTACCACAGTATTATTGCAGTCAATCATAATATAAAATAGAAGGTGCCAATCATAAAATAGTAAAATTTTTACTAAATAATGATGGTTAGAAAACCAATAACTTGCAGCAAGCACAATATATAGGCAGTGATCATATTGCAACCATGTTTTTTCTCTGCGTGTATCAGATCTAGTACGAGATCGTAGCAATTTGAGCCGGTTTCAAAGCCAATGAAGTAAAAATGTATATAAAAATATACGGTGCGTCAGATGTAGTTTGATTAGATATAATTAGATCTCAAATATATCCCCAATATTGAATCCTAATTAGATTTCGTAAAATTATATCTAATGAAATCTGTTTAGTTCTTATCTTTTTTAAAACGGGTATTACCCATTGAATCTAAACTATTACAAAGAACAAATCCAATTCTTAAGAATTGATTTCAAATGATCAAATACATTTCAAGAAACTTTCTTTTTTTTTAGAAAATTAAGAGTAGGGCGTGTAAAATTTGATTAGACCGAAAAATAATCTTATTTACTTTGACATGTCTACACTTTGGCTACACCCTAAAATATGTTTGGCAATATATTGGGTAAATTAGCTGTACCCAGGTGAACATTTTCATATATGTTTATATATCATCATATATGGTGGCATGTATGAGCATATGTAAACATATATGGCATGTATGTAAGCATATATGGACAAACACATTCAAAGAAAAAGTTCATATATTGTAATATATGATACAATATATGGCAATATATGACAACATATTGCATATATTGGTCCATAGATTGATTCGTATATTCCATATATGTTTATATATGAACACATATATTATTACATATATTGGTAATATCCCATGTAAAAATCGAAATATATATGAACATACATGATTATACATCGCTTGTATATGATTATATATGGGTATACATGGTGATATACGTCCATACATGGTTCAATATATGATGACCATATATCTTCGAGTCCGAAAATAAGATATTCTTCGAAAATTCTTCGTTAAATGTTCGTTTAAAATTCATAAATTTCTTCAAAGTGTGGGTACGTTCGTAAATGCAGTAGTTGCGCATCATTGCAGCAAAATAAAAGTAAAACGTTCAAAAAAGCATCACTTGGCAGCACTGATTTTTGCAAACGTTTTTTTATGCAAATAGTTGACAGTCCTGCCGCAAATTTTTGCAACTATGGCATCATTAAAGTTTCTGATGCAATAGTGCGAAATCAGTCTTCTTTTTCGTTTTAATTGATTTTTAATTTTATATTTCTTTTGATTCTTTTTTTATTGTAAGTTAACAAAAATTTGGCATTTTACAATCAAGATTTTCAATAATATTTGTTAATGTTATTGTAGTGAACATGTTTTTTATCTTTTGCAAAACGTTCTAAAAATCACACTGTGCAGTTGTTGAGCAGTAGCAGAGCATCTGCAACAGATGATCACGCATCAGCAACAAAAGTTGGCATAACTGCCGCAGTGATGTACAAATTTTTTGCATTTACCAACGTACCCTGTATAAACAATATTTTTGTTGAAAAACAAATAAAAGTTTTTTTGATATATAGGAAAAGTACTTATATATGAACATTCATATATTTATATATATCAATATATTAGCATATACGGCCATATACCCTCAAACTACGTATCCGAGAATATATGGAATAATATATAAACCCAAGGGTTTTTTTAATTTAAGTAAATATTCCATAAACAAGGGAAAGTTTTCACAAAATTCTAAAAAATTTTAAAGACAATTTTACTTAATTGAACAAAAAAAAAAACATTTGGATTTTTTAACACTTTTACTATGCCAAAGTATATTTTAGCTTGTTTACAGAAAATTTTATTTCCTTAATATAAGGAAAAAGTTATACATTTTATTCGTAAATATTTTCTTGGAGCTTAAACTTTCCCTTATTTTACTCCATTTATGGAAAATTTCTTTAATCCGAAACAATTTTTTTTTGAGTGCATATATGTAGCCATATATTACCATATATGAAGATTTCCCCTCGGTAGTCTATTTTTTAGCTAGAAGCATAAAAAAGTTTATCAAGTTTTTGTCTAAAAAAAAATTAAAAACTTATATAATTAATAAAAAAATGATAGGTAATTTTACCTAAATTATTGGCAAATATTTTTTTTGCGTGTACAATTTATTCATACATATTGAGTTAACTATAAAAGTATTTAAATAAAATTTCAAAATGGTTATAAAAATAAATGGGAAATGGACAATTATATAATTACAACAAACAAAACATCTATAATTAATAAGCAAATATGTAAATTTTATTGTCTTAAAATTAAATATATTAAATCATATAAATAATGTTTGGATGTTTATTTTGTTTGTTAATACAATAATTTAGAAAATAATATTATACACCAAAAATTACAATCCGTAACAAATTGTGGAAAATGGTTACCGGTTCTGGGTAGATGCCTAAACAATATTTTCTTATCTATGTATAATTTCAAAACCGTTCAAAATTTTACTTTGCAGTCTCCAACAAAGTTATAGTATTTATTCTTTTAGAAGATTTTGTGCAAAACGCGATTAATACATTTGACATTTAAGACGCGAAATTTGTTAAATCATTTACTATAAAAATATAAATTTACACATACCTAGTTGGAAATATCGTAAAGATGTCTTCATAACGTCTTGGTCGCTAACAAACTGGAAATTATGTCTCAAGCACAATATTATCATAGCCTTTAAGGGGACAAGTCAGCAGGTGCAGATATTACCAAAGACGTTTTAAAGACATTCCTGAATTTTTTATACCTTACACCACTACGTGGCCAGGGTATGAGTTTGAACTGATGTTTGCAACTACCACAAATACAAATCTGAGATCCAAGTTATAATATATCAATCTATTCAGACTCACTTCCTGATTCGATTTAACGGTTTCCGTCCGAGTGTCTATATAAATCTTGTAATTAAACTACAGATCACAAATATAAATATATTTTGATAAAATTTGGTGCCTAAGTGTCCATTGGCTCAAGAAAGAACGCAATTGAATTATTGACTAGAATCAGTCCAAATTCCTCCTATAAAAAGGTTCTATCTGAATTTAGATTAAAGAGTATTTAAAAATATCTCCTAAAGTATGTGATCAATTATTTACCACTTTGACTTGCTGCCAAGATTTTTACACTCACCAAAAAAAGTCAGTAATGTCAACTGCAAATTTTGCTGTTATTACGGCAAATTTTGCTTATTTAAGCGATATTTTTTGCAAATCTTAGGAACACATTTCTGTTGACGTGTAGTACAATGAAATTTGTAGAAAAAATTAGCTGCCGCTACTAAATTTTAGTAAACATTTTGTTAAATGGAATTTAAAATCTGTTTGCTAAAATCAGCAAAAAAATTTACTAAATATTATTAATATTAGTACAAAATTTAAGGTGTATCTTTTTTAATCGAGCATCAACATTTTTTTTTATTTATTTTTTTCAAAAAATATTTTTGACAAAATTAAAAAAAATCAAAGGCTTAAAAATTCTAAAAACATAAACGAATTTATAATTTTGTTTTAAGTTAGTAATTTCTGTTTTGAAAAATATTTCAGTAATTTTTTTTTACTTTTTAAGGTCAAATTAAATTAGTGCTATTTAAGTGGGTGTCCTATTTTCAGACATGAGTCGGTATATTCATTTCCTATCACTTTTTAATCTATGTAACATTTTAAGGCGTAAGTTTTTATTAGAAATAACATTTACTTCAATATCCACTTTTTTAAAATTAGTATTTTTTTTGCTAAATTTAGCAAATCGGCTTTTAAAAATTTGTAAAATGATTTCTGAAATTAGCAATAAAAATTTGTAAATATTCTGTAATTTGTGAAATGTAAATAGCAAAAAGATTTGCTAAATAATAAGTTTTTTACTAAAAATCGGTAAAGTGGTATTGAAAATCGTTTACAAATTTTTCTACCAATTTTTTTTTTCCTGAGAAGAGACATTGACATGTTACTTAGTCATCATGAAGACGTCTTTAAGTCATTTCCAACTGGGGACTTTATTTGTCCCTGCTGTCTTGCTGATCTGATTCCATACAATATTTTTAAAGACACCTGTAGAGATTTTCATACATTGTGGTGTAATGGTTAGCGAGTTAGATTATTACAAAGAATGTTGCGTTCGATCCCCAGCGACAGCAACATTAATTTAGAAAGATAATATCTATACCTCATACATATGGCAATGTCCTTCTTCGATGCTCCCATAGCACTTAAACCCACCAAAATAAAAATAAAATAACAGGGATATGTACTAAAAATCTTCAACCATTTCGCGGGCAACCACTGTTCATCTTTTACCACCTGTCATTTCTCCTCTATCCCCTTTCCAAAGAAGTATTTCCCATGTGTTGCTTCTCTTTAAAAAAAAATCTACACTTATCAGTTGGCGAAACTTTCAAATGCTATATTTCGTAAGCTAGGACAAAGTTCTAGCCATTGAAAAATTATATTTTTTTACAGTTTCAATGTGCGATGACTCAAAAACTAGATCTGACTCAGAAAAACGAATATCATTTTCGTATTTTTCATACCCAATAATTTAAGACATCAAATGGGAGGCACAAAACTACTGTTATACAATGTTTTCTGTAGCAGACTAAATATTTTGATTTAATTTTTATTATTTTTGAATCTAGCTAAAAAATTATATGACAAAACATTATGACAAAAATTAAAGCAAAAATTGAATTTATTTTTTAAATTTTAATTGTAATATGGTTTTTATGTATCTCTTCATTTGCGAGAAGACAGGCATAACTCAAAAAAGCGATTTCGAGATACTTGCATTTAAAGTTTTCAATTTAGCCTAACTGTTGAGTAAAATACAAAACACTTTTGGTCGCCATTTAATGAGGGAAAGAGATATAAATGATATGTTTTAGATTATGATGTGACCCACTTTTCTGCATCATTAACTTAAAAATCATGTTGTTTGAGTTATGTCGGTCTTCTCGCAAATGAGCGATATCTTCTCTCCTTAAATACATTTGTCTATGCGTATAGTGTTGCCATTTTTGGTTATTTTTAACCAAAATTGGTTATTTTTTCCCCAATGTGGAGATGTGAACTTTTTTTCATTTTGGTAACTTTTTTGGCAATCAAAAATATTAATTATTTTTTTGTGTTTTCAAATTTTATTTAACAGTTAATTTTTTTTATAAAGTATGTAGTTCGTTGTACAAAATATGTTAAACAGCTCGGGATTACCAAAATATGCATGACTGTTTTATTTGCCGGCTATCTAACGATGAAAACAAGGAGTCTGAATTGAACAATTGCTAAGTAAGTTTAAGTGTTGGAGGTAATAGAATCAAAAAACATTAAATATATGCACAATGGATAAGTATTTATATTTTATATGTTTGAATGTATGTGAATTCAAGAAAATTTTTTAACTTCACAAGAAACATTTTTATGAACACATACGGAATCATGAATCCGGATTGTGCGACATGCTTATCGGGTTTTCGAAAGCACTACGTTTTTACTCCGTTTGCTGTAACCGTTTCCGTGCCGTTAAAACGGACTTTACCGTTTTTCATCAGTCTTGATTCCGTAACAAGCGGTGTTGTTCATTGCTTTAACTATAAATATGCAGCCAAATAGAATAGAAAATATATCTAAAATCGCCCAACCCTTTTAAGGTGCAAACTAAGATGCAGAACTAGTGACTTGAAGTACTTTTATGCGTCTAATCGAAAAGTACTTTTTACATTGTAAATATTATCAGCTGAACATAAACTAATTTGGTTTTTTATTCAAACTTTATAAAAGGCCAAAATTAAAACGTGGTAATGGATGGTAATTGCTTTCTTCGAATGTTTTCTTTATGTTGTTTTTTTTGTTTAAAGAAATCTAAAAAAAAATAATAGGACCAAGAACTTAAGATCGTTTTTACACGTAACAACTGTCCGCAATCGGTCCTTCAATGACTGGCTTTCAACGGCCTCAACTCCCGTTTTTACACCATACAAAGGCACAAATTCGAATAAGTTTCGATGTTCTTTAAAATCCGTTTTCTGGTACGTTTACGGATCCAGAAAATGGTACGTAACCGGAGTTGGATTCCGTTTATAACTTACTGAAAACGGTAGGTAATAGGTTAATATATTTAAATAAAAACATAAAACTTTAAATTTTGGTCATATTTTTCTCATTTGGTAGTTAAAAATTTTGGTTACAAAAAATTTTTCTCCGTGGCAACACTGTATGTGTATACTTTTTTTTTTGAAATATTACAATTATTATCACTCATACGTCTTTAAAGACCACCAGAGAATAAATGAAATTCATCAAAATCAGAGACAAAATTCTTCTGCATAAAAAATTCATCAAATTCTTAGATTTTCACTTGTTACATATTCCTCATTAGATAAATTTTTTATGGAAAATGTTAAGGTAATTTTCAGAAAACTTATAAAAAAAATACCCAGTTACATATGCAACCTCTACGGTATCATTATCTACTACTTGCTAAGTAGGGTGTTTGAAAAAAAAATCAAATTTAATTAAACAAATATGTTTTTTTAAGAGAGAGGTGTGTAATTTAATATTGTGATGGCGCCTTCAAATGTTAAACAAAAATATTAAAATAATAACAGCAACAACAACAAAAAAAGTAACTAGAATTTCATTTATTTGATTTGAAATAATAGTGGGAAATATTTGAGGTTTCATATTTATTCACGTTTAAAATAAAATTAAAAAAAAATCAAATCAAATTGCATTCTAAATAATTATAAACAAATCCATTTGACTTTTAACCATATTTGATTTATTAGTCATTTCAGTTTTTGTTTTCAGCAAATCCAATTGTTATAGACAATTAATTACAATTTAATTAACTACTTATTTTGAAGACACAAAAAGGGTGTGCATTTGCAAACACTTGTTTTTGTTTAGTGCTTGAAAAAAGAAATTTACGAAAATAATTATTGCTAAAGTTAATTATGGTCAGAGAATATTGAATACGCCCACATTGATGGAAGACTTATAAGTACATACATGCATGCTTCCATGTACAAATAGTCATCATCCTCGTTAATAAAATCTTAGTTTCCCCACTCTTTCCCCTGTAGTATCTTGTTGTTTGTTATTTCAGAATATTTTTGTATGCAGTCCAAGTATAAGGTTACAACCCTGCCTGTACAATTCCTAAAATGTATGTAGGTGTTTCGTGAGAAAAAATCTAAGCTATTTAATACTTAAGTATTAAAATTATACAAAAAAACAACAACAACTGCAACAACAAAACTATTATAATGATTAATTCATTTTATTTACCTGAAATATTTTAATCACACAAACAATTTAAATTGGTTGTTGTTTCAAACACTTTCTTAACCGAAGATTTACCACTTGTTGGCTTTTATACATAATTACAATTAAAGAACAATTAATTGACTTAATTGAAATTTTCCAATTCAGCCATCTTGAGAACATTCTGTTATTTATCTTGCTACTGTAAATATTTTGCTGGCTTATACATATTTATATTTTTGTTTCTTAATTTTGTTATTTCTCTCTTTATCTGCTTAAAAGAATCGTTTTTGCTTGATATAATTTATATTTTAACAAATTTTTCCTTTAATAACTATTAATTTTTAACATATTTATTTTCTGTTCTTGCTAAAGACATAATCATTTATATAATTATTTCCTTTATGACTCAATAGTTTTGTAAACTAGAGAAAAATAAAATAAAAAAAACTTGTCCACATATGATCTTTGCTGCATAAAATTATCATAATCATGATGAGTAATGACAAATGGCCACTGCATGATTTCCAAGTATTCTTAATAAATCTTTTTTAAAAATTCTGTTAAAATAATTAGCAATTACAAAGTAATCTCTGTTCATATGCATGTTGTTCATGTGTTTAGTCGTTCTAGAGAAGAATTACTAAGAAATAATCATTGCAATTGTTTACAACTCAACAATTTGAAAAGCAGTAAACATCTTGTAGCACACCACACCTATTTAACCTTCCAAGCTTCTACCCCGTATATATTTTCCCTTATGTATATTCTAGCAAAAAAAAAAAAACTAAATCCAACATGTAAACCTCCCTTTAGTGTGATGCATTTGCACACACTTGTCAATCTTGGTACAGTAGAACAAATGATAGATTTTTTAAATAATTTTTAGAATTTAAGAATTTGGGATTTCTTAGTTAGCTCTATGCAAAAAATGAAATGCAATCAATTTTACATTGCAATTTAATTGTTAATTACATTTTTGGGAATTCTAAAGTGCCATGGAGACGATCAAATAAACCCATCAATCACATAGTTGTGTGCGTGCAGTCGTTCTTTTTCGGCCAGCAATAATTGATAAAAATCAAAAAGTTTTGATATTTTTATTCGACGCCTGATTATTTGATCGTCTCCCGCTGTCATTGACAAAAAAATTTAATTTGCTTGATACAGGTTGTCCGCCGGGAAGGTACACTCAGAAAAAAAAAGTTAGTAGAAAAATTTGTAAACGGTTTTCAATCCCACTTTACTGTTTTTGTACTGATTTTTAGTAAAAAAATTATTATTTAGCAAATCTTTTTGCTATTTACATTTTATAAATTACAGAATTTTTACAGAATATCTACAAATTTTCGTTGCTAATTTCAGAAATCATTTTACAAATTTTTGAAAACCGATTTGCTAAAATTAGCAAAAAAAAATTACTAATTTTAAAAAAGTCAATATTGAAGGAAATGTTATTTCTAATAACTTAAACTTATACATACAAACTTAAATTGCCCTAAAATGTTACATAGGATTAAAAAAGGGATCGGAAGTGAAGATACCGACTCATGTCTAAAAAGAGGACATCCACTTAAAATAGCACTTAAAAGGGTTTTTTAGTTTTAAAAATCAGCCCTAAAAACAATTAAATTTAACCTTAAAAGTAAAAAAAAAAAATGACTAAAATATTTTTCAAAACAGAAATTACCAAATTAAAACAAAATGATAAATTCGTTTATGTTTTACCTGGGGGAGAGCAGGTACCTGGGGAAGAGCAGGTATCTGGGGGGCAGGTATCTGGGGGAGAACAGGTACCTGGGGGAAGGTACCTGAGGGGTTAGATACCTGGGGGCAGGTACCTGGGGGTGGGCAGGTGCCTGGGGGGAGGGTATCTGTGTGGTGAGGCAGGTACCTGGAGGGGGCGGGTACCTGGGAGGAAGCAGGTCCCTGGGGGGGGGGCGATACCTGGGTGGGGCAGGTACCCGGAGGGGGCAGGTACCTGAGGGGCAGGTACCTGAGGGGCAGGTACCTGGGGGCAGGTACCTGTTGGGCTGGTACCTGGGGTGGGTAGGTACCTGCGGGGGCTGTTACCTGGGAGGGTAGGTACCTGGGGGGCAGGTACCTGGGGTATCCTGTCGTGTGATATGCAACAGTATGAAGATGCTGATGATGACGACGATCGTATTTTAGAGCAACTTCTTTTTTAATAACAAAACTTTTAAACTTTCCTGTAGTTCTGAAATCCTAATCGGCGATGCAAGGCGTCGGTATGTAGTCGCAGCCGTCGTTATTGCCTTTAAATAGCTGTCGGCAACCTGTTTAAATCAGATTTTGCTAAATTTATTATATTTAAAAGTTTTTTCAATTTTTAAGTTCCAATTTTTTATTATTATTAAAATTGTTTGTTTATACACAAAATTATTTCAGTTCAAATTACAAGAACTTAATAAACACACACACACATATGTTCATTGACACAAAATGTATCTACAGACTGTAGATTAAAAAACAAAACAAAAATACAAAAATTATAATAACAAATTTATAAATCAGTTATTTTTTACGGCATTGGTAGGTAAAATTTTTTACATTTATTTTTAACTTTTGTTTTTACAGCATTTAAAAATAAATAATAAAAACGATTTGATTATGTGAAAAGTAAGTTGAGCGGTTTTGAAATGAAATATAATATTTTCAAAAAAACATGGTTGGGGAATCATATTCGAAGAGCATGATATAATTTTGGGTTTATTACAATAATAAAATAACCTTAATTTTACCATAATATTGTCCCTACAGTTATATTATGATTCAAAAATTACCATATTATGGTTCTAATCATTCTTATTAGATTATAATTATTATTAATATACATAATATAACTATCTAATATTTCCAAGAAATGTTTTTCCTAAAACAAAATTTGATATTAAGGACTTTTTAAAGAAAATTTTTTAGGAAAAATCATAGATTCTAAGAACTTTTCTTTCAAAAAACTTTGATTCTGTGGACTTTTTTAAGAATAATAACTAATTTTTTTTTTAAATTCTAAGGACTTTTTTTTAATAAAAAAAATCTTAGATTCTAACGATATTTTAAAATTTTTTTTTAAAAGTTCTTAGTAAGTTTTATTTTATGAAAAATCCTTAGAATTTAATTATTTTTCATGATAAAAAGTCCTCAGAATCTATGAATTTTCTTTCAAAGAAAGGTTTTAAATCTAAGTTTTTTAGGAATATAGGAATTTTTATTTAAGAAACAGTTTGCAGAATCTGAGAATTCTAGATAAAGGAAAATTCCATAGAATCTAAAAATGTTTTTATCAGATAAATTTCTAAATATGTAGTATTTTGTATAAGAAACCTTTTTGTACAAAAAAAATTTTGGGTTCGACAAACTTTTTCTTGTAAATGAAAATTTTATTAATATTTTGAGAACTTTTTACAAGAAATGAATTAATAAAGATATGTTATTAAAAAAAATGTATAGTTGTTATTGCAAAGAATTGAAAAAAAAAAATAAATCTTTATATAAATTTAAAAAAAAAAATCTTTTAAAAAATCTTAATGGGTCAATTGATGAAATGTTAATGAAAGTTATTTTCTACCCATCTGATATTTGTCCAATTTTAGTCATTTTTTTTTTTTTAATTTTGTTGTAAAAACAAACTGACTGAACTGATAAAATTTTGGTTTTTATGAAAACAAGACAATATTATGACTGTAAATGTCGAAGTCATATTTTATTTGATGTATAATTAATTAGTGATTGTTGCCAGCATTTTATGGTTGCATTAATATCAATTTTTTTTTATCAGAATTTTTGTTACCACAGTATGGTTACAGCCAATCATGTTATAAAATACAAGGTGACAATCATAAAATAGTTAAATATTTACTATAAAAATGATGCTAGCGACCATGTAGATTGTTAGAAAACCAATAACTTGATTGTGACAACCATACTCGATTGCATCAAGCACAATATAGTAGCAGTGATCATGTTGCAACCATGTTTTTTCTCTACGTGTAATTGCTCTATTTCGCGTTCCCGCAAAGTCCATATACGAAAACAGATTTCGTACAAGGGCGGCCCGAAATGTTCAAATTGTATTTGTTTACAAAAAATAAAGAAAAGTAAGGTAACTAGGGATAGTTATAGATAAAAATATAAAATTCGAAATAACAAACCTAATATTTTTATTAGGAATTTTTTTTAAAAGAATAAAGAAATTTTGGGCCATACTATATCAATATTTCATACTCACCCGTGTTATCTTCAGTAGAATTTAAATATCATTATTGGCTTAGTTAATGGCCAAAATAATTTAAACTTGCTGAAAAGCTAAACAAATTACTGATACAAATTAGTTTTCGAATTAGTATCGTATATCCCACTGTGCAAATGTTCGTCTTATTAATATTTTTGTTAAATAATTTAAATTTTTTTGCTTTTGTTTATTCTTAACTCATAACAACAATATTCTGTTGGAAGTTTTTCTTCTCGTCATCATCATCGCCATCATCATTATTAACAACAATTCAACTTGATTAGTTTTAAAATATTTGTGTTTATTAAATTACATATAATTATTTTATTTTCTTTTAATGGGAAAAAAATCTTGTTTTTTTTATTAAATATGTATTTTGACGAGTACTTTATTAATTTGGTTCGTTGAGGTTGCATTGCCGCATTTACAGCAAATATTTCTGTTTTTAAATGTAGAAATGTACTTTTCCGTACCACCTCGTGTTAAAACCAGTTTTCACAAACAAATTCAAATTCAATTTTAATTTCATGCCACTACACCACACCACCTTGATTATCACCACCACTTGCTGATGCTGATCTTTGTGAGTACGATTTGTATTAAAAAAATATTTATTTATTTATTTTTTTTGTAATTTTATTGATATATTAAGTACAACAGAGATTCTCAATGCATTCGATAACTAATATCAAGTTCAAGGTTATATTTAAAATGCATATTTGAAAACGTGTACTATATATTTGTCGATGTATGTGTTGCAAAATATGTATAAAAAAGATTTGCTCGTGTAAGCCAAACAATTATCTTACCAACCAACCAACCAACCAACCAACCAACCAACAAGCCGTGTAATCTAGTACCAAGTTTAGTTTGCAATTGCACAAGTGTTTGTTTAGTTAGTGTGGTAATAGATAACTAAAGTATGTAGTGAATATTACTACAACAAAAACAAGGCAAAATATTTTTTAATGCATTTTAAATCTCTTCCGAATTTGGTAATTTTGTAATAGGCGTTATCGTATTTGCGAAATGAAGGAGTAGCACCCATATTAATCCAAAATTTGCGATATTGGCTTTTGAAGTTACATGTAATAATTTAGGTTACAACTAATTGGATCTAAACATACTGTATACCATTGTAAAGCTTACGAAATTGTCTTAAATATTGCGTCATTTTAATTAGTAAGTGGTCGGTTTTTTTAAAAATTCAAAAACGAATCTGTGCAAACTGTTTATAACTAGAAAGCTTATTTTTTAAATATTTCGTTATTTTTATTAAGAACTTGTCGCCAGATTTGCCATTACAATTGTAAAATATTCGAAAAAACGAGGCCAGTAATTTTTTTTAATCAAAAATAATTAATATATAGAAACTGTATATCATCGGAAAGTTTTTAAATTTAGTCTTAATATTGTGTTATGTTTATTAACAATTGGTCGCTGTATTTTCCATGACAATAGTAATGTATTCGAACTTAGAAAAAAAAAGAAATGGTAGGTTTTTTTAGTAAAAAAACCGGATTTCTGTTTCGACTTTGAATACTCTAATTCCAACGAGACTTTTTCAATTATTTTCGTCCAACTAGTTATAGTGCTAAATAAATATTAAAGAGGGTTGATTAATAACAATTTTTTTGTGTATTTTTTAAGAGAATTCCCTAGAGATTAATCGTTTAATTAAATGCCTATTTTATGGACCTCGAAAAATCCTATTTTTTGGAAGGGATACAGAAATTGGAGAAACGTTGGACAAAGTGTATTGAGCTAAAAGGAGATTACGTTGAAAAATATTTTTTTTGCAAAAAAAAAACTGTGTTTCATTCAAAAAGTCACGGACTTATTGATCCGCCCTCGTAGTTAGGAAAATAGCACAGAAAAAAATCGAATTTTGTTGAATTTTCAAAAAACCGCGGATAATTGAAAAACAGCAAATTTGTCTTAAATTTGATTGCAGATTTGTAATCGTCATAAAAATTAAGATCAGATTTAAGAAATTTGTACAAATAATGCGTTAGCAAGTTAAATTTTTTACTCACATCTTTTCAGAATATTTTGACTATAATATGTATTTTTAGGTATTGATTTAAAAAAATCGCGAAAAGTTATCAAAATTTTAGTAACATTAATTTAGACTGTATTGGATAATTTTGTTAAATTATTGCGCATAGTTTAAAAAATAATTTAATTTAAATTTAATTTAAAGTCAACCCCACTTTTTGTATAACTTACTCTAACGACAAACTACTAATTCTTAAAAGTTAACTTTTTGTGCCAACCTTAAATATAAACGAATTTTGCTGAAACTTGGCCCACAGGGTTTTTAGACATAAAGGAATAGGGGCAACATTGTGGAGAATGCAAACTCAAATTTTGATGTTTTTTGGATCACTCTAATGATCATATATGTCCATGCATACTTCAGTATATGATCATACATTATCTAATATTTTTCTATATATTTTTAGATCCCAAATTTAAGGGTCTGTACATGGTGATATATTTTCATATATGAACATACATTAGTAATATATGAGGAAATGTGATCATAATGAACATACATTAATATTATATGAGCATATATGATCATATATGAAAATATACCGCCATATAACTCATAATTTGAGATCCAAAGATATATGGTCATATATCAGATCGTGTATGGTCATATATTGCGCTATGCATGGACATATATAATAATGATTACTCATATATAATCATATACCAGCCCATGCATGATCATGTATAGTCATAAAAATATATATTTTATTGATTTTCACATGGTATGCATAAAAAAATGTATTAATTCAGATCGTATGTTCAAAACATTCTTAATTGCTGGTGCTTGCCATATAAAAAATGAATTTAATTTTTATGTTGGTTAATTTTTTAATGGGACATTGTGTTATCAGGCCTTAGCTGTCTATATTTTACAACTTGTGATGGAAATACGAAAAAACTACATTATGATAGAGAAGACGTTTGTCGTCCTATTCTTAAATTCTATAAAAATGTCAATAAAGAGCTGTCAACATATGACCATCAATATGTATGTATGCAAATTAGTTCGGTTAACAAAATTGATTAAAATAAATGCTTTTTGTATACAAGAATAAAGATATTTCAGAAGATGAATATTTTTAAGCCAATAAATGTTTTAGAAAATATTACACCTTAACATTTATTGTATCGTAGTTACTAATCGGTCAAATATTCGGTATTTGTCATTCTTTACTATTGTAACGAGCTTGAACTCAATACACTATTTGTGCTATCTTTAATGTAAACAAATTTTGGCATGTATTATAAATTAATGACTATATTTGAAACTCAATGACACCTTCTGCCTCCTACACATATTAAAAAAAATATCTAAGAAATTGATTAACAGATTATAAAGAAGTTTAAATATTGAAAATTTTAGTAAAATAATTCAAAAGCTTCCTGTTACATCTTATAAAGACAACTAGTAGTATAATTTATTTAACAGAAAGTTGTTTTTTTTCAAATATATTGGTAATCCATTCCTAACATCATCTTTTCCGTTTATGAATAACTAACAACATAGGGCGGGTAACTTGTCAAAAAAATAACCACAGTTAAACACTAAACATTGTTAATTTCATACAAATATTGATATTCATAATTATTGTAAAGCTTTGGTTATCTTTTGATAAGTTAACAGGTCATAGCCGTATTTATTTTAGAATAACCATCATGTGCAGTATAGAACATATTGTTGGTTACCTTGAGGTTGTTTATTTTAGACGTTTCATCTTTTTTTTTGTTTTTGTAAATATATAAATATTTTTTTATTTTGTCGTACTTCACAGTCTCGGACTCATAAAATTGAATGTATAAGAATTCTAAATTAGCGTAAAACTATAAAAAAAAACAAATAAAATCAACTATTGAAACTACTATTATAATAATAACGACAACCAAACCAGCGAATATGGCGACAACGCCGAGAAAACAAAACTCAATTCATAATAATGATAAATACTAAGATGATTATGATGATGATGATGTTGATAAAGATAATGTGCAGCGGTATGCAGTTCTAAAGTAAACTATTCAAGCACTACACTCAACCATCGGTAAATTTATAACTTCCTGCTTTTTTTTCTATTAGAAATTCTACAGAAATCCACAGAAATGAAGAAAGAATGAAAAATACTTAATGTAACTGATTCTATGTAGTAACATTAAAAAATAGCTAGAAGTAGGAAACGTAAGTAAGTGCACTGTTTTACTTTTCCATTTTAAACCAATCACCATAATGCAGGTCGTATTCATTCAGTATACTCGAATATTTATTAACATTAATCTGTGATGGTTAGTAAAACCGAAGAGGATGAAGAAAAAAAACCTTAAAGCAGAGTAGGTTACTTCAAGTGTAAGTGGTTTATAGGTTATTTGATAAATTTTGAGGCTTAACATTAACATTCTGTGAATCAAGTTAAGACCATTAAAATTAAAATGAAGGAAAATTCCTGATGGAACATATTCCCACCGAATATTTTGATAGCCACAACCGAATTTATATTGTTCCGTTTTAAGGCTCATTTAGACGTGATACATCTTTGTATAACTCTATAAAATATATTTTTTAAGTCGTTGACAGATTTCTGTCTTATACAATTACTTATTTTAGTATAAATTTTAGGGCTGGAAAAAGCTTCCGAACTAGCTTGAATTTAGTTCTTTTTATTTAAAAAGTTTGGAGACTACAAAATATGAGCCTGCTCAGAATGAAAAAAAATATGAGCCTCTTAAAATTAGTAAGCTCACAATACAGCTGCTCAAAATGATGGAGCACACTGGTAAAAAACAAGAGCTACCGAAAATTCTAGCTTCTTTCAATCTTTTCAACTACAAACGATATGAAATGGGTTTATATCCTTATTTAACCAAATTTCAAGGAAGGTATCCTTGGTGTAACCCACCGTTTGCGCTGAATTTTGGATATGTGATATAGGAGAGCAAATTAATGCACACATATTTTTGTAGTGGTCCAAACTCATATTTAGGTGCTAAAAGGTCGAGGTAAAATGTAAATATAAGAAATTTTATACATGCACCCAGAGAAAAGATTAGTTGCAATTCGATCAAAACCGTTAACATTTATTTGTGAGGATTTAATTTTATTTGTAATAACCTAAAGTCCATTAATAAAGCAAAAATGTTGTATTGGGAATTAAAAAAATGGGAAAAGAAACCAAAAATAAATCCTATTATTTAATTTTTGATATTTCCAATCATCTTTAAAAATAAAATTCGTTTTGCGGTGGAAGCAACCATTTATTTAGTGAATATATTAGAAATTTTGTACAATCTATAAAATTTTTTAAAAAAATTTCGATATTCAAAGGTGTTAACTACAAGTACGGTTGCTCTAATCAAATATATCATTTAATTAGGGTTTTAGTAGAAGCAACCGAATTGTGCATTGTAATGATTGATATTGATAAACAAATGTCATACTAACATTTCTTTTCCTAACAAATTGTTTAAATTAAAAATTAACTATAAAAATTCATAAGTGTTTGTAGTGTAGTAGGTAGAGAGGTAGCTCAGTACTCAGAATTTCTGAGTTTAAATCCCGGAAAAGGCAAACATTTTAAAAATATTTTTTTTTAGTTAAAATAAAACATTCAAATGTTTAAAAGGCAAATATATTAAAGAAAATTTAATTTAGTTGTAGTGCAGTAAGCAAGAGTGTGAACTATGAATCTGGTTGCCCAGGTTCGATACCGGGAAAATCTAAAAATTAAATTTTTTTTTAAAATGAAATTTTGTGGAACGTAATAATATTTCTGTGGAATATAAATATTAAATTGCCAATTTCCAATATTCAGGCTTTCACAACTAAAAATATAATTTAATATGAAGACAAATGTCGTAACCGCCAGAATTCGATTGGCAAGAAATTCGGTGAACACAACTGATACTGTTTTCTGGGTGCATATTTTTTTAAAGAAATTAAGACAAATTAGATATCAAATAAAAGGTATTTGAATGTATTCTTTATTTTATTTTCCCTAAAGTACTATTTTCGATTATATTTCCAAATAGGCATAATGGGTATTAAAACTTTTCTTTTTTAGAGTTCTATGTACATATTGAATTTCGTTAATTGAAAACATGTTCCATGTTACACATAAATATGCGTTTTTATTCTTTTGACACTCGAGACATAAAAATATCAGCAAGGCTGATTTTGTAAATTTTAATTTCTGATTTCGAAACTGTTTTAAAAATAATACTTAGACTTAGAAAGTGGAGCACTTGGACTTGGTATGTGTGTATCTAAGCACTGATAGATATCTATCTATGGCCTGAAAATGCTGGCATTAGTTTTCTTTCAAAACTAGCAAGTAAAAAAAGTTCAAAGCACTCTAGCTAACATGCAGTCATTGTAAAATATTATATTTATAATAAAAATATTAAATGTGAAAAGAAAATTGACAGCTACCATCTACTAGAAAAAATTAGTAGCCACTTCTAAATATCACTTAACTTTTTGTAAAGTGGAATTTAAAATCGATTTTCTAAAATCAGCAAAAAAATTGCTTAATATTACTTATATTAGTACAATCAAATTAGTATCAAAAATTAGTAAGCGCTACTAAAATTAGGTAAATTCCTGTAAACTTAATGAATTGTAAAATATAGCAAAATTTCAATTTATAAAAAAAATTATTAAAATGCACAAATAAACTTAAGCTGCTAATTTCTTTTGAAATTGCCTTACGAATTCGAATATACAAATTTTTATTTTTTATTTTATTTAAAAATATTTTAGACAAAATAAGAAAAAAATTATAGGCTTAAAAAATAGTAAAAACATAAACGAATTTATCATTTTGTTTTAATTTGGTTATTTTTGTTTTAAAAAATATTTTTGGTAAATTTTTTGAATTTTAAGGTCAAATTTTTAGTACTATTTTAAGTGGATGTCCTAATTTTGGACATGAGTCACTTGTGAAAAGTAGCTTTATTTCCGATCCAATTAAAGCAATTTAAGTTTGTACACTAACCAAAAAAGTTTGTAATGGCAACTGAAAATGTTGCTGTTATTACGGGAAATTTTGGTAATTTGAGCCCAGCGGAACTTAAAATCTGTTTGGAACTTAAAATCTGTTTGCTAAAATCAACAAAAAATTTACTAAATATTATTATTATAAGTACGAAATTTCAAATTTATTTTTTTATCGAGCATCAAAATTTTATATTTTATTAATTTTCTTTTCAAAAAATATTTTAGATGAAATTAAAAAAAAAACAGTCTTTTAAATTTTAAAAACATAAACGAATTTATCATTTTGTTTTAATTTGGTGATTTCTGCTTTGAAAAACATTTTAAGTAATTTTTTTTACTTTTAAGATCAAATTTTAATTGTTTTTAGGGCTGATTTTTAGAACTAAAAAAACTTTTTAGTGCTATTTTAATTGGATCTCCTATTTTTAGACATGAGTCGGTATATTCGCTTCCGATCCTTTTTTAAAATATGTTAAATTTTAAGGCAATTTAAGTTTGTAGGTATAAGTTTAAGTTATTAGAAATATCATTTCCTTCAATATCCACTTTTTTAAAATTTGACAATTTTTTTTGCTTATTTTAGCAAATCGGTTTTCAAAAATTTGAAAAATAATTTCTTAAATTAGCAACAAAAATTTGTAAATATTCTGTAAATTGTAAAATGTAAATAGCAAAAAGATTTTATAATTTTTTTACTAAAAATCAGTACAAAAGTAGTAAAGTGGGATTGAAAACTGTTTAAAAATTTTTCTTCTGACTTTTTCTTTTGAGTGTATATCGTGTCGAAGGAGCACGTGTGCTAGCTCATAGTTATAAACCTTTGCTTTGGGTTAACTATTTCTCAAACAATCCTCCTACGTGCTTGTTTACATTTTTGCATGCAATTTTGTAGAATATTATTTGTAGGTGGTTGGCCCAGAGGCAGTCATCTTCATTTACAGTTTTCAACACGGGGAGGTCTACAAATGCTTCAGTATCATAAGCGGCCTGAAGACAATCAAGCATATTGCACAGCATTTGATCATGTGTTGCTTTTGCATTGCAGCATGCTTGATCGTCTATAGCCCGCTATAGAGCTGTTGATTGTTGATGCCTTTTAATTTATAAGCCATTTTGAATTTGTGTTTACACAGTAGTTTTTATGTATCAAATTAAAAGTGGGTGTAAGTACAAACAAAAAAAAAGTAAAACAGAGTTGAAAACTTAATTTACTATATTTAATTTTTTTATTTTCCCCTTTAGTTTGGTTACAGATGCTACTTCATTATTATGTTTTTTTAAATTATTTCTTTCCCCCCTAAGGTTTTTGTTAACCATACACAAGACCGACATGCTTAACATTTGCCACAAAATTGCTATGCTAGTTAACCTCGGTTAACAGTTCTTTTGTTTCCCTAATTATGTGTTGGGTTTAAAGTTTAGTACTTTTAATTTATTAGTATACGACAAGTAAAATGCTAATTTCTTATATTTTATTTTTTAAACATATTATTTAAGAAAAAAAAATCAAATTAATTTTAATTGGTATAAGTTGTAAAGGGTGGTTAAATTTTAAGGGCCGATGTTGTATGTGAACCACACCTAAACGTCAAGTTTTTCCTGCATTTCATTGGACATTTCTCAATTTCACACAAACTCAATTTAAATCATGTAAAGATACACAATCGAGCAACGCGTTAAAGTTATTCAGGCTTATTATGAAATTGAGCGTTCAAATCAAAATGCATATCGTGCACTTCGTGTTTTTTTCGGTCAATTTAATCGTCCAAATGTGCGTACAATCTGAAAAATCGTGCAAAAATTTGAGCAAACCGGGTCTGTAGGAGATGTGAAAACACCAGTGCTCGTACAGCTCGCACTGCAGAAAATATTGCTGCTATTCGCGATAGTGTGGCTGCAGAGCCGTCCACCTCAACTCGTCGTCGTGCCCAACAATTGCACCTCTCACGCTCGTCGTTGATGAACATTATGCATAAAGACTTGCATTTACACGCTAACAAGGTGCAATTGACTCAAGAACTAAAGCCTCCTGACCATTCCAAACATCGTCAATGGTGGCAAGAAATGGCAACAGTAGATGATCAATTTTCAAAGAAAATCATCTTCAGTGATGAGGCACATTTTCACCTCAGTGGATTCGTCAATAAGCAGAATTGCCGCATTTAGACGAATGATAATCCAAGAGTAATCGTCGAAAAACCAATGCATCCACAAAGACTGACTGTTTGGTGCGGTTTGTGGGCTGGCGGCATCATCGGGCCGTATTTTATCCAAAATGAGGCCGGTCAGGCAGTTACTGTGAATGGTATTCGTTATCGTGAGATGAAAAAGAACTTTT
Organism: Eustalomyia histrio; assembly: GCA_949748255.1. Taxonomy (NCBI): domain Eukaryota; kingdom Metazoa; phylum Arthropoda; class Insecta; order Diptera; family Anthomyiidae; genus Eustalomyia; species Eustalomyia histrio. Next base: position 3,476,104 of record OX456526.1, read on the forward strand.
TATGGCCCGAATTGGAAGATATGGATGTGCACGATATGTGGTCAAGTGGCGCCACACAGCTAATGAAATAATGGCTCTTTTACGCGACAAATTCAATGGCCGTGTTATCTCACGTGGAGGCGATGTCAATTGGCCGCCAAGATCATGTGATTTGACTTCATGTGTGGACTTCTTTATTTGGGGTTATTTGAAAGAAAAGGGGTACGTAGTTAAGCCAGCAACAATTCAAGAGCTAAAGGATGAGATAATTCGGCACATTAACGGCATAGAACCTTAATTATGCCTCAGCGTCATCGAAAATTTGGACCATCAGATGGAGGTGTGCCGCCCAGGTCGCGGCGGCCATTTGGCCGATATTTTGTTAAATAACTGACAATAATTTCCTAAATAATTTGTGTTTTATTCAAAATCAACATCGGCCCTTAAAATTTAACCACCCTTTATATACACACAGAGAAAAATTTTGTCAGTTTCCAACTGAAACTCGATTACTGCGATTAAATTCGTTAAGTTTAATGAAATATTGGTCTTCACAACAAAATTTGGCTAATACAACTGAATTATGGTTACAACTCCCAAAATATTCACGCTAACCAAATTTGCTAGTTGTCGCAACCAATATAAACTTTTTCATTCGTTTGCCAGTTTATTTTTCTGCGTGTAGAAACTAAAAAAGACAAAAAGAAATAAATTTCTTAACGTTTTTAAAGAACATTAATACAAAACAAGAAAGAAATATTAATGAAAGTTTTTCGTAAACTTAAATTTAATAAGTTTGCATTCTTTTAAAGCATTTTGTATTAATTTTAAAGCAAAGCTCTTGCAGCCACATGCATAGACATTTTGTTGATTTTATAATACACTTATTAATCAAATGAAAATGTAAAACAACAACGAATTTCCTCCATAAGAGGAAACAGAATCAACAAAATGTCTTTGCATATGGCTGTTGGGTTTTATTCTAGTAATGTGTAAACTTAATTTTTGTGTAAAAACGTGACATCATTATTTCAAACTAGAACTTGTATTTATTGATTTGATCATTCTCCTTAATTTTCATATGAAAAAATCTCCAAGTTGTAATGATTAATTTGGCAGTGTTTACTGAAAAGTTTTAAAAATATTTAGTATTTATTCCGTTCATTTCGTTTTTGTCTTACACACATCTTAATCTCTCTTATTCGGTCAGATGAAATCAAAAGTGTTAATATATAACACATTCACAAACTTTTGAAAACTACAAAAGAACTTGTTGTAGTTCTAGATAAAAACAAGAAATAAAAAATAAAAAAGACAAAAAAAAATATAAAAAATTCAAGGAAGTGATAAAACAAAACTTTTTTATAAATTCAGCAACTACGACAACAACGTAATGTATGATTTCAAAGAAATGTTCTACAAAATAAAAACCCACTAAGAAACCATCTTCATAACTCAACCTAAACACAAGTTAAATAAAATAAAAATAATATTGTGTAGTATGTAAGTGGAAACTGGCTTTAAAAAAGTAAAGACTACTTGTGGTTTTATAAATTCATGGTTATCAACAACATAATCATCGCCATGCTCATCAGCTACAATAACTTGATAAACATGCCACGCTTGTATACAGACGTTGTCATCATCTTCTTCATCACCATCACCATCACCGTCAACGTCATCACTTCCACTAGAACAAAATAAATATCATAAACATAACAATGACGACAATATGATAATAATGATTGTTTTAATGTTTCATAGCTGCAAGAAATACATAAAATATACAAAAAACACAACCAAAATATTCAAGTTAAAACCACCGAAAATGTGAAGCATTTAAAACGCGTACAAATCGCATAAATATGTTAATTGGATTTTATTTTGTGCCGACAACTTTGTCGGCATTTATTATGAATATAATTTGCAGTGAGCAAATTTTTCGTTAAACAAAAACCTTAAAACAAAAATCATACTCACGCATATACTCATAGCAACGAGGGTTGTTTGATAAATATTCAATTAAAATATGGCTACAGCTGTAATGTATTTTTGAAACTTTAACAAAACACAGGGAAAACAATTTTAGTTATCCTTAAAGGACATTTCAATACGACATTTTTAAATGTTTGGTAAAACCAAAGCTTGATTCCTTATTATCATACGATAATTCAAAAAAGATAATATAATTTTTAAAAAATTTTGATTCAGTCTGTATTTCCACTTTTTTGTCATTACACAAATTGCTTGCAGTTTTGATGTACTTGTGTAGTTTTTTTTTTAATAATTTCAGATTTTAAAAACTTTTTTCTAAAGAAAAATGTTAGATTCCGAGGACTGTTTTCTGTAAAAACTTTCAATAACACATCTCTAAAAAATGGAGAAAAAATCGCTGCGATTTGAACGTTAATATACCTTATATTTTTAATAAAGTTAAACTTGATCACCTCACACTTTAGAGAAAACCGCGATAAAATCGCGAAAAATAGCTTTTTAAAAGTACTGTACACAATACAATTGAACGGCTTAGAATTTTTTTGTGCGGCAGTAAGACTAAACTTAGGTTTCTTGTGTATCCATGTTAGAAAAAATTGCAATTAAAAAATAAAAATGATCAAATATGATAATTTAAAAAGTAGCCTGGGCCACGCAACCCACCAGCTATAATTAAGTTTTTGGTCACATTATAAACTTAGAATCTTTTTTTTTTATAATTTTTAGTTAATTTTCATTTTAAACTTAAGTAATTTTTTAAATAATACGAAATGATAATATTTCAGAAGATATCATAGGTGATTTTTTAAGAGCTTTCGGATTTGATTTAAAAAAACATAAAATTTAGAGAAATATATGAAATCTTTATTTGAGTCGCAGAACGGTCTATATAATTCAATGTTTAAAGATGATTTCATGTGAATGTTGACCACAGCTGTGACTCAAATGGTATACTCTCTCCGACATATTGACCGGTATCTCACAAATAAATTCTTCAATATTGGCTTCCAGTGCGTCAACCGTTGCGGACTTGTCCCTATAGACATGAGCCTTAACGTAGCCCAAAAAAAATATTCTAAAGGCGTTAGATCGCACAATATAGGCCGACCCCAAACGTGAAATAAACTGTTCACCGAACTCGCCTCTCAATGAGCCATTGTTTCGCAGCTCTTTCATTTTGGGAAAAAAAAGTTATGTAGTAATCATCGCACAGGAGCGCTTGCCATTCACAGTAACGTTCCTGCCTCCGTCGTGTTTGAAAAAGTACGGTCCAATGATGCTACCGACCCATAAGCCACAAAAATTACGCTGCTTAGAAAAGTCAGAAAATGCACTTTTTCGTAACTTTAACCCAGAAATTTTAAAAATTTTGAGGGAAAAATTTGGGAAGCAGTTTTCATAATCTTGAACCTTTAAAAGAACATATCGCATGACAGATGTAACTAAGAAAGATTATAAAATTTTGATAAAAGACGAATATAACTAGAAAATTTATTAAATTCGGTTAGTTTCTAAAAACTTTTTCATATTAAGGCAGAGTTGAACCGGAAAATAAAATCAAGAGGTTTTTTTCAAAAATTTTTTTGGCAAAAATTACATTAACAAACTTCACAACTTTTAAATACGTAAAATAGTTTTTTCTGTACTCAATTCTTAATTTTCAGATTAATTTATAAAATAGGAAAAATCTTTAAGAAATTAAATTACTGAACATTTTAAAAGTGGCGTATTTTTGGGTTTTAACAAAATATCGGCAAAATGTCAAAAAATCGTCAATTCTGGCATCCCTGCTCACATTAACTATGAGAGTTTGATAAAATTGGGACTATTTGGAAATTTAAAATCCTAAAACCGAAACGTAAAAATTTTGACTTTATGATTACCTTGCGGGGATAAAATTTGGGACTTTAAAATCGCAATTTATAGGTAAGCTTTAAATGTCTCAATTGTGCTTTAGTGTCAATGTCAATTAATTTTGCACTTGGAAAAAAAAGTTAATAGAAAATTCTGCAAACGGTTTTTAATCACACATTACTATTTTTGTTCTAATTTTTAGTAAAAAAATTATTATTTAGCAAATCTTTTTGCTATTTACATTTAACAAATTACAAAATATTTACAAATTTTTGCTGCTTATTTCGGAAATCATTTTACAAATTTTTGAAAACAGATTTGATAAAATTAGCAAAAAAATATACTAATTTTAAAAAACTTGCCCTACAAACTTAAATTGCCTTAAAATGTTACATAGATTAATAAAAAGGGATCGGAAGTGCATTTTCCGTCTCATGTCTAAAAATAGTGCATCCACTTAAAATAGAACTAACAAGTTTTTTTTAGTTTTTAAAATCAGCCCCAAAAAATAATTAAAATTTGACTTTAAAAGTATAAAAAAATGACTAAAATATTTTTAAAAACAGAAATGATAAATTCGTTTATGTTTTTAAAATTTTTAGCCTTTGATTTTTTTTTTAATTTTGTCTAAAATATTTTTTGAAAAAAATATATTTGAATTGAACTAATAATAATATTTTTTTTTGCTGATTTTAGCTAACAGATTTTAATTTCCACTTTACAAAAAGTTTACTAAAATTTAGTAGCGCAAGCTAATTTTTTTATACAAATTTCATTTCATCGTGAGCAGACATGTGTTGCTAAGATTAGCAAAAAATAGCGCTGGGCTCAAGTTAGCAAAATTTCCCGTAATAGCAGCAACATTTTTAGTTGCCATTACAGACTTTTTTTGTTAAGTGTGGTAAAAACGCCCAGTAAATAGTAAAAAATGAGATATATACGAGGGCGGATCAATAAGTCCGTAACTTTTCGAAAATTTGACAGTAGTCTATTAGAAGGTGGTACTTGATGGGAGCAGTGTTGCATTTCATATAACTACGAGGGAAGTTAGAAGTCACGGACTTATTGATCCGCCCTCGTATCTATTATTAGTCGTCAAATGGTTAAATTCCTCAATTAACCTTTTTACAACCAATAGTCCATTTTTTACAAAACTGAAAATTGTAAATATTACACTCAGAATATTATGTAATTAACTATTTGTAGTTTGATAAAAAAGTTTTCCGTTCCATTTAAAAATAAAGGAACCTACATTTATTTTTCAAAGAAATATCTATATTAACTTTTTTTTTTACTTTATTCGAAATAATTTACTATCATTTACCATTTTTTTCAGTTTCATTTATTTTTTTCATTTGTTTGAAATTTAATAAAAATTTACCCACAAAACGGAAATTTGTGGTTTATTTCTGTCCGTAACAGTTATAACAAATTTAAACTTTGTTTGTTTGTTTAAAAAATATTCGAAAAATTTCAATTTGTTTTTTTATATATACAAAATTATTTCAATACAAATTACAAAAACTTCATAAACACACATACATACACAAACACATTCACACAAAAAGTGTATATAGCTATGCATACATACATTTTGTATTGTACGAGTATATAAAAAAAATACAAAAAGGGAAACAATTTCACATAAATGAAAAAAAAAACATTCATTTTTTAAGGATTGGTAGGTAAAATTTTGACATTTATTTTAACTGATTATATCATTTGTTTCTTACGGATGTGTCAGTTGATTAATCAACATTTAAAAATAAATGACAAATGGCATTTAATTTAAATAAAAATAAAGTAAACCGGGTTTTCAATGAAATATCATTTCTTTTAAATGATATTTTCAGTTAATTTAACTTACAAACTATTTTAAGTATATTTAGTTTGCTAAATACAGGACTATTTACCATGCCTCACAGTGAATCGATTCCATAGAAAAAGGAGCAAATACAGCTGGAGGATCGATTAAGGGTCATATGAAAAAGAAAGGAAAGAAAATAAATCTGGGAGCAGAATTAAAAAATTCAAATAGTGGTCGCGGATTTTAAAAAGTTTATACTTTAAATTAAAACGATACATGACTTTGGATCACTGATTAAGAATGTGAAATCGAAAATTTTAAATACAAAATGGCAAATAAAATATGACGGTGAAAATTTTGCATAAAATTGTAAATGTTCACCGGCATTTTTTATCTGATCAGTAACCCGAAGTCATTTACAAATATCTCTTTTGGTTGACCTAACTGTGTGTCATGTTAAATTGGCTTTGGCGTTATCAAACAACCTACGTATTCACACACATATCAAACTTTAGGCTATTTGTGTTTTTATTAGTAGGAACTGCGTGAGTGTGATACTATATTTTTTTTAAATTAATATCATTATGACGGATGTTTTAAATAAATACTTTAACATATTGTCACCTTTAAATGTTTTATTTTTTTTATCAAAGTTGTTGTCTATGACAGAGTATTAATAACTTGTATTAATGTAAATAAACAAATTCATAAGGTATTTACATTTAATTATATATTTCACTTTTTAATAGTTTGTAATTAATTTTATTTTTTATTTTATATTTTATTTTGTTTTATTTTATTTTATTTTATTTTATTTTATTTTTGATTTGATTTATTTTAATTTATTTTAATTTATTTTATTTTATTTATATGAGAATTTAAGTAATTTGACATTTATTAGCAATAAGTTAAGTAGAAACGGTTTAAATATAACCACCATATAAAGTGAAAAGTTAATTTCAAATAAATTGTCAATTTTTATGAGATTCATTGCAGCTAACTCAAGTTTATATCGAATTTAAATTGCTATTTAATTCTTAACTTTATTGTCATTTTTACAATATATTTTTCTTAATCCATCTTTGCACATCACATTTTTGTGATAATTGTACCAGTTTATTTTATTTATTTATTTATTTTTATTTTTCAAAATAGTAAATTCAAACAAAGAACTCTTATTAAGGGGTTATATACAGTCGGGAAATTTTCTTGAGAAAAATCTTTTAATTTATGAGAGTCAAAATTTGTAGGATGTCTCGTAAAGATACACTTTTTCATTTTAAAATAAAAACACGTATTTTTTGAGATAGTTGTTATTTTTTTACTGGATTATAAAGAAGATATGTTTCGATTAAGTATGGAATAAAATAACCGTCAAATGGCTCCCAAAGCTGAGAACACAAGCCCTTACTCTGTTCATGTAATTTTCAATGATTTTTTTCTCAGAGATGTGGCTGTATCTCAGCGATAACGCTCATTAATTGTTTCTGGTTTATTCGCATAAACCCGAGATTTCACAAAACCCAAAAGAAAGGTATCGCACAGCGTTAAATCGCATGATCTTGGTGGCTAGTTGACATCTGAATTTCTTGAGTTAATTTTTCTGGAAATCGTTGCTGCAATAAATTGATTGTTTCATGCGCGGTGTGGTAGGTGAAGCCGTGTTGCTGAAACCACATGTCATTCAGATGCATGCCGTTCAGGTGAGGCCACAAGAACTCTGCTTTCATGTTCCTGTAACGAATGCCGTTCACAGTCACTGCAATTTCGGCCTCATCTTCCAAAAAGTAGGGTCCAATCATGCCGCCAGACCAAAACCTGCACCAGACGTTTGCTAATTATGGGTGCATTTGTTTCTCATGGATTTTATGATAATTTTCTGAGGCCCAAATCCGACAATTTTGTTTATTCACGAAGCCATTCAGATGGAAATGTGCTTCATCGGAGATGACTTTTTTTTAAAAATTGGCATTGACTTCACTTTGCTTTATTACCCATTGAAAGAATTGTGAATTGAGTTTTCACAATTATAACTCGTTGTTAATTTTTAATAAAATTAACTAAATTTTAGAAAACCATTTCCAAATTCAGTTTTTAAGTATACCACTTTCTAATTTTGAAGAATTGTTTTCTAAAAATTAGTTCAGACAATTAAAAACAAAAAGTAATAATTTTTTTTCCTATGTAATAATAAAAATTTACTTGGTTTTAGAAACTGATGAACTATTTCTAAGGAAAATTTTCATAAAACTTAGTTCAGATAAATTTTAAAAATTTTAATAAAATATATTTTTTTTAGTAAAAGTTTTATAATTTTTAAAAAATAATAAATAAAACGTTTAAATTTTTTAAATATTAAATTTTTTAAAATTCTTTTAAACTAGTTAGTTTCCTTAATTTCCAAGAAAAAATATTATTACAGGAAACCAATTAAAGTAACCATTTAAAAAAATTATCGTTCATGATTGTAATTTTTGGTGCGTGATTCAAAAATAACTCACATGCCCATCTCTAATCTGAACAGTCTTTAACATTGAAGTTAAAGTAGCTTAAAATATATATTTTTTTAATTTTGTTAGCAAAAGGTTAACAATTTCGAATTTGCACTTTTATGTAATAATTTTGTTTGTTTCGCAGGCACATTGTATACATTACGGCATAATGGCTTTCCTTTAATTGACATAGCGCTTATTAAACTTTATATATATCGAACTATATTTTTTTATCACTTAATAATAAAAAAGTTTAAATTTGTATATGTCAATTAAAGTTTAAGCTAAAAATCCCGTAAAATAAACTTATGACTTTTCCATTTTCCAATAATAACAAGAAATGTAACTGTGATATTTTGTATTTTTGCAATAATTTCCTTAAATTAGTTAATTTAAGAAGACAAAGGACCCCCAGTGATCCTTAACCATAGATGTCGTGTGTCACTTAGGGCGTGCCTTTTTGTAGTTCTCTCAAGCAGAACCGTTAATTAACTACGAAAAGGATCTGACTTTGTCACAATTTATTATGTTTCAGGATATCCTGCAGTACTTTTTCTTAATTTGTTTGCGTTTTTGCTTATAAAATTAAATTTATATTTTAAATTCATGAATTTAGTATAATTCAATTTAATTTTAAGACAAATATGTATAGCAAAATGCTTGTTAAGAGCTGTCTCCTCACAAAGTGGAAGTCCTCCGAAAGTGGGAAAATATGAGTACTTACACAATGAGTGTAAAGTACCATTACCATAGAAGCAGGATAAGGATAATTTTCACTTGAAAAAGTGCTATTTAACTTGATGTTAGAAAATATTTTGTTAGTTTTTAATAAAAAAAAATATCTAATGAACTTAAATAAAATAAAATTTTTCTTAAAACCAATAAAATATTTTCTAACTAACAGTAAAATTTTAGATGATGTATGAACTAATTGGGAGGAAATTTTACTGTTTTCTAATAAAAATTTAGTTCTCAGTAGTAAAATTTTTCTATAATTTAGAAATTTTGACCAAATTTTAAGTAAAATTTATTTCTTTATTTCAAGGAAATTTGTAAATATTGGTAAAAAGTGTCTTTGGCGACGTTTTCATTTAAATTTTTCCTCTAAATAAGTTAATTTTTCTAAATTCTAGTTCATTTTTTTTCGAGTGTAACTTTTAACTATATTTAGACAATTTTTAATTTGTAAAGTTCCGGAAGCACCTCTATAAAGGTGTCTTGCTGATAGCACAATATGTCTGTACTAGATTATATAAAACAAAATAAGAAAATTGTTAATATTATTAAAATTTATTGAAAATAATAATATTAGACAAAATGACGGCTTTTAAAAAAATCGATTTTTGACAAAAATTTAGGTCTTAAATTGTTTAAAAAGTGGAAAATATTTATAAGTCATAACAAACCTGCGATTTATTCCTCAAAAAAATATACACACAAAGCTTGTGTTAAAATTTGACACTGATTGATTAGCCGCTTTCAAATAATCTTTGTTACGGAAGGTAAAAACACTGTTTTGAGAAAAACGAATTTAAAGTTTTAAAAACATCACCAGTTTTTTTTATAAATTTGCGTGTATTTTGGGGAATATTTGCCGGTTTCAATAAATGTGCATTAGAGAAACAATACAAAAATCGATTATTTTGAAAATCTTTACTGTATATAACCCCTTAAAAGAAGAAGTTATAAATTAACACAAATTCAAGGTTAATGTATTTAAAAGACAAGCTTCTTTAAGCCAAAAAAAAAAATAAATGAATGTATTCCAAACTGCACAGTAAAGTGTAAATTATAAAAGTCAACAACAAAATAAAATTACAAAAATATATATGGTTTAAAATGGCCAAAAAATTAAAGCTACCCACAAGTTTGTTTTTTGTATTTTGCTTTTATTATCATATATAACACTAAAGATAATAAAAATACACTCACAATATATTTTCCGATACCGACTGTAGTTTATTTAAAAAGTAATACGTAAAGTTTTTTTTTAATAAAGAATCAATTGAAATTCATAGAAATATATTTTTTAACTATTTGCATCAGTCATTCAAAAAACAAACTATAAAAATTTACAGAAATTCAGTCAGTAGGAGTTAATAATTTTTGCTAAATGTAAAATTTTATGTTTTCTATTCCTAAAAATAGAAATTCATATAATTCCTTTTTGGTTTTTTTTTACTAAAATAGTTTGTTTATATACAAAATTATTTCAATAAAAATTACAAGAAATTATTCAAATATAGATACACACATAGAAAATAAAAATATATACATCTGTGTGTGTGTTGTGTTTTGTAAAATAATATACAAATAAAAAAAATTAATTTGAAAAACAAATCACAAAAACCGTTTTTTCTACTTTTTGTCAGTTAAAAATTGATGGTTATTTTAAACGACATTTGATTGATTTTACTACTTTTGTCGATTATTAAACAATGATTGAAAATAAACAACAAAATGGTTTGAATATTATAGAAATTCAGTAGTCCTCTTTTTGATTGTATTTTCGATTAATTTAATATGTATTTTAAGTTCTTTTTAACAAAATAATATTGTGAGTGTACAAGCAGCCGTAAAACAAAATGTTTAAAGTAAAGTAAATTTGGTTTAAAGTCTGTTTTTTTTTTCTAAATAATTTGCTTTTGGTTTCAAATATATTGTTTTATAAATATTGACTGCATTTAAAATGTGGGGGTCATTCACCTAAAACTACATCCGAATTATAATTTTGTATTTTTTTGTTTGTTAATTCTTATTAACAAAACAAGTTTTTCTTGTACAAAATATTAAAATTTAATAAAAAAAAAATGTATAAAAAATACTTGTTTTCAAAGAAAAGATCATACTGTAAGTATAATTTAAAAAAAAATAATGCATTTATTTGCTTTATTCTGTAATTTAAAGTGCACCATGACGTATGATTGTTATTAATTGTAAATAAAATCCTTTTTTGAGTCTTTAAAACCTTTCTCATAATTTTAAGTTATAATCTAAATATTTATAATATCCTGCCCATGAAATTAGTTTCTTATATTTCAATATTAAATATTATTAATAACTTATTGTTTGCAATTCAAGTCAATGAACAATTTAAAATTTTCTTCTTTTCATGGTATGAATAATAATAATAATAATATTTGTTTTTACATTTACAAATATGGGTTAATATCTTTATTTTTGTGCAAACTTAAAATTGTAAATTTTGTGCGGTCTGTGGTGGCAACTGTTTGTGTATTTGTTGCCATAAGTAGCTCTAATGTATAAACAGTGTTAGGCCTCATTTACTGTAGGCAGTGCATTAAATAAACAAACATTTCACAAATTTTTGTTGTTCATTTACTAATACTTTTTTTAAAATTTAAATAAATAAAAAATTATAAACGGTCAATACTAAACATTTATATGCCCTATATAAGAGGATTCTTAAAAAAAAAAAATACACACACACACTCCAGCATTATTAACTGCTTTTTTAAATACTTTTGAAAATGTATTTGCATACAAAATTTTGACTTAATAAAGATTGTATTTGTTTCTTTTAAATTTGTCTTTAATAAATACAGGTTTTTAATTCTTATTCCTTTATACAATTTACAGGGGTTATTAAGAATTGTATTAAATGACTTAATAAAAATCAAGGTTACAAAGAGGACAGTTTTGTTAAGATATTTATTATTGTTTGTATTTGTTTAACGATAATCTTTAAAATAAGATGCGATTTCGAGGTGTGGTAATGAAAAAAAGAATTGCAAAATCTTAAAAGCTTCGATTAATATTAGTGGTTTTTGGGAAAAGGTTCATTCACATTATTTTCGAAAATATTTTTTGTATAAAAACAAAATTGCTTTAATGAATGTCAATTTCTTTAAATACAGGGTGTCCGGCGGGAAGGTATACTACGTTGTTTTGCCGCCATTTTGGTAAACATTAGTATTGACAGTTAATATCTGGCAGACGTGAAGTAGACACGTGGCAAATTAATTATGGAAAAATATTCGATAAACCAACGATAAACATTTAAAACATGACAAACATAATGAGTGACGAGGCACATTTTCTTTTGCATGGATATGTGAATAAAGAGAATAGTCGATTCTGGGCAATGGAAAACCCTCAAATTATTCATCAGTCACCTTTGCATCCATTAAAAGTGACAGTCTGGTGTGAAATTTGGTCAGGAGGAATCATTGGACTTTACTTCTTTGAAAATGAAAACGGCGTAACGGTAACTGTGAATCGGGAGCGATATCGTGATATGATTGAAACTTTTTACCGCCACAACTGCATGCTTTGGGCTTGATTAACATGTGGTATCAACAAGACCAAGCCAGGATTACAATGGAATTACTGCGAGACCTCTTTCCAAAACAAGTTATTTCAAGAAATGGTGATGTTTATTGGCCTCCACGGTCGCCTGATTTGACTGCTCCGGACTTCTTTTTGTGGGGGATATCTGAAAAGCAAACAAACCAGAAACGGTTGAGCAACTCAAACAAAATATTCATGATGAAATTAATGAAATACCGTGTGAAATGTGTGAGTATGTAATGAAAAATGTGCTCAAAAGATCTCGCATTTGGGAGGCTAACAGAGGCGGACATTTATCTGATATTGTATTCCATACATAATTGCCGACATTAAATAAAACATTTATCAATATTAGATCCATTCACTTTCATTTAATCAAAAATTATAAACAAACAAAGTAGTATACCTTTCCGGCGGACACCCTGTACTTCCAAACGAATCAACGATAAAAGTTCACATTATTCAGAACTGACAAAGAAGGTATCCCGGGGCAAACTCTTAGATCTTAGTAGAATTTGTATATGTTGAAGAGTACTAAAATGGGAATTCTCCCGAACGGGAACTTCTTATATTAAAGACAGCAATGCCAAGTTAGCCCTTTTCAGGCTATATTTAGCCCAGCAAAAATTAATTCAAACCAAACTTACGAAAAGTCCAAGTATTATTTAAAGATAATTTTATGTCTCGAAGATGATTCGATTTTGTTGGAAAACGAACATTTTAGCGATTTCTTTTAAATTCTACATTTTTAGTTTAAAAATCAAAATAATATATTTTTTTTTAAATATGTATTTTATACATTAAAACGTAAGATCGATTTCTTAAAAGTAAAAATATTTAAATAAAATAAATTGAAAAACACAAAAATTGGTAAATTTTTGAATTCAACCCTTTTTAGCCCCTTTTAACTGCTCGGCCGTCGCTTTTTGCTTTTAAAAAGTTGGTATCGCTGATTAAAGAGAAGATAAAATCAAAGAGTAAGGATAACTTATGAGGATACCATCATGCCCCAACAAAATTTTGTGCAGATTAAAAAGGTTCGATAACGGGCTTCTCTTTGAGAGAAAGCAGAAGAAAAGTGAGCAAATTACCCTAATTTCAAAGCAAAGTCTTTCCGCTTTCTGCACAAATTTTATAAAATTTTTCTGATTATGAGACCCTTTTTTAAAACCAATTGGAAAATCGGCTAAGAACTAATTGGACTTGCAAGGAAAACTAATTGAAATTGTAAAAAAAGTTTAAAGAAATTGCAGTAAAAGTTATTAGAAAAATTCCGAACCTTTGTAATCTGCACATATAAAAACCAAGAAACCCACAGCGGTATTTATAAACAATAATTAGCATGGATGTTAACCCCTCTGCTTAATTCATGTTAACGAACTACCAAACACTTAACAAATGAAGCAGAGCCGCGAATAACGTTGTAAGCGATAAAATTGAAATTGTTAAGAAATCGAAAAAAAAGTTTTAGAACTTGTAGGTGTATCCCATAGACTGACTTCTTTAGATTGCATTTTTATAACGAAATCTTGCAAAATTTTGTCTAATTTAATTTTTAAGTCATAAAAGAGAGTTATTCTAACGGTAATCTGAAAAAACCGGTTTTGTTAAAATTGTCGCTTAAAACGTTAAACGCGGCTCCACTTCAAATGATGAAAACAGCTGTTCTGTATCAAAGTGATTTTGTAAGTTAATGTGACAAATATATATATAAAATTTGTTGTTTGCGAAAACACATTTTTTTATTTAAAAACTGCAAAATCTTGATAATTTTCTTGATCATTGCAAATCTTTTAACAATTTTTTTTTCGGTCCAACCTTAAATTTAGTGAGAAAATGTTTTTTTTTATGGGAGCTTATGTGGTATATGACAAATTAAATTTTTTTAAAGACTAAGTTAAAGTACTGTTACGGAAATTCAATTCATCAATTTCGATTTACCCGCGGAAACAGAAATCCTCCATATGACAGCCCTAAAATGTGAATCAATTCAGTGGTCAACTCTTCACTAGTAATTTTAAACAGGGCAAAGACTAGAACCTTTAATGCCGGTTATATCTTTTGTACGTGTATATAAGAGAACTGCATTTGCTGATTGCAAAACGTTCATACGCAATCAACACAAGAATAAATATGTGTTTGCGTTCAAACGCTGAATATACTACAACACACATATTTGTTAATGATTTTAAATCAATCAAACGACGGGCAAATTGTTTTGTCACTGATTTATAATCATCGGTCGTTGTTAAACCATTGATTTTATTCTGTTCATTCGAGCCAACAATAATTATTTTGATGTAGAATAAATCAGAAAAACAACAAACAACGTGTATGAGTGTAATAATAATTAAAACAAAATAGTTTCTTATCTATAAAAAGGGGGTGGTTTTGTAGAAACACATGTTATATGTATATTAGGGTGGGTCTAAAATACGTTTTTTTAGAATTTTTATTAGGAATACCAAAAATATTGTTTTTTGTGAAAATTTTTTTTTTAATTTAGGTCGACATCTCAGGTTCGCCCAATCCGGTTGAAGTTAAATATTGCCTAATTTTCCAATCAAAATAGATGAAAAAATATTAAGACAATATTTGAATTTTTCCGGATTAGGCAAGCCGGAGATATCGACCTAAATTTTTTTTCCAAAAAAATATTTATATTTCACAAAGAAAAATATTTTTAGTATTGTATTACTAATAAAAATTCGAAAAAAGCGGATTTAAGTCCCACCCTAATGTACACAATATCATTTATGAAATGTGTTTCTTTTTTGGTTTAATTATGAATACACTCATATGTACGCGTTGTTTGTTGTTTTTTCTGATTTATTCAACGCTGACTTTTTGTTGAGTGATTAAATTTGCAGTAAACATAATCGACATATGATTGAAACTGATCCGAATTACGCGTTTAGAAACATGATGCTGATTTTATTCTACAGTGAATTTTGTTGAATTATTAAATGTGAACAAGAATTTTTGTGTATGATTAAATCAAGAAAAAAGTTAATTTTGCAGTTCTCTTGTGTATATGTATGTACAAGCAACCAAAAGTACACCTTTAGTTTGAGATAGAAAATTAATAAGGCAACAACGCGTCAAAATAAGTAATTTTATAAATTGTAATTAATTTTATAAATTCTGTAATCGTGTTAAAGTGTAATTAAATTCAGTTTCTGTTTCAATTGTTGTTCATTATTTGCAATAAAAAAAAACTCGATTTATAAAAAAAAAAAATCGTAACAGTACCATCTATGAGAAAATATTTGATAAATAGCGGAAAAGGACTTTTGGACCAGACCAATAAAATCCGAACTGGCATGACTATCGAAAAAACTAAAACACCCCCTCACTAGAGTGGTTCCCAATCTTGTTTGTATCACGCACCATTTCTAAATTTCTAGTTTCGCCTATCATAATAGCAGTGTTTAATGCAAATAATTAAAATCTTTAATTGAATGTGTTTCAACCAAAAATTTTTTTTTTAAATTTTTGAAAATTTTTTAAATCGATTTGAAACATGACATATCTTTAAGTAGATCTTAACTTAAATGTAAACATCATCTAAACAACAGTTTCATAAATTTATTTTACTGATTTATTGTTTTGCTTTAATAAAAAAATTGGAAATTCTTGGACATGTTTAGTATAGGGTTTACCAATAACGGGAGTAGATGTTATCGTGGCGTTCGCTGTGTGTCACGTAGCGCACATTAGTACGATGTCGTCTACGTCCATATCGTTCAATTTGGGCTAAAAGACCAAACCAAACAGTAACTTTTGTGGATGTATTGGCACCTGATCTCATATAAGACAACTTTGCTTGTAAACAATGCGCCTAGTCGCAAAAGTTGATTTTTTAATTCTTTTAATTATTCTTTTTTTTTCATTTGGGAGTGCTATTCAATTGTGTGACTAGCCATGGTGTTTTGGCATCAGCAACTGAATAATAAACAACAGATTAGACAGACGCCGCCAAAAAAACATGGCGGTCATAGGCCGCCTACATCTACCCGCTAATTGCAAAACCCTATATAACGTCCTAGATGCATTTTCAAAAAGCCAATTTGTCTGCATTTTTTTTTGAACCCATCGTGATGTCTTTCCCTGTAAGACGTAATTTCTTGATTAGTGGATGCATCAAAAATAGCTTTTAATGTATTTAACAGAAAATTCAATTGAAAATAGAAAAATGTGCTGGAAATTAAATAAATCCAATACAAAGTGATCTTTTTGGCATATAAAAATACAAACTGCAGTCATAAAGAAGAATTGAAGTGATTACTTAAAAAAAAAACAATTTTCTAACATAACATAAGATGAGATTGCTTAATCCTCCGATTACAGGTTAATATAGTAGTATTAAAAATTAATATAGTAGCATGCCGCAAATTTAGGTATATGTGTACTAACATATTAAGATTTTTGCCTTACTTGTTTGCTGTCGAAGATAATCTTTATTTTTTTTTATCTTATTTTTGAAAAGAAAATGCAAAAAAAAAGAATAAAAGAATTCATTATTCTTGCGCTCTAAATGATCTTTATGTTCACTAGTTATATGTACAAAATGTAGATACTTGTTGTATGGCATTTTTGCATCTCTATATGTTTGCTGTGGATGTACAAAATTATATTTCGTAAAATATTTCTTTATATCTTCAAGTATCTACTACTCGTCGTATACTCGTATGTACATTTGTAATAGTTTGCGTGAGTGTGTGCAAAAATCGGCCTTCAATCCAATTAAAATCATATTGTATATTCTATGGATTCATTTATGTTTAAAATCATTGAAAGATCAGTTGCATAACTTACAGTTGCCAACAAACTGGGTCAATTGTTAAATGGAACAATTAAAAGAAGAAAATTCTTATTAAATGATTGATGAAAATAAGTCATGTGAGATTGTTAAAAACTAGGAATCCAGTAAAGGAATAAATCTTCTTCTCTTTGTACTAAAACCTAAAAGGTATTAAAATTTTAACTACAAGTTTATCATTTATATAAAATTAATATTATAAAAATACATTAAACTGTTAATAAACTAACAGAAAAGATGGTTAAAATGAACGATTTTTATTTTCTATTGAAAACAAGAACTGACATCGTACTAATGTGCAGTTTGGTTTTTTCAATGAATGGTAGAAAAGTTAAAACAAATAAAATTGTCCTTTATTTTAACTATAATATCATATAAATTAAACTGTATTTTTTTAATTGGTAAAATTATAAGTGACTATATTTTCAATGGCAAATTTATTTGCTGTGCTTACAAACCTGCAGTATTGTATGAAAATTATAATATTTTTTTTTTGTTAATATAAGTCAATATACTCTTTATGATAAACAAAAGTTAAAATATTTTGAATAACAATCAAAAACAATTCAGAATTATTATTATGATTATTAATACAGCTAAATGCAAATGGTCAAAATGTGTTCATACATACAATTGTACAATTATTGTCAAAATTTACTTGTTGAAATAATTAGTTATTGCAAAACGAATTATTGTAACACTTGACTAAAATTATTATTCATACATTGTACTTTGGTAGGCTTAAATTGAACCTTAAAAAAAGTCACAATAATCGAAGACGGAGATTTGTCATCTCCAATTTTAATGAAATTCGCCACAAATATTGTAAATGAAAAGTGTTTATCCAATTATTAACCTTTCAACCCCAAACACTTTCGGTTTTCGAAATATGACGTCATGAATATTGGCAAAAACCTTTTTTTTCGGAAACCGAAAGGGTTTGGGACCGAAAGGTTAATAATTTTAAAAAACACTACCCATTTACAATATTTGTGGCGAATTTCATTAAAATTAGAGATGGCAAATCCGAGAATGACAGTTTTCAGTGCGGTTTGACAAGAAATGGCCCATATCTTTTTATCACTTAAATTCTTTCAAATTAACATCAAAACTGTTAGATTTATATTCAAAGAGCACCGGATTAAATACCAAGAATGATTTTATTTTTTTTTTTGGACAACAATGATTTTTAATGGACTAAAAGTACTTAAAATTTTAGCTTCACAGGATTAAGTATTAAATTATAATGGGTGATTTTTTAAGAGATTTCGGATTTGATTTAAAAAAAAACATACAATTTAGAAAAATGTATGAAATATTTATTTGAACCAATAGAACGGTCTATATAATTCAATGTTTAAAGATGATTTCATGGGAATGTTGACCGCGGCAGCGCCTCAAATGGTTCATACGCTAGGTCTAATTTAAGCATACTCTCTCCAACATATCGGCCGGTATCTCCCGAATAAACTATTTAATATTGCCTGCCAGTGCGTCAACTATTGTGGGCTTGTTCCTATAGACATGAGCCTTAACATAGCCCAATAAAAAATAATCTAAAGGCGTTAAATTGCACGATCTAGGCGGCCAATTGACCGGTGCCAAACGTGAAATAAACTGTTTACCGAAGTCGCCTCTCAATTGGGACATTGTATCGCGTGCTGTCAACACATGTCAACCAAGTCCAGCTCTTCCATTTTGGGCAAAAAAAAGTTTGTAATTATCGCACTGTAGCGCTCGCCATTCACAGTAACGTTCCTGCCTTTGTCCTCTTTGAAAAAGTACGGTCCAATGATGCCAGTGATAAAAACTTTAAACGGCCATAAAACTTGACTGTACCCACATAGCCCGAAATCCTTCGGGGGTTTTACTTTATTAACATAATACATTCATCTGGCATAGGATTTGTCGACGCCCAAAAATACTGTTGTACAGTGTAATCCACATCAAACAGTGAATTTTTCGGGATGCATTGGCAGTTCTTGCAATGCTTCTGGCTGTTCACACCAAATACGGCAATTTTGTTTGTTAACGTACCCATTCATTCACAAAGAAGCTTCGTCGTTGAAGATAATGTTTCGATAGCACGAATTTTGATAATAAAATAAATTATTTGCAAGCGTTAGAGAAAATTCCTAAAGATACAAAATGTGAGTTAGCTCATACTTCAGGGATTACGTATTTAAAATTTCAAGTTTCTAGTTTCTAGTCAAAGCAATTTGGGCAGGCCGTCCAGGGGGAGACTTTTTCTCTTTTTGTCCCTCCCCATACAAAAATTCTGTCTAAGTAGACATCTCCATGGGTTTCCTAGCTCTGTGGGTGTAGGCTGGACGATGTAGAGTAAGTGAGCCAACCACGTTATTCTTTTATAAATGGTGTTCCAAAATTCACGCAAGATTTGAATTATATAAAAACACAGTTTTTTTCTTTACATTGTTATTTTTTTTTATTTAATCATAAAGTATATAAGATTGGAATAGCACATCAGGCAAATGACCTCTACGGCTTTTCTGGCTCAGACGTACTATTTTTGATCACCGAAACGATAGAGAACACGACCAGGAAATGTATCATTCAGCAATTAAATTTTTGCATGGGCTGTATGGCATGTGGCACCATCTTGTTGAAATCACATGTCGTCCACATCAATATCATACAATTTAAGCACCAGTCAATGCTTAACCTGCCTTAAAACTTAAAACAGCCGCCAAAGTTTCATTATTTTTGAAATATATTATTTTTTTATTTATATTAATGATATAATTACGAATTATATCCTAATACCCTAACAGAGCACTAGCAACAAAGGCTATCGGCTAGTTGTAGCGAAAACAGTCCAGAGCCTCTGGTGGGAATTGAACCCACGACCCCCGCACTGATAGGCTAGCACGCTACCAACTAGCCTACCGGCTAGTTGGCAACACTTTACTGCACAAATGGCGGCAAAATCAAATTTTGGGCTACTCTTGACATATTAAAGAAGAAATATTACAAATGTAACATTTAACAATGTGGTAGGAACCCAGAAAAAATATTTCTATTAAAAATACTCAATACTTTTTATAGAAATATTTTTGCTGGGAAATTAAAGTAAATTATTTTATTAGTTATGTAGGCTATTTAAAAATTAAAAACAACAATAAGTAATAATTGCAGTAAATTAAAATTAATATAGATGTTCATAATTTGACTCTTTATAATACAATTTTTTTTTACAAATTGTGACATAGTAGATGACAAACATCATCTTGTACAATGAAAATGTCATTCGTCATGCTTGTGGAATATTGTAATTAATATGCAGTTTTGACTTGTTACCTTACTAGCATTGGTTTGGTGTATTCCTTAATCATTACTCCTTCTTTTATTAAGTTCATTAAATACTTTTTTTTTTGCAACAAAATTATAATTTACTTAAATTTTGGTCAGCTTTTATTGTCTGGCAAAAACCATATGAATATTATAATACATTGGCAACAAGTGTTTTAAGGAATTTTTATTTTCTAATATGAGATCATATATTTTACTAAAAATTCAAGCATCAGTATTATTATGTCTGAACAATTTGTACGTTTTTTGTTTAACTAAACATTTTTTATGATGATGACGACGACGATGATGATGATGATTTTGAAGAAGACATTGTTGCACATTTTTCATAAATATTTTTATGGTCGAAATAAATCATATATCATCATCTGAAATATTTTGGTTTGGTTTGGTAAAAAAAAGAAATAGAAGAAGAAGCATTAAAGAATTATATATTTATATGCTGTGTCATACCATACTAACTATAAAAATTATTATTTTCGGCAATTATATTTGAGTATGAAAACAGATGCTAATATGTATTTAGTTTTACTACATTTTTTTATATTTCTTATTTTTGCCATTTATTATATGTGTACTACACTTATATGCATACAACTATATTTTTGTTATAACAATGTTTTTTTTTTTTTAAAGTTGTTCAGTGATATCAATCTATCTATTTTTTTCGATTTACATATAGCGATTTTTACACCTTTTTTTTTAATTAAACTCTATTTGTTATATAATTAATTGTCATTTTCTGATTTAAAAACTCATATATTTATCCTTTAATCACTGAAGTCGAAATACGTAATGAAAATTTTGGTTCTAGTATCATTTTGGACTAAAAAGCACGAATGTGAAGTCCGTTTGTCAAAAAATTTAACCTGAAAACGCCAGGTGGAAAAAATGAAAGACCACCTAAAGACAAAAAGCTCGATTCAAACAAAAAAATAGTTTCACAAATCAAACACGCAACAAATTATCAAAATACAACTTGAAGTTACTTACCAAAAAAAAAAAATCCGAGTCGATTGAGCTGTTGGGAAGTATGTTTTTTTTTTTAATTTTAATTTTGCACCAAAATCATAAATAATTTTCTTGTCTGTTTTAACAAAAATCTTGACAGAAATGGACGTATCTATCAAACTATTCAACTGAGCGCGTTGAAACCGGCACTGTTCGATAGGTAAATTCAAACCGACAAAAATGTCGTTCGCAATTAGTGCACCAAAAATATTGCTTTGGATATAATTGAACTTTAGTGATGACCTTCTGTAGACGGTCTTAGTGGTTAAAGGTTAAAAAAAAATACTTAATAAATTGATCCACAACATTTTTATGCTCCTGGCTAGTGATTATATAAACATATAGGTTCCATTTTCAATGTTTGCTATTTTATAGAAATTCGAAGCACAATTTTAACAAAAGAATATACTTTAAACATTTGACTTATTGTTGGCAAATAATTGGAAGGTGTGTTTTTATGGAGACCAGGTCTAAATGTGATCCGATCTTATTAAACTTTGAAGCGATAATTTTTGGTCATATGGCCATAACTTATGGATTTCACATTCTAAATGTAAAGATCGTTTTACAATAGCCCAAGGACAAACCTTATTGAATTTGGTTAGAATCAGTTAATATTCAGACGATCGTTTGTCGATGGAAAATTATCGACACGCAATTCTGAGGATAATTAGATACAATTGACTACATAAATTTGTTTTTCCCCAAGGACAAACCCTATTGAAAATGGTTAAAAGCGGTTAATTTTTGACCCATATACCATGAAAAGTTCCCATCTGGGATTTTCTTGGAAAGGAAATGGAGAAGTGATAAGAGATGGTGAAAGATGAAAAGCTTTAAATATAGCACCACTGTAAACTGTAATTGCTAAATCTTAGAACAGTTGTTATCCGCCATCTGATGAAGAGTTGGCGAAATAGTTGAAGCTTCTTAGTTCATATTCCTTTTATGTTATTTTACTTCAGTGGGGTAAAGTTTTATGAGAATACTGAAGGATGACGTTGCGATATATATGAGGAATAGGAACTTTAAATATCCTCTGTAAAAAAATCAGATCTGAACAGATCTCATTGGATATAATTGCACCAGATCTAATAAGATCTCAAAATTTAAGACAAATTTGAAATTTTATTAGATCTGGATAAATATATACAGATCTGGCGCACCGTGTGACTATTAGATTTTAATGAGAATTTAAAGACACCTTAATTTCTAAATACATTTTTCTTTTGGTGTCTTTAAAAACGGTTCAAATGGCTATGATCTTATTTTAAATCTGGTTAGATATGACCAGATTTGGCACCACATTTGTTGTCATATGACCAGATTTGCACATATCTGGTCATAAAAATCACAAAATTTTTCAGATCCCATTAGATATGTACAGATCTGGTACTAAATCTGATCAGATCTGTCCGAAAATGCCTCTATATGCTATATCCAGTTATATATGATCAGATCTGGCACCATATTTAATTGTATGCAAGCATATCTAATAAGATTAAAGCAGACCTGATTAGATATAATTTTTTTTACATGGGATATTATTTTTTCTTAATTGATGTTGATATCGCTAAGAATTGAACCCGCAACCTTCTTAGTTAACCACAACCACCACAAATCGAGACCTAACTGAAACACTTTTGGTTCCAGAAGCGTCTAGAAAGCTAAAAGTTTGACGTCTAAAGTTTCAAGGTCCCAAAAATAAAAACTGAAATATTTTGAAAAATTAAAGATTTTAGTTTGGGATTTATCTCGGAAATGATGATATACATTACGAATCAATTCAGATATTCCGGTGATACGTTCCTATATTACTTTTTAAACACGTTTTTACAGAACTATACTCAAAACTGTGTGGTAAAATTTCTTACAAAAATATATGACCCAGATACACCTTTTATTACACCTTTTTTCAAATTTACCTATATTTATTGCCCCATTAATTGTAATTTCTTTGCGGAACTTGATCCGGAATATGATGTAGGTTAGCATTGTCGACACTTTAACCTTTTAATTTTTTTTTAATTTAAATTTTAATTAACCTTTTCCGAAGCTATTTTTGGTATTTCTTGTAACTTATTTCCTTAGAAACCCTGTTCTAAAATATAGGCATCGAAATAATGATAAATAAAACATTTCCTAAAATATAATTTTAGTAAAATAATAAAGAAAATATACAAAAAATTTAACGTTCCAAGATACATTTGTTTCATGGTACACCTATTTCCCCTACAATTTTTTTTTTAACAACAAAATTTCATTAAAAATATTAATAAAGAAAAGATCCGATATTATGTATAGTTTTAAATTCTGTTTATAGTTTATAGAAAAACTTCATGGAATTAGTGATTACTTGATCAATTTTTCCACTGAGTACCACGAGCGTATGAGTAATATTGATATAAATAATAAGTATACGCAAAAATTAAAAGAAACTCAATACATAGTTAACGGATATTTTAAGCATAATCCAGCTTTATTTTGGCTTTTTTAATTTCCTATTTTTAAAATTCGGCGATTTTTACGTAGATATCACTAATGTGTGTTGTTGATATGTGTTGCTTAACTAGTGTAGTTGTTGCAGTTAATGTCTACATCATGTCTGTTTGTTGTCTCGTGCTGTGCTCGTTCATTTATAAACTCAAAATATTACAGAAGAAGCGAAACATATGAAATGTACAATATAATAACACAAAAATTTATATTTTATTTTATTTTCTGCATACATGTATAGTGGTGAACATTAAAAAGAATTGAATATGAATATGAATTTTTAGGAATATCTACACACTCCTACATACATACTTGTTAAATTTTGCATTCATTCAGATGTGTGGAATAAAATAATTTAAACAAATCATTTATAAACTGGCATTCGTGTTAAATTGTTTCTTTTTATATTTTATTTTTGTAAATATATATATTTTTTTTATAATTTTAAGTTTTGAGTCATTGTTTAGTCAATCTGTCATTTTGACAGTCATTCCTGGTTATTTTCTTTTTGTGTGTGTATGTGTGTGTTTTTTTTTATAAAAGAATTATTTCATATTGTGTTTTATGGCTTTTGGGTAATTGTATTTTTTTTTTTGTTTGTTAATTGCTGAAAAAGAAACTATGACATCAGCAGGTGATTTTGTCAAAAAAAAAAAAAAAAAAAAAAAAAAAATACACGGTGTTATTTGTTTGTTAAAATTATTGTTTTTCTTTTATTACTTACTACTGCCATATGATGCTTAATTGTTGTCATACTGTGTGTTTTTGTTTATATCATGCGACAATATGACACTTTTAACTTTAATGATTTGATCATCTGACATATGAAGTAATTTAAATTATTTTAATTGTGTGCATTTTTATTTTAACGTAACTTCCTTTATTTTTGAAATGAAATTAATTTAATTGCATTCAAAACTTAAGTAGTTGAGATTTTATTTACAAAAACATTAAGTTTGATATGACATTAAGATATTTGTATTATAATTAATATAACAGATATCATATCATATAACGTGATAATTGACTGCCGTGATCAATATGTCATTTTCGAAAAGTATTTATTTGCATTCTTTGTCAAAGTTAATTGCAATTCATCTATGGAAATTAGTCAGTGTGTAAAGCAACTGTAATAAAGATCTGGCAACTACACTAAACCGAATGAAGAGATGAGAAATTAACAAAAAATATTATTACTGAAGGTGGGATGGGAATCGTCTACAAGTTTCAGTCAAAATTAAAACATATTGAAAATAATTTTCAAAGAAAATTTTAAACCTTTTTGTACACTTGGGGAAAGAAATTTTGTCATATTCATGAAACGGTTTCATAAATCGTTTGTATAATGAAGTGTTTTCAAAATATTTACGACAACTTAAAAAAATTTTATAAAAACTATTACAAACTATTTATTTCGGTTGCAAAACACCGATGTTTTCAATTCTCTTTATGTTTGCATTTAAATTTACTTCTTCATAAATATGATGAAACTTTTTGATAAATATTGATGAATCTTCTTTATAAATATGAACAAATTTCTTCATAAATATGATAAAGTATTTAGGAAGTCTTACTTAATATTTTTAAAAATTCTTTATCACATTTAGCCAACGCGCATAAGTCCCATTTCACACACAGCAACTTTTGTTGCGGCAATTCTTATCAATTCAATAGAGAATGAAGATTAATTTTTTTTTATAGATAACCTATCCCAGCAGAAATTTGGATACATTTAATTGCTTTTTTTGCCTTATATATTGCTTCCACGTAACTTGGCCTACACGAGACATAAAATCAATGTTAAAACACGAAAAATACATGCAAAACAAAAACAATAAAAATAAATTGCTGTTGCTTTGCATGTAATTTTTTTAATTTTACATTAATTTTATGTCTCATGTAAATGTAAATTAAGAAAATTAGTGACATGAAGAAGCTTGCAATATCTAATTTTAAACAATCGCCAATGCAAGCGCTTCTGATTTAACACTTGCTTCTCAACAAAATTTATTCACTTGAATTTGTCACTGAATAACATAATACATAGTTTCATTCCAAAGGATAAGCAGGATTTTTTTCATTATAAAATAATGGTAAAATTTCTTTATTTTAAACGTTCTAAAAAATGATGTCCTGATCTAATGGTTGCAGCTGTGTGAATCCTACATTAGAAAGCCACGCAAGTGATTTATCAAATTACCAATAACACTGAAGAATATTGGTTTGGGTGCCTTGGAATTGATATTGGATCTCCTAAAATTCGGGTATGGGGATTGTAGTGTCCTACGACACCATTTGTCCGTAATTACTACTTAACATTTTATACTTGTTTTTGAATTATTTGCAAACTAATTATTGTTTCCGTTTTATCTTATAAATGACTAATCCCAGCAAAAACATGGTATCAACTACTTACCAGCCTATTTTTTGGCTGTTCGTAAGCGAGAGGGTAATGACCACCCATTACTTTGTGTTTTTTGTAAGTGGGGTCATCGCGAACAAAAGTAATTAAGCGAGTAAATTGGCTGGTAAGTAGTTAAAACCATGTTTTTACTGGGATTCTTCTGTAATCTTCACTTTTCAATTTAAAAGTTTAAAAATCAATAAAAACTCGTTTAAAAAACCTGATGAGTAATCGGAATATAATCTTGGAATTTTTCTACAAAAAAAAGATTCCTTCAATTTAAATTTTATATTTTTTTGAAGGAATTTTCTTAAAATTTGTTTGTGCTAGATTTTCTTATAAAATTTGCAAACATTTTTAAGAGATTCCTTTAATTTTAATTAAATTAAGATTGTCTTAAAAAATTAAATTTTCCTGGTATTTGCATAAAAATCCCGTTATCTAATCTACCTGATTCCGCTTTGTGGGTTTTAAAAATTGAAAAAAAAGGATTGAATTGAAAAAAAAAACACGACCAGGTGGTCAAATAACTCAAACCCAATTGTTGACAATGGCGACGAATTGACATATCGCGATGTTCATAGACACTGGTGTGCAATTTGCTCACAACAGCTTCTATAGCCTGTTTGGTAGGTTGATTATGACGATCATAAAAAGGACGTAATTTGCGAAACACATTTCTCATACAGCGCGAATTTTGAAAATAAAATTCAATGATTTGCAAGCATTGTTCGTTTGTTAGTATATTCATGATGAAGTGGCAAAACTTACTGAGCATTTTTGGCATTGCCACATGTCACAAAAAAACCAAATAAAAATAAATCCCTCTTTGTATACTGCATCGGCGAAACAAACTGCATGCAACATAAAACTGGTTCTTGAACTGGTTCAAGAATGGACGGTTTTAAGAATCGATTCTGAAAATTTTTAGTGGAGTGATATATTTCTTAAAGGTTTGTTTCTATCTTCAATTTGCTCTTTTTTATCATTCAACATTTGTAAAAATATATTGCTATTTAATTTCTGTAAATACTTGGAAAGCGTAAATTGAAATTACAATCATATGCAATATGATGCGATAATGTGACCATTAACAAATATGAAAATGTCCTTGAAAAAAAAAAAAATAAAATAAATATTGTATTTAAAATG
Source organism: Eustalomyia histrio (assembly GCA_949748255.1). Taxonomy (NCBI): domain Eukaryota; kingdom Metazoa; phylum Arthropoda; class Insecta; order Diptera; family Anthomyiidae; genus Eustalomyia; species Eustalomyia histrio. Next base: position 3,503,757 of record OX456526.1, read on the forward strand.
CATTTATATGCATTAGAAATAATCTTTTGACGCCGTTTTTTGTTCTGCTGTAGTTATTACAGTCAGTCGTCTTATTCTTAATCAACAATGCATACAGGCATGCAAACATGTTCATTAGGGTTATAACTTTTTATCTTTTTATTTTGCAAATATGAATCACAATGGTTCTAGCATAGTTGAATATAGCATTAAAAATTTTTAAGGAATATTATATTACTTTTTGGTGATCGTTAAAAAAGGTCACACGGACAACGCATTGAAGTTTGGAGTATTATTACTATTATTTAAAAATACAAAATCGTGTCGAATTTATAAATATCATTCCGATGTGAAGAAGAAGTTACCTACCGTTCAAAAGTTCAATTATAAAATAATTATTTTTTTCTTGGAAAGCTAAGGAAATCGTATCTTATCATGAGGTTTTAGTTGCAAAATGATGAACAAAATTTATTTTCCTTAATAATATAATGTTGTCCATAATGTTGTGGCAATTGGTTATAGCCCTAATATTCATATATACATATATGTATGTTTTCTAATCTCTAGAAATGCAAAAAAAAAAAAAAATCATTGAGGAAATAGCAGCTATAACAACTGAAAAACCAAATAAAATAAATTAGAAAAAAAAAAAATGAAATAACATGGAAAATACTATGCAAGTAAGCGAAGACGACGGCGAGTATATAGAAAAACATTTTCAAGGCCATTGACACAATATAAAGTAAGCAAATGAGCAAAAAAAAAAAAGCAAGCAAACAAACAAATTCAGATAGTCAGCCAGTTAAGAGTATCAGCAGCAGAAGTAGCAGCTCTATTCAACCAACCAACCAATATATCCAACCAACCAACCAAACTGTCTAACGTCTTACACCTTCGCCATCCCAAAATTGAAGGAGAGCAGAAAGAACATTTGTTGAATTCTAAGCAAACAACACCGGCAATAACGACAATGACAGAGAAGAAGAAGACGACGTCGACTATGATGAAAAAACAACGTCGATCATAATCACTAAACAAACCCAGGGCATTATTTTGAGTACACATACAAATGTAAGACAAACAGAAAAAAAGCTTCATTAGCAGCTTCTTTGTTTTCTAAAGCAATTGCACCAAGTACTTCAGAGCTTCTCAAATGGCAATGAAAGAATAGGTTTGAGAGGAGTCTATCAACTAACTAGGAAGGCATCCCCAGTGTCATCAATGAATTTCGCTCAAATGTGGTTATTTAATAAAGGAGAAAATTTAATTGTTTAGCGGTCCAATCCCATCTTTAAAGTTCTAAATTCTAAAATATTGTTTTTCGTTTTTTTCTTAAATTTATTTATTGTTTATTTTTTTATTTTATTTATTTTTTTAAAATAAATTAAGGGCATCAAATTAAAAGGTGCTTAAAAGGCATACCTCAATTGTTTATATTATTTATAAGAACCCATGAATTTTGGAAGGTTTTTATTTATGGGGATGTGATACAGGAGAGTTATGAATCAACCGACCAAGTTCATGTATTCTGTGCCATCAAATTTAAGGGAGGGGATTTTTGGATTATTTTAGATATTCCTGCTAATTTAGCTTTCCAATGTGATATTTTTGCCAACATTTATTTTTTATGGTGGCAACACTATCCTTTATGACATTTTCTATTTTCTTTCACATATTAAAATTTCAACAAAATCACTGTGCAACACTGGTGATATCTTCTTCGTTAGTTTGGAATAGTTACGACATATCTTATGTTAATGGTTAGACTTTATTTATCCCAATATTTCGTCACCACATTGGGATAAATAAATAATTATAAATTTTTTAATAAAAAAATATCTTAATCTTATTTTAAACGAAAATATTAATCAAGAACATTTTCATTGAGGAAAATCATTTTTGGAAAAAAATTTCTAAAATGTTTAAAATTTTTAGAAGATTATTACGAATTATACTTGGGAATTTTTCATTTGGATTGAAATTTTATTGCTATTAGTTGCAAATGAAAAAGAAAAAAATGTATTACCATTTAATGTTGATGAATTATTTTGCAATATAAAAATAATTACTAATGGGTAAGTACATTGTGACGGGTGTGACCATGATACTAACATTTGATTATAATTCAAGAATATAAAATTTATAAAAAAAAACTGCGATTCCCAAGGATGTTAATCTTAATAACGTTTTATAACAGCTTGATACTAAAATTCCATTCTTTATGCTCAGAATGACCATTAGAAGACTGTGATGAGGTAAGGTCACACCTCAAATTTGAGATCTTAAAGAATTATTCCTTTCAGGTAATATCATGTAAAATTGTCCGTAGAATGCGCTTTATTATTTTGGATGTAGTTATTTCATTAGAGTGTTTTTGATTGCATTAGATACTTACTGTCCGCAAAAAAAAAAGTTTTCTTAAAAGAAATCTTTTTAGAAAATGTGACGGGTGTGACATCTTTATGTGACGGGTGTGACATAGTATGAAAACTTATTATTGACTTCTATTACATAAGCAGTTTAAGATAAACACATAAGAAAATAATAACACATATTATATATATTATTATAAAGACTTATTCACTATCTGTACTACCATAGACAGCACAATACAGCAGGCGAGTATGTTTTAAAGTATTTTTTAATTTTAAATTCAGATAAATATGTTGTGCAAACATATACAGAGCCTGCATCTGCTCTTTGAGTTATGAATTTTTTTAAAATTGGCTATTGATTTGACGTTATCCTACCTTTTGTTTAAAAAAGAACTTTTCTGCACTACGTCGTCTGAGATGAGTAAAAAACGATAATGTTAATTAATTTCTTTTTTTCTACTAGGTATTTGAAACAGTCTAGTGGTGTTTTTATAATACATTCCCGAGCTTTATTCACTGTCCATAATTATCATTCTCTTGTAGACAACAATTAACCGATTTTTATTAAAAACTAGTAAATTTGTTTTACTTGTTGGGACGTTTTACGTGGAACTGCCCTAATATTAATTTCAATTGATTTAAAATTCATTTGTTTACCAAACAATAAATGAAAGAAAAAACGATTTTGGTTAGGGAACTTTTTCATGGTTGTCATGAATTGGAACATTGTACCAAATTGAAACAATATGAATATATGAAAAGGAATGGAGCGAGCAGAATGGAAACACCAAATATGAGAAGCAAAATAAAATTGAAGGGGGAACGAATGGAATTAAAATACTAGACTATGGAAATTAAGGGAAATGGAAGGGGTAACGGGTGGAATTAGACCTCGAATGGATTTTATTTCAACAACTTTTCTTTATTTTAACGGTATTCGCAAAGGTTATCTCTCAATGATAATTATTTTTTTAATTGATACATTATTTTTGGTAATGAAATTTTATTTCTATAAGTCATTAAAAACCAATTCCTTGAATCATTATCGTTTATTAAGAAAATTGTAATGCAAATATTTTCATTACAATAGATATCAATACGCTGCTTATGAAATTATTAATTCATAAGTTTATTCAATTAATTAGTCCCATGTATGCTTTAAATACAAGTATTTTAGAAAGATGTATTAATTTAAAAAATAATGTTAATGTTATTAATGCCAGTGTTCGATGTGTTCTGAAAGTATGAATCAGCGGTCCGGACCGGTCTCGTCTAAAAAAGATCGGATCTGAGCAGAGCTCAGTAAGAAATAAGAAATTCAAAAAAACACCTTTATCTTTATTTTTGTATAGATTTTTATATTGGTGTCTTTGAAAATAGGTTAAATGGTAAAGACCTGGTATCATATATGAACAGATCTGCCAATATATGCCCACAAAAATCATAAAATTGTTCAGATATTTTTTGATATAAACAGATATGTCATTAGATCCTATCAGATCTGGCCATAAAGTGTATCACATATGTCATATTTTTTCATATATGATCAGATCTTCCAACAGGTATGATTATATTTAATCCTTTCTAATTAGATTTTAGCAGATCTGATAATATCTTCTCTTTTTTAAACGCGGTTCTTGTTCAAATCTGAAGGTGGATTAGTGTTGAATTAAATTGTACACTGAGATAATTATATGCTTGATATTAAGCATTTTATTAAAAATAAAATTTATGAATAAAAAATTTTATACAATCAATGAAATGTTTTATTAAACCCAATTTCATAAAAATATTGAAGCGAAAAAACTTCATTAAGTTTACGGAAAAACTCATAAAAACTCTTCCAAAAAATGGTCTCTTTGTGTAAAAGATCATATTGTAATGTACCAAGAAGCTGCCTAGTGAATTCTAATGAGTAACTCTGAAGTAATATTTATAAAAAACAACAACATCATCATCATCATAGAACGACAAAGCCATAATAACCAAGACGTTATTATTGCCTGTGTCGTTATATGGCCGTGGCGGCCCATAAACCATAAAGACGATGAAAAAGCAACAAAATAGTCATAAAAAATAAAATGAAACTTACAAAACAACAACAGCAAAAACAACCAACACCACCACCACACCACTGTGTATTAGAAACAATTAGAATTTTTAGTAAATAATAAACTGGAAGAGTTTCACTTAGCATGGACATCATTACAAGACAAAACGATGGAAAGTGTTCAAGTTGGGGTAATTGTATAAATACTTGACGTTCTCTGTCTCTCTCTCTCTCTCTTTTAGGAAAGGCTAAGAAAGTCAAGAACAATATGCTGTAAAATAAATTTGCAAATATTTTATTAGGTTTTTGTAAAATTTACAATTTTATTTATTTAGTTTTAGTTTACAAAAATATTATTAATATTTTTTTTGTAGTCTGGCTACGAAAAATACAAACATTGACATGTACTCAAAGTATTGAAAATATAAACGGAAAATAGAAGATTAAATCAGTCAACGAAAAGTTGTTATACAATTTTGTTGCAGACGATGGAATGTATTAGTTGGACTTCACATGGGGGGAAAACATATAAAATCAAAAAACTGAAATTTCTCCACCCTCTCTGAATTAAACCAAACTTGGTATGGTGTTTGTAACTTGTGAAATATACAGGGAACTTTTCTTAGTGAGAGTTTCAATTACCATAAAATTCGGATATGTGACAGAAGAGACATATTAACTAGATAATATGTCGCTGAATATTTTTGTAAATATTTAAATGAAGCTATTATTTATCATGGTCTGTTATACATGACTTATTATACTCATTACAAGTATGAACTTATTATAGCCATTATTGCTAACAAGTGATTTCAATATTACAAATAACTACTTATTTCAGTGTTTCCTTGGTAAGGACTTATTAATGTCTATAATAGCAAAATTGTTTAATATCTGAAAGTTATGTTATTTCATAAACCTTCAGGAGGGTATGTTTTTATAAAGGAATGTTATGTTTTAATTTATATAAAGTGAATTTGAATTCTGTTGGTTTTTAGGCATTTGGCGGGCCTATATTATCTGTCAAAGCAATTTCGTTTATGTTTTGATTTTCGCGACCTGCAACCTAGTATCAGTGATGCTACCTCCACTATCAAAAAACATGATTATTGATGACCATACAGTTTCAGCCAAAGTGATTTTAATTGTCATATACGAGGGCGGATCAATAAGTCCGTGACTTTTGAATGAAACATTTTTTTTTGCAAAAAAAAAAAAATTATTTATCAGTCCAACGTTTCTCCAATTTTTGTATACCTTCCAGAAAAAATAGGATTTTTCTAGGTCCATAAAAAAGGCATTTGTTGTTTGATCAATAATTTCATAGTTGGAGCTAAATCTCTTTCCACCGAGCCATTTCTTTAGGTTTGGAAATAGGAAAGAGTAACTGGGGGCTAAATCCGGAGAATAAGGTGGTTGAGGTACCAAATCGTATCCCAATTCATGGAATTTTGCCAATCCTTTAAAGTTGTCACACGATTACGTTTATGGTCAATTAAGAGCAAACGCGGCATACAGTTTTCTTAAATCCAACTGATCATTTAAGATCGAAACCACATTACCATAAGAAATGCCTATGGCATGAACAATCTCAAGCACTTTTACTCCTCGATCGGCCAACACCAAATCGTGGATTTTTTCGACATTTTCGGGTCTACTGAACTCAATTGGCCGTTCAGAACGTTCAGGGTCATTTGTACTTGTGCGACCACAACGAAAGTCAGTAAACCACTTTTTTACCATTGAAATCGATAGTGCAGAGTCCCCATAGTAAAGGGTGGTTAAATTTTAAGGACCTAAACGTCAAGTTTTTTTTTGCATTTCATTTGACATTTTTCAATTTCAGACTAACTCAATTTGAACACAATCGAGCAACGCCTTAAAGTTATTCAGGCTTATTATAAAAATGGGCGTTGAAATCAAAATGCATTTCGTGCACTTCGTGATTTTTTTTGGTCAGCATAATCGACAAAATGTGTCCACAATCGGTAGAATTGTAAACAAATTTCAGAAATCCGGGTCTGTGAAAACACCTGTGCATGCCCGCATAGTTCGTTCTGCGGAAAACATCGGCCAAGCATTTACCGTGAATGGTGTTCGCTATCGCGAGATGATAACGAACTTATTGTGGCCAGAAATTGAGGATATGACCCTGGACGATATGTGGTTTCAACAGGACGGTGCCACTTGCCACACAGCTAACGAAACAATGGCTCTTTTGCGCGACAAATTCAATGGCCGTGTTATCTCACGTGGTGGCGATGTCAATTGGCCGCCAAGATCATGTGATTTGACACCGTTGGACTTCTTTCTTTGGGGTTATTTGAAAGAAAAGGTGTACGTCGATAAGCCAGCAACAATTCAAGAGCTAAAGGAGATAATTCGGCACATTAACGGCATATAACCTCAATTATGCCTCAGCGTCATCAAAAATTTGGACCATCGGATGGAGGTGTGCCGCCGAGGTCACGACGCACAGTGGTCAATTTCGCGAGATAGCGGTCAAAACTCTATAACTTTTGACCGGATTGGTATTTTTTTACGCAATTCGTTTTGTTCAATAGGAGGGACTTTGCGTGTTCAAACGTAAAAATCGACTGATAGGAACGTAAGTAATGTGAAGTTAAAAATGCATTTTAATTTTTTGTTGAGTTTCCATGTAAAAGTTGAATATTTTGACATTTTAAATAGGTATTTTTTTATAATTTCTTTTTTTCTTCAATCGTATTTTACAACCAATACTTATTTATTATTCCTAAATTTAATTTTGGTCAGAAAATGCAAACATTCGGCCCCTGACATTTATTTAGTCTCAATATTTACAGGGGCCAAAGGTTGTTTTTTTTTGGAAGAAAGCTAATTCTTGTGAGGATTAAACTGAACAATAACACTGAAATTTCCAACAATATCAATACCATTTGGATATATTATATACAGAACACAACATCGATAAAATTTTAAGTAAACTTTTACTATTGATTTAAATATGAATATCTTTTTTTTTTTGCTTTCTTTTTTCCAAATTTTCTTTGTTGTTTCTCATTGTTTCGCCTAACGGGCCAAATTCCAAATCGTATCCCAATTTAAGAATATGCTCCATAAAACGAATTCTAGCATGAAGAGGTGACATTCCAAATTCATATGCTTCATTAAAACTATCGTCTTGTGTTGGTGGTTGGCTCAATTGAATTGATGTTTTTTGGCATATGGTGCAGCTTGTCGAAGACTTTGTTTCGGTTAAAGCTTGTGCAACTTTTCCATCATTCATTGTAAGTGACATTTTAAAGTTAACTTCGATGCATTGGTCATTAAATTCAAATATCACTGGTTGAAGTTTTTTAATTTCATCTCTTATTTTGCCAACTTCTTCAGTTATGACATCTTTAGTTTCTTTTTTGTAAGCAAACTTTATTGGTCTACAAAATTTTGTTGACGAGGGAATTTCATTTTTCCATACATCTATCTCTGCAGCTCTACTAGTTGATGGCTCTGAACCAATATAAGTTTTTGTTAAACGTAATGGAACGAAAGAAATCATGAATAAATTGGCATCTGATGAATTTTCCGCATTACATTGTTTGTATTGTTTCTGGCCAGAGGACCCATCACATCCCCATTTAGAAATTAAAGTCATGCTGCAATTTTTAAACTTCTTTAAATAGTCAGCATCAAATGTTTTTAATAATCGTTCTGCAGTGTGTTCAAGAAGATCCTGCAATTTTATTTCTGCTGAACTTGAAGTTACACTAATAGCAGTTGGTGAAGGTAAGCAATCTTTTTTGGCAGAAACTATATCTCGATATGAAGGAAAAATTCCACAATTTTTTTCATTGGCTCGCTTCCGCAATTCTGTATATTGGTTTTTAGTAATTTTCAAATCCAAAAATAGTGGAAATGCTTCTTCTGGAGTAAATTTATTTTCTTCAGTTGGTGTCGGCATACTTTCTAAAATCCTTTTTGTGCGTCTGGGGCTTGCTTCCACTATTTTTTCAATGATAGCAATTTTACTCTTTTTAGTTTTCGATGGTTGAATTTGGTGCAGAAATGAATCCTTTATGATGCTACAAGAAACTTCTTCATTGATATGTTTAAGCTTGCGTCTTCGTGATCTTTCACTACAATTATCAATTGGCTTTGCTGGTCGACCACCTTTTCCAGTTTCCGTGGTAGTTACTGATGGCTTTTTAAAAATAAGTTTATTTCTTAGCCATTCTTGGTTGCGTGAGTAAAACAATTTCTTGTTTCTGGAACATTTATTGTACCGTTTTCTTAAAGTATTTAAAAAGTTTTTTATTTTTAAGTTATGAATTTTAATTTCTTGTTTGTCGCATATTTTGAAGAATGGACATTATTTTATAATGTCGTTTTCATCTTTCCTTTCAAAATATATATCAGATAGAACACTATAACTGAATTTAGCCATTGTTTAAACAATAATGAAGAAAAAAAAAATGAATGCATGGATTAATATACTATTGCTCGAAATTTCAACATGATCTTTTTTACCTCTTTGAAACATAATATAACAGGTACTTGGTTTTACCAGTTATTTACATTGGTTTTAAATTTATTTGCAATTTTCAGGTATTTAAGTTATGTAATATTAGATGGCAATAAAATCCTTTTTTAACTTTTCCAAATGAATTGCCAGATACCACATAATTTGAGAGTTCTATTGTCATTTTTGTCAAAATTTTGATAATTTTGGGTCAATAAGAACTCTTGTACAAAATTTCATCAAAATATATGCATAATAGCCACTTTCACATACAAATAACTTCTCAAAAAATATGACGTGCATTTGTACCGAATATCTTACCTTAGGTCAGAAAAATTGCTGTAGCTCAAAAAGTGCAGTCCCGATGCATGGACATGTATATATAGGAATGTAGGGGAGAGTTAGGACTACAAAATAGTAAATTTGTGTTTTGACTCAGCTTGACTCACAGGAGTTGTGCTTTATGAAGTAGGAAATTTCCGAGAAATTTGACCTTTTTTAAAAAAAATATTTAAATTGTTCTAAAAACAGTAGAGCTTCAATTTTTTTACCAGTAATAGGAAATAAGTTAAGTTACAACTCAAAATTTATTTCATCCAAAAATCTTATGATCATTCAAACTTTAAAAATTAACTAAAAATATCATAAATTTACTAAATTCTGAAAAAGCCCATTTTGGACCACCCTGTTCTCAGTGAAATAGTTAAAATAGAGTTCTAATTTTTTGGCTCCCGAGGTTTACTACTGTCTACTTTCATATGAGTCTAATAACTTTAAAATCGGAGAACAAAAACCAAAAGGAGTTTTGGCCGCTATCTCAAAATATTGACCACAGTGCGGCGGCCATTTGGTCGATATTTTGTTCCATACATGAATGACAATAATTTCCTAAATAATTTGTGTTTTATTCAAAATCAACATCGGCCCTTAAAATTTAACCGACGCTATATTTAGTATTTTTTTCCTTGGTTTGATGTTTAATCAGCACTCGAAATTCACTTTCCATTTTTAAAAAATCCATGAGTTTGTATGTTTTGAACAGCTGTTAAACGCAAAGTTAATGACGGAACTTGCTCAAAATTTGACAGTAGTCTATTAACAGGTGGTATTTGTTGGGAGGAGTGTTGCATTTTTTACAACTACGATGGAAGTTCGAAAAGTCACGGACTTAGACACCCTAGTGTAGATGTTTTATTTTTTAAAACTCTTGGATGCGCTGACACAATTGTTTATCTACAAATCAATTTACAATTTATATTTAGATTTATATTTTGTTTGAAAAAAGTATCAAGAAATTTTTTTATTTTCTATCCCCTAAATCTCCGAAATATATATTGATTCCTATGGTTTCAAGTTGGAACAAAGGGCCGTAAAAATAAAAATCTTTGAGATGGCCCAAAAATAACAGTTTAACTTTACCTTTTTGATTCTTGATCTTATCAAAAATGAAATCATGATAAGATACACATCCTTACATTTTAAAGAGATATTCCCACATCTATGTTTGTATAATAATATCATTAGGAGAGTGATTTATCAAATTATGCATGATGTCTAAAAACTACTGCACGTTTTTTGCTATAAGTTTTTAGAATTGTGTAAAAATATTTCTAAAATGAATAATATAATCTAATTTATAATCATAAAATGTAAAGCCATATAAATACATTCAAAGAATATTGTTTTACTTAATTATTGCATTTACAATGACTCATTATTTTTGATTTTAAAGCTCCTCAAGTTCAAGGTTAAAGTTAGTTTTATTTTATTCCAACCGCTAATTAGAGCTGCTGTTTTTTTTCTTTTTGTTCTGTTGTCGTTGTACAATTTATATGGTTTGATAGCGTTTCATGTTTTGAGTTTTTAAGTGTTTTATTATGACAGTGCGACTGCGAAATGTATATAATTGTATGATCTATCTAAAAATGATTTTACATGCAATATGAAAATTTGTGATGTCAACTGAAACAAGAAAACAGGGAAAAAAACTTATTAAAATTGAATTCTTCAAGTAAATTCCCATATTATTGTAATTGTTTAACAAATTACAAGTATTTTAAAAGAAATTCACGACAAATGATTATTTTCAATTAAGGGCGTTAATTAGGGGTTGGGTGTAATGATTTCATAACATTTGCTTCTATTTCTAACTTTTACTGCCTGGCGGCTGCTACTTGTATTTGGATCTTTTTGTTATTTCTATTCACGATCGGAAACAAAACAAAAAAAAAAAAAAGATCAATTGAGGTTTTGGCATGGTTGGCAAAGTGTTCTAATATTGGCTGCTGTTGGTTTTTAGTTATAGCTGGCGATTGTTGTTGTTGTTGTTGCATTTATTTAGTAATTTTTCCATTGAAATGCATTAAAATTCACAAAATGCATTTTCTAGACATCCATATATTGCGTCTTACTGTCTTTTTCATACAAAATTAAAAAAAAAAAAATAAATTTCTCTATGCTTTGCAGTAGCCTCTCTTAACTATATTGTCAGAACTTGGTACAGTCAGCCTATAAAGAATAAAAAAGAGCTTCATAAAACGTGTGCATTTGTATTAGAATTACTTACAAGGAAGGTCTTCTTGGCATTTCCCACCAATTTAAATAAAATTTGGATATAGCATGAGAAAGGAGACAAAAATAGCTAACACATTTTTTTTATATCGGTTCAATTTCTTATTAAATGCTCTAACCCAAGGTCGCATTCGAAAAAAAAAACTAGAAATTATTTGACCACATCCAAATCGCATGAAAATCAGTTGTTGCTCCGGTGGGGTACCTTCTTTGTTAGTTATTGAAAAGTGATAAGGAGAGATGACGAGCGAGAAGAGAGGTTTAAATTAGAGATAAATGTATGAGCTTTGTGTTAACCACACCCAGAAAACAGTATGAATTGTGTCCACCGAATTTGTTTCCAATCGAATTCTGGCGGTTACGATAACTATTTTCATATTAACTTTTGGTTTTTGTTGTGAAAGCAAATATTACGTTGTCTAATTTAATACTTATATTCCACATAAATATTATTACGTTCCACAAAATTTCAGTCTTAGAAAAATTTCATTTTTACATTTTTCCGGTATCGAACCTGGGCATCCAGATTCATAGTTCACACTTTTGCTTACTACGACATAACTAATTTTAATGTTTTGTAATACATTTTCTATTTTAACATTTTTTATTTTAATATTTTTTTTTAAATAAAAAAATTATTTATTTAAATGTTTGCATTTTTCGGGATTTGATTTCGGATATTTGCAGTACTAGGTTACTTCTCTACCGAATGTAGCACAAACACTTATAAATTTTGAGGGCTACACTCAAAAAAAAAAAAAAAGACATGAACTAAAAATAAATACAAAATTTCCTTTAAAATAGTTTAAAAATTTCTTCAATTTAAGTAAAATTTTATTAAAACTTATAAAAATTTTCTTAAAATGAATAAAAATTCCTATGTTTGGGTAAAAACGAAATAGTTTATATACTCATAAATAGTTCATACTTTTCTTAAGTAATATTTCTTGATTTCAGGAAAAAAAACAAGTATATTACATAAAAACTTAGCAATTTTTAAGAAAAACATCTCAGTTTTAAGAAATTTACATACTTAAATGTAATAAAACTAAGTTTAGTTAAAAAAAAAAATAGAATATAATTTATCCCATTTAGTTCAAAAAATTTGTTTTTTATTGCGATTAGTAAAATTAACTAAATTTTAGAAAGCCATTTCTAAATTCACATTTTAAGTCTAACACTTTCTAATTTTTAAGAATTGTTTTTTTAAAAATTAGTTCAGGCGATTAAAAACTAAAAGTTAAAATTTTTCCTGTAATATAATAATAAACTGATAAACTATTTCTACGGAAGATTTTCATTCATCTTAGTTCAGATAAACTTTAAAAAATTTAAGAAAATATAATTTTTTTTTATTCAGTAAATGTTTTCTAATTTCTGAGAAATAATAACCTTAGATATAGGATTTTCTTTTGGAAGACATTTAACTTATTTTCTATATTTAAAAGAAAAAATAAACTCAAAACAAACTTGTTATTTTTTCTAACTTTAAAGAAAAAATATTATTAGTTAAAACAATTTAAAGTAACCATTTAAAAAAATTATCGTGCATGATTGTGATTTTTGGTGCGTGATTCAAAAATGGCTCACATGCCCATCATTGAACTTAAAGTAGTTTAAAAATTTTTTTTGAAATTTTGTTAAAGGCTAAAAATTTCGAATTTGCGCTTTTATGTAATAATTTTGTTTGTTGACAACAAAACAAAATATCGCAGGCACATTTTAATTTTATACATTACAGCATAATGGCTTTCCTACAATTGACGTAGCGCTTATTAAACTTTATATTTATCGAACTATTTTTTTCACTTAATAATAAAAAAAGTTAAAATTTGTATATGTCAATTAAAGTTTAAGCTAAAAATGTCATAAAATAAAGTTATGACATTTTTACATTTTCCAATAATAACAAGAAATGTAGCTGTGATATTTTGTACTTTTGCAACAATTTACTTAAATTAGTTAATATAAGAAAACAAAGGACCCCTAGGGTTCCTAAGCCATAGATGCCGTGTGCTACTTTGGGCGTATCTTTTTGTAGTTCTCTCAAGCAGAACCGTTAATTAACTACGAAATTGATCTGACTTTGTCACAATTTATTACGTTTCAAGATATCCTGCAGTACATTTTTTTAAATTTTTTTAAATGAATTTAATTTTAATACAAAAATGTATAGCAATAATTTTTTTTGAAAGCAGTGTCCTCACAAAGCGGAAGTCCTCCAAAAGTGGGAAAATACTTACACAATGTGTGTTAAAATATATGGTAAAATATATTACCTTTACCATAGAAACAGTTTCATATTTATTAGAAAATTTTTATAAAATTTTAGAATAATTTTCACTTAAAAGAAGTGCTAACTTGATTTTAAAAAATATTTTTTTATTTTTAGGGAGTTAAGTCCTAGTTTTTAGAAAAATAAACTATATATCGAATGAACTTAAATAAAATAAAATTTTCCTTAAAACCAAGGAAACATTTCCTAACTAACAGTAAAATTTTAGATGATGTATGAACTAATCAGGAGGAAATTTACTGTTTTCTTATAAAAATTTACTTCTCAGTAGTAAAATTTTTCTATAATTTAGCAATTTTGACTACATTTTAAGTAAAATTTGTTTCTTAATTTCAAGGAAAATTTTATTAAATATTGGTAAAAAGTTTCTTTGGCGCCGTTTTCTAGTTCATTCTAGTTAATTTTTTTCGAGTGTAATTTTGAATTAAAAAATAATTTTTTAGAAAAACAAATATAGTATAAAATTCATTTGCCAACACCAATTATTTGTGACATCTATAATCAATACAATTCACAGGTCAGATGACTCTACTGAAACCCCAATTTAATGGTACATTTGATCGGGAACCCCGTATTTGTAGTTACCACTTTTTAATATTTTATCGATGATTTTTTAATAAATTTGATAGACTGTACTAATTTTCTAGTAGATTCACTAAATAAATGCATTGACTCTACTGTGTACAGATACTTAACGAATTTTATTTAATAATTTGATTTGATTTAATAGAAATAATTTAGAATTCATTTTTCCTCTTTTTTTAATGTTAATGGTTTTGATGGAATTGCAACCAACTTTTCCTTGGGTGTAGACATTGATCAATAATATCAGACCCATAAAATTATAATCCTTAATAGAAAAAAATGGTAAAAGAAATTGTAAATCGTAGATAAAAATTTATATTATAATTGATAAAAATAAAATCTGTAACGAGAACAAGGAGGGCTTAGCCCACTGGCCGACTTTATTTTGTGTTTTAAAGAGAAAAATTAATTTTAATAGGACAATTTTAATTTTATCTCATACCTTCATTGTTGCAAATAGAAAATGACAGTCGATTGATTTTGTTGTATTAATCAAATTATTCAACACGAATTTTGCAGCCCCAACAAAAATTCGGTAGTCATAACTAAAAGTTGTGTCAGCCGAACTATTCGATTGGCCACAAATTAGGTTGCCAGCTTAAATCTGTTGTTATCATCGAATTCCAGTTTGTTTCAATATTTTATCTAACTTATGAACGTTCTAAAGCTACGGCTCTGAATAAATGTTCAAGTGTATGTCTTCTTTTTTTTTAAGTATGGGCATTAAGATAAATTTATTTCTTTGTATTTTTTAAATATTTTTTTTTTTCATAAAAAAAAAATATTTATATATTTGTTGGTTTTTAATTTGCACTTTATTGTGCAGCTTCAAAAACACATAACTTTTGGGTTCTTTTTCATCTGTATGAGTACGCAGTAGGTACATAAGTGTTAAAAGCTTGGCTTAAATATAACCTTGAATTTGGTTAATAGTCTTTAACATCTTTTTTTATTTTGTTAAATATTTGGAAATATACGAATGAATGTTTTTTTGTTGTTTTTTTTTTTTTTAATTAAATGTTCATTTAAAAAATGGATTCTTTATAAGAAGTTTGCTTTAATTTTCACTGTGGTTTTAATTCTTGTTTTTTGTTTGTTAAATGAAAGAGAGGGTTTTTGGAATTAACAAAATCATGCAAATTAAACCAGGTTTTTAATTACAAAAAAAACATCGAAATTATAAGAAAGGAATTCAGAGAAATGATTTAAAGAAATTATTGCATTTTTTAATAAATTAAATTTTTTTTGTTTAAATACTACGTTTTTAATAAATAAAATTTAACACAATTTTAATTTTTATATGATAAATTTTAATGCGATTTAAAACTAGCAATATTCCTGTTAGGATTTTGTTTTATATAAAAACACATCAAAGCAACTACTTAAAACGTATGAGTGATTGTTTTTACAAAATATTAAGTATACGCCCTTGTTAAAAACATTTAATGTAGTGCAACTAATATGCTGCTACTAATTTATTTTATTTGATAAATGTTGGAGTACAACAAATAAATTAAAATTTATCTGTTTTATAATAAAATTTGAAACATTGTTGCTTTAATTGAATTAAAGAAAAAAATAAAATTTATGGTTAAAGGTAACAATTGATTTGGGTAAGAGTAAAGTAATTCCCCCTGATATTACGTTGTCTAAAGCAAATTTATCTTTTTTTATTTTTGAAAAAAAATCTCCACTTTTTTTGTTTAAAGTAAAAACAAATAATTCTTTTTAGCCATAAATCAATGTCTTTGTTGTATTGAATGAATGAATGAATGATACTTACAAACAAACAACAGCAAAGCAAATCAATCGAGTAACTAAATATTGTAGGGGAATGTATTGTACCTTAAAATAGTTTTACATTGTTTAGTTTGCTTTTGCTCCGCATTTATAATGTTTTATAAACAAGTTTTCTTTTACAAATTATTTTATTTTTCCTTATACCCATGTTTAGCTTAAATTTTCATCTATTAAGTTTGTGATTGATAATAAAATTAAAAAAAAAATCTTTAGAGATATTGTCGTTTATCAAAATAACTACTTTATTATTAAGTACCCAGCAAAACCACACCTTACCAAATAATGTGTAAAGTAATATATAGCCATAAAAGCCCATGGATTACTTTATACAATTTTACAGGCGATGAGCCCCAAAATAATGATAGGAACCCACTTGACTGAAGGTGATAAAATAAGCGGTTACTTATATGATTACGAGGATGGGAAAAGTAATGTGTATAAAAAGAGATTTTCATTTAAAAATTTATTTTAGAAATTTGATTACAAATATGATTAAAAAGTTGTTGAATATAACGTGGTCATGACCGGAATCGATCCTGAGAAATGTGGTTGCCAGCTGAGAACTTTACCCACTAAACTATCGACGCGTATAATATTTGAATGCTTTAAATATAAATGAGTTTTTATGCTACGTAATTTTCACATATGGTAATTATTGTTTTTATAAAACGAAGGTAATAATTCTTGAGAAATTTTATGTGTTTGTTACAACAACAAAATACACTCAATTTCTTTGGCGAAATTATAACGTTCGCTTTTTAAATACAGGGAAGAGGTTTGTAATTAACGGGAAAAATATTAAATTGTTTTCAAAACCCTATAGTACATGTACCTTGAAACAATTTTTATATATTTTTTTTTTCAGCAAAACATTGCATCATTATTATAAATTATAATATTAAAGTTTTAATTGAACAATAAAAATATAGTTCTTATTTATTTTGTGTATAAATTAAAAATGATAGAATCACAACAGATGGTGTATATTTTTAATATGGTTTGTGTCTGTAATAACTTATATGACATCTTGGAGGGTAATCATCTGTCACTTTTTCTCACTTAGTCATTGAACGAAATAGTGTAAACAACAAAGTTTTTTTTTGTTTGAAAAAACATCATTTGGGGGAAGTTTTGCTTTACTAATTCAATTTTAAAAAAGTGCAGCTGAAGCACATCGATTGCTCACCGAAGCTTATGTTCCATCGATTTTAACTTGCGGGAGATGGTTTGTGCGAGTCAGAAGTGGTAATTTTGCCACGGAAGACAAAGACCGACCAAGTCAGCCACAAAAGTTCGAATATGATGAATTGGAGGCAATACTGGAACACTCATAATATATTTTCCGTTACCGACTGTAGTTTATTTAAAAAGTAATACGTAAAGTTTGTTTTTAAATGAAGAATCAATTGAAATTCATAGAAATATATTTTTTAACTATTTGAATAAGTCATTCAAAAAACAAACTATTAAAATTTACAGACATTCAGTAGCAGTTGATATTTTCAGTTAAATGTAAAATTTTATGGTTTTCTGCTTCAAAAAATAGAAATTCATATAATTCCTTTTTGTTTTTTTACCTCTTTAAAGGCTTGAGTCGTCGTCGGCTTATTCGCGTAAACCATCGACTTCAAAAAACCCCAAAGAAAAAATCTAATGGTGTTAAATCGCACGATCTAGGCGGCCAATTCTGATCTCCAAAACGCGAAATAACACGACCGGGAAATGACTGATGCAGCAATTGAATTGTTTCTCTGGCTGTATGACATGTGGCGCCGTCTTGTTGGAACCACATGCCCTCCACATTCATTTCTTCAATTCTAGGCAAGAAAAAACTGGTTATTATTTCACGATACCGAACACCATTGACTGTTTGCGCTTGACCTGCCTCATTTTCATAAAAAAAGGTCCAATGATTCCTCCAGCCCAAAAACCACACCACACAGTGACACGTTGAGGATGCATTTGCTTCTCGTGAATCACTCGAGGATTTTCCTCACCCCAAATGCGACAATTCTGCCTATTGACGAAGCCATCAAGATGAAAATAGGCCTCGTCACTGAAGATGATTTTATCGGCAAAATCAGCATTTTCATGTTGTCTCTCCAATACCCAATTAACGAACTCCCTTCGCTGTCAGCTGGCTTCAGTTCCTGAGTCAATTGAACTTTGTATGCATGAAGATGCAAATCTTTCGTCAAAATTCGCTGCAAAGTGGATTTGGAGACACCAATTTGCTGAGCTCGGTGTCGAATTGAGGTGGATGGAGTTTGAGCGACATCATCACGTACAGCTGCGACATTTTCGGTCGATCGACCTAGTCGATGGCGCGTTGTACATCACTAACAGACCCAGTTTCGGCAAATTTATACATTAATCTCTTTTGGAGCATTATTGTGACCCCAAATCGATCGCAATTTGCGAACTGTAGCCGCAAAACTTTCACCATTTTGGTAAAACAATTTCACAATGAGAATGCGTTGTTCATTCGTGTAGCGCTCCATTTTTACTAACCTCGTACCTTCTACTAGCAAACAATAACAATTGTTCAAATGTCAAACAATGACACTTCGAATGTTGCCATTTCAATTAAAATTACAAGAAATTATTCAAATATACATACACACAAAGCCAATAAAAATGTATACATCTGCATGTGTTGTGTTCTGTTTTGTAATTACATACAAATAAAAAAAACTTTCAATTTGAAAAACAAACCACAAAAGTAGTTTTTTCTAACTTTTTGTCAGTAAAAATTTAATGGTTATTTTAAACGACTTTCTATTGTTTTTACTTTTGACGATTATTAAACAATGATTGAAAATAAACAACAAAATGGGTTGAATATATTGGAAAATCAGTAGTCCTCTTTTTGATTGTATTTTCGATTAATTTAATATATATTTTATGTTGTTTTTAACGAAATAATAATGTGAGTGAAGACATTTTTCTCAAACCCAAGAAGAACTTGCAAATCATTGGGAGTCACTCAAGCAACAATTTGAAAACGTTTGCAAGCAAAAGGGTTCATCCAAAAGTAAGAAATGTGGGTACCGAAGCGTTGAAGCCGAGAGACGTTGAAAGACGGTTTTGCATGTCCGAAATACTGCCTGGACGCTATAAGTTATTACTGGAGATAAAAAATGGATCCACTATGACAACCCGAAATAGTATGTGAAGCTCGGCCCAACAGCCAAATCAACGCCAATACCGAATATCCATAGCGCCAAGGAAATACTCTGTATTTGCTGGAACCAAAAGGGTCGTATCTTTTAAGAGCTGCTGAAATCAGCCCAGACGACCACCAGGGGGTTGTACTGAACACCATTGATTCATTTGAATATGCGACTAGACATGAAGCCGCAATATGCAATCATGCGATGTCGTGATGGAATATTGCCAGTGGTTGGGAAGTTTTGACTCACCCGCCTTACCCCATCCGACTACCATTTGTTTCGATCAATGGAGGATGGTCTCACTAGAATACGCTTCACTTCAGAACAGTGCATGCGGAATTCTCATCATTTGTTCTTGGCCCCAAAAAAAGAGCAACAACTCTTTTGGCGCGGAATCCATGTGTTGCCAAATAGATGCAAAAAGGTCATAGCTAACGATGTTCAAATACTTTGAATAAATTTATATTAAACCAATATTTCACAATAAACATTCAAAATTTTACAATATCGCATTTTTAAGTTATACACTCAATAAAACCAGAATATTTTCACTATTTTGTCCATCATTTCAACTAAAAAAATAAAAATTATAAAATTCTCGATTTTTCAGATAATAATATTTTGAATGAAACAGTTTTATTTATCTCCGCAAATAAACGTCTTTTACTTTAAAGAAAGCTGCTGGCATTAAAGAAATATGGACTAGTTTATTTGAAACGTTTCAATGTACAACACATGCCCCTATACTATCTAAGTGTATGGTGGTTAACTTAGTTGGCTGTTTGGTTGGTTAGTTGGTTGGTTGTTTGCTTGGTTAGTTACAATTCAAGGTTAATATTGCAATGACAGCAGCAGCAGTAACAATAACAGCATTAGAACAATCAATAGATTCTTCCCAAATGCTGATGATGATGAAAAACAATACTTTAATGGAAAAATTCATTGAAAGACAATAGAATTCAAGCTTGACCTTGGCAGTGAAGCATATTAAAATGAGTCAGAAATGAAAAAAAAACATTCTATAGATTTATAGAACTTTTTACCTGAATATTGTAATTATATATTTGTGTAACTATGAGAAAATCTTTTAACAAGTTCTGAGAAATAATAAATCCAAAAATTACTAATTTCCTGTTTTTGTGCAATAGAAATTAGTTTTTTTTATAAAAAAGAAGATAATTTTAATTTGCAGGTGCATTTATTGTAATTTTTTTTCGTTGATTCGTTGCAAAAAATTATCTTTTAATCACTTTGAAATTTAAATGTTTATTATTTCTCCAAAATCAACCATGCAAAACCAGTTTTGTTTTTCAGTTACACAAAATATTTATAAATATTCATTAATTGTCAAAACTAATCCACCCACAATAAAGTGAAGTGTTTAAATTCATTTTAGCTGCTTCTGCTGCTGCCATATCTTTCAATACTCATCACCGTCATCATCATTATTGTCAAATCATCATTTGCATTGTGTAGCATTTTTAAGGTGTTTTTTTTTCTAGTTTTTGTCAGTTTAACTTGTTTATTTTATATAGAATTCATCAAAAATATCATCTTCTCTTTATTAATTTCTTTACGATGACAATAAAATAATTAACTATTATTATTTTATTTTTTTTTATTTTGGGAAGTTAAAGTCAATATATTATTGCAAGTTCAAGGTTTTGTTGTGTTTGTTATTAAAAGAATTTAAAATATTTTTAGTAAACATATTTATTATTTAAGAAACGTAGTTGCGTAATTTAATTTTTTGGGGTTGAAAATGAGTTTAAAATTTGTTTGGTCTTTTTTTTGGAATTAAAATTTTTCAATACTTTTTGGATAGATCTTCAAGATACTTTTCTTCTATTCGAACAACAAATATTGCAGGTAAATTTTTTTGACCTCCACAGTGCCTGAAAATGGCAATTTTAAGTCCTTTTCCTACAGAGCAAAAACATTGCATATATTACTTTATCATTCGAATATAAGGAATGCGCCAAAAATCCAAGAGAGCGGTCTAGGGTATTCAGTGTTTTAATCGTTATTCGATTATTCGAACAATTTTGTCAAATAATTGTTCGAATAATTTAAAATTACCAAATTTCGAGTAACAAATAATTCGAATAATTTTAATCGATTAATCAAAATTAGTATTATATATATCAGATTTTTTCAAACACATGTTTTTTTTTAAAGATTTAATCGATTAATCAAATAGTTGATATAACACAAAAGCATTCATAATATACTCTAGAAAAAGATATTTCGAAAGCCTTAAGCTTCGAATATTTTTAAAATGCAGGTTAAATAGTAAAACAAAGAAAATTAAAGTTTTTTTTCACAAGATTATACTTAAACAGACTAAATACGAGGGCACATCAATATGTCCGTGACTTTTCGAACTTCCCTCGTAGTTATATGAAATGCAACACTGTTCCCATCAAGTACCACTTTTTAATAGACTACTGTAAAATTTTGAGCAAGTTTGCGTTCAAGAGCTGTTTAAAACATACACGTCGTGGATTTTTTTCAAAATGGAAAAAAGTGAATTTCGAGTGCTCATTAAACATTATTTTTTGCGAAAAAAGACGTCAATCAAACCAAGGAAAAGCTTGATAAATACTATGGGGATTCTGCACCATCGATTTCAAAGGTAAAAGAGTGGTTTACTAACTTTCGTTGTGGTCGCACAAGTACAAATGTCGCTGAATGTTCTGGAGGGCCAATTAGGGTCAATACACCCGAAAATTTCGAAAAAATCCACGATATGGTGTTGGCCGATCGAAGAGTAAAAGTACGTGAGATTGTTGATATCATAGGCATTTCATATGGCAGTGTGGTTTCGTTTTTAAATGATCAGTTGTATTTAAGAAAGCTGTCTGGATGTGGGTGTAGTCTCAATGGAAAAATTCCATGAATTAGGCTACGAATTGGTACCTCATCCGCCATATTCTCCGGATTTAGCCCCCAGTGACTATTTCCTATTTCCAAACCTAAAGAAATGGCTCGGTGGAAAGAGATTTAGCTACAACGATGAAATTATTGATCAAATAATTGCCTATTTTATGGACTTCGAAAAATCCTATTTTTTGAAAGGGATACAAAAATTGGAGAAACGTTGGACTAAGTGTATTGAGCTAAAAGGAGATTATGTTGAAAAATAATTTTTCTTTTTTTTTTGCAAAAAAAAAACTGTGTTTCATTCAAAAAGTTACGGACTTATTGATCCGGGAACTAAATAACTTATCAAAAATATACTATACATATAAACGTTTCAGAAGTCAATTGAGGCAACTCTCTTAGAAAAAACTTTATCAAAATTAATCTCAAGGTTTTTTTAAAATCCCCTCGCAAATATTTACTAAATTCAAATATAGGGATGAAGGGAGGTAAACATAAAGGAAAAATCTAAAGTGTTCACTGCTTAAGAAAAGTCAAAAATTCAAAATTTTCTTTTTTCATTTAACTCATTGAGGACTGCGAGCTAATCTCAAATAACCAAAGTTTAGTGATGAATGTCATATCTGTATGGAAATATCTGAAGTTAACATTTACCTGATGTTATTTTTAGATAAGTTGCTCGATCTTAATGTATTATAAATGTAAACGTACTTCTGACTAATCCAGGCTTAGCTTTGTTAAATGTAAAACTAAGATGGAAGGCCAACAGTGTGGCTCATTCTGGTTTGGATACAATTTTAATATGTGTTTGAGAGGATAGAAACACTAAAAATTTATTAAAAGACGAACTCTTTTAATTTTTAAAATGTTAATAAACTTTTTTTCGTTTATTTTTAAAATCAGATTATGAAAACAACAAAAAAATTGTTTTCATAATTTCTATTAATCGATTGATTCAAAATTTTCTCTTGATTAAGCGGTTAAGAAAAAACTCCGAATAATTTGAACGATTAATCGATTAAAATGAAAAGTTGATTAATGGACTTTCTGAGAAAAATAACACAAAATTTCCTGAAATATCTTAAGGCATTCTAAAGTTAAGAGACTTAAAATATTCCAATTGAAAGGGATTTTCAATTTTTTAAAATACTTTTCATTTCAAAAAAATTTTTTCCTGTCGTCAGGTTGTTTAAAATTAGTTAATTTCTATTTTTATTATTTAAAAGAAAATTAAACAAAAATTTGAATAATGTTTAAGGGGTGGAAATTAATCGAAAATTTTTGAATCACAGCTCAGGAAATACGAATTTTAAATGTCAAATTTTTAGCCTCAAATGTTTTCGATAGGACGTTAGGGGGAGACTGGAAATTTGGTTACCAATCAGTACGAATATGATTTTTCGTCTTCGGAATTCATCCACAGATTTTTATAATCCTGATTTTCTTCGCTTAAATATGATGTCTGAAAAATATTACAGGATGTTCTTAGATTTTAATTTTATATAAATCACACAGTTTAGCTTGGAATACTTTTCTTGTAAGTTTTTTTGAAATCGCGTTGGGTTACTTCCCTTGTAAGACTTACCAAAAGTTCAGTTTTTATACCTAATACTTTATTAAGTTCTGGTATACAGTTATTTTGTAATTTAATCAAAAGAAACAATCTGAATGTTTTATTTTAGAAAAGTGTGAGCATATGAAGATTCTTTTTTTTATATTTTTTATATTTTTCAATAGTGCATCTGAAATAGCATTAAAAGTATACATACTGCACTTTCCCTTTTTTTGTGCGGCCACTTGATGACACACCTTTTATGAGTATTTGCAATGACTCTAAATTCTACAAAACGTTTTGTATTGTTTTGGTATGCATTATTACTTCATGATTATTATGTATGCACATGCGTAACATTTTGCCGCATAATCAGCAATAAACACTTCCACGTACAAAAGGGTGATGGTTTTTTATACAGGACAATTTTTTCATAATTTTAAAGTATTAAAATAAATTTACATCAGCATCAATATTTAACAGTTTTTACATTTTAATTTTAAATAATTCTTGCAGTAGGCAGCAATTTTATACAAAAATTTAAATTTAAACAAATAAGTTGCACCCTAATGCAAATACATACGCATTTAGTAGCTGGAGTTACAAAAGCAAATTACAATTGAAGTAGGGCTTAAACAAATATTTATTCCGTTTTGTTTTTTTTTTGTAGTTAAACTGAAAATAAAACGTAATGTTTACTTTTGTGTATTTATAATCATGAAATATGGGTCAACATGCAGTTTTTTCTTCAATAATGCAACATTTTAAAGATTAAAAATAAATATATAAAAAAAAAGAATTTTTAAAATGTTCAAGTGCTGCCAAATAAAATCGTTTACAAATAGTAAGAAATATGAGCAAATAATAAAAAAAAAAAATCTTAATAAAAAAATTTCATTGAATGAATTTTAAAAAATTTTATAATTTTTTGCGCCTTGTCGGAACGAAATTTAACCCAAAAGTACCAACAAAAGATATATTTTGTTTGATTATGTATTTGGAATGTATCAGAAATAATTATTTAGAAAAATCAAATTTTTTTTGCAAATTAGAAAATAATTTTTAAATTAAAATAAAATATTCAAATGTTTAAATAGAAAATATGTCAAAGAAAACTAAAATAAGTTGTGGTGCAGTAAGCAACAGTGTGAAGTATTAATCTTGATGTCCAGGTTCAATACCAGAAAAATAAAAAAAAAAATTTTTTTCTTAGAATGAAATTTTGTGGAACGTAATAATATTTATATTATGTGGAATATAAATATTAAATTACGACTAAAAATATAATTTAATATGAAAATAGTTATTGCAACGGCCAAGATTCGGTGGCCACAACTGATACAGTTTTCTGGGTGTACAGATTGATTGATCTTGGATCGAGGTATACTCCGGCTGTGTCAAACTGCCTCTAACAAAATTGTTAAAAATTAAAAAAAAACTAAATCACAAAATATTGTTTAATTTGATATTCGTGTTTCGCAACAAATTATCGGTGTCATCATCCGAATGAGCTGCAATTTGGTTATGTGAAAGAGGTGATAATAAAAACAAACATGTTACTTTTGTAGTGGTCTAACCTCACAGTATTAGGAAAAGGGGGATTAAAAGTTGCATGTTTTTAATTTTTTTTAATTTTTTTATACTTTCCAAAATTAATTATAAACACGGTTAGCAGGCAATACCGCTAAAATACCGTTATCGATTCAATATTCTTTCAACTGACTATCATTTCCGCTAAAATACCGTTTTTGAAATAACTTAAATACCGGTATCGCTGAAATATCGTTACCGATATAACTGATATATCGTTACCCTTAAAATACCGTTACCGAAATAATCAAAAAAAAATGTTACCCGTAAAAACGTTTCCAAAATAACTAAAATACCGTTATCGCTAAAATGCCGTTACCGAAATAATTAAGAAACCGTTACCCCTTAAATACCGTTAGAAAAATAACTAAAATATCGTTATCGCTAAAATACCGTTAACGAAATATTATAAAATAGCGTTACCATTACCGACAACCGCATCGTTTCGGTTACCATCCTTGATTATAAATAAATTGACTATCAAAAGAGATCTTAAAATGCAAAAAGAAAAAAGTTAAAAACTCCAGAAACAAAAAACTTTTAAACGTTTTTTTCCTAATTTTTTACATTTATTTCAAATATTTTATAACACGATACGATACAAAATGAACCTCAAAATATGTACGTATCTTCGTTTTCTCACGTTTTTCACGTTTAAATAACATTTCAATTTTATACAACCAGAAAACGGATTCGTGCTGACAACCGAATTTGTTGACAATCGAATGGTTCAGTTGTAGCAACCGAATTTTTTGGTTGTGACTTCCGAATTGTTATTGAGTCAACCGAAATACTGTTGTCACAGTCAAATTATTCATGCCTTAATTGGTTTTCAATTGTCACAGTCGAAAAATTCGGTTACCACAACCAAAACCATTCGATTGGCACGAATCTTTTTTCCGTGTACAGAAAACTGAAAAAATCGGAAGAAAGTATTTTGGGGTTTATTATGAACGTATTAAAAGTTTTTTTTTTTGCGAAAATTCCTGAATTTAAAATTCGTTGCAAAAAACACCTGTTTGCAAGAATGCAACGATCAAAGATTTTGATATTTATGGTAACATTCTTTTGAGACTTCCCAAATATATATTATAATCAAGAAATTCATTTATAATGTAGTGATTCGTTTGGGTTAAACTTCGTTTTATTGTTAAATATTTTAAATTCCAGGTAATAAGTATTCAAGCGCAAGGTCTAGTTTATACAAAATTATTTATTTTTCATCTCAATGGATAGCTTCTTCAGGACTTTTTTTTGGTTTTTTATTGGAAAATAAATATTTTTGTATAAACTAGACCTTGAGCTTGAATACTTATTACCTGGAATTTGTATTTTAAGGGTCGGAGAAATTGAACTGAATAATTTGTTAAATATTTTAGTAATAATTCTGTCATGAACAAGTTTGTTAGTCGATATTATGGTTCAAATTCTGAAATTTCTTTTTAAGGCTTAAATTTATAATCTTTTGTCCTACTTTTAGTAACATTCATGAATTCCAATCAGATTGTCATCGATTTGAAAAATTATCATTAATGCTTGTACAATTTTAAAAAGACTAAAGAAAAGTTCAAGACAATTTTATAAACAAAGTTCAGTCACCCTTTAACTTGTAATTTGTCTTTATGTCACAAAAATGTCCTCTTAAGTGTCACAGGAAAAACAAAATCCACAATGTGGAAAATTGCAAAATAAAAACAAACACAACCTTCATAGAAAACCATAAAAAGAAAATTCATATACAGAGCAAAAAACAAAAAAAAAAAAAAAAAAAAATACCAAGAGCTTCCGTCAAATTGTCACTAAGTGACAGGTTATAATTTAAGGTAGAGTAGGCGGCGTGCATAAAACACAAGATCATATAAAATGGGAAAATAAGAAAAAAAAAATCCCTCAGAGATCGTATAAAAAATGACAGACACATGCATTGTCATTACAAAAAAAAAAAGAAACAATTGAAAACGTAAATTTGTTCTTAATTCTGACCATAAGCAAAAGTAGTATTGCAGCCGATAAAACAACAGATGGATTTCAAAATGATTGTCTCCAGAGAAAGAGAGTGAAATATTAAGAATTATGATTTTCTTTATAAAATATATCGTTTCGTACAAAATGGCCATAAGTGATAATGAGTTGGACATTAAATATAAATGATTATCTTTTCAATGTCTCCACAAAAATGCTTAATAAAAAAACAATAATTTTTCCCACTCATTTTGTAATTTATCACCTTCACTCTTCTCCTTGGAAAAAGTGATCAACATCTGTTGTTCTTAAAGTAAAATGCTTTATAAATTATACCTTTATAAGAATTCGCATTAAGAACAAAATGAATTCACATTCACAAAATGTGAATGTAATTATTTTCTACAAATTAATTCATCTACTTTATTTCAGTTTGTTTTTTTTTTATTTTTGCAAATTTCCTCAGTTTGATGGTGTCAAGAAAATGATTAATTTTTATATTGTAAGTTGTCTGTAGATGTTGTTGTTGTTGTTGTTGTCAATGCCTTTGCGACACACAGTAGGCAATTGTCAACACTTTGGAGGTGGCGGATAAGAAGACGTTGACGTTGTTGAAATAGTCAACATTATACATCTGTTGGAATTTTGCCACCATCAACAACATCACCTCTGTTCAGATCCCGCCAACAGCTGGACATTGTCTTTAGAAATTTTGATTATATTAACTGCAACATAAGTTTGAATATTGTTGTTGATTCTTTTCGTATAAAAATCTTTAATTAAATTTTATTTATTCAATACAAGAAAATCCTTCAAAAAATCATAAAAAAAGAAACATAAAATTTCAACCAATCTAAAGTACAATGACATTTTGCACAATATAATTATAAATGCGAATATGTTTGATAAAACAAACTGCATTCAAACCAAATATTTAATCACATTATGCTTCCTCTTTTGAAATACATAATTAACTAATATTTAATTTAATAAAAACTCGAATACAAAATTTTGTCAGTTGATTTGAGTTATGCTTAAAGGCCGTCAATACATTTTATAGCAACAAATAACAAAACAATACATTTTTTGCATTGTAATACTTGTTTTATTTGTATGCAGATGACTAGAGTTCATTGATCTCTTAATATTGAATTTTTGGTGGTTTTTAATAATTAAATTGATTAATGATGTTTTCATTTAAATACATATTTACTATCAAAAGAGATTTAAATATTTTGCTATGAAAAGGTTTTTTTTTCGAAAAAACACATTTATCATTTATAATTGCAATAAAACCTGACAATAACGAAAGTTTTTTTTTAAAGGACATGATGAAATTTTTCTCAAGTATCAGAACCTCCCTTCGGAGGTTAAATACTCTAAAACAGCAGTAACAAGTAAAATCATTTAATTCGCATTTACCGAATATATTTTATACCCTCCGCAGTGTTGTCATTAAAGATAAAAAAAAATTAAATGGAGAAAACATAGTCGAGTTAAAAAAAAATTTTAGTGGTGAAAAAAATTTATTGAGGTGGGATTTTTTTTTGTGGTGAGAAAAATTGAGGTGAATGTAAGATATTATTAACCTCTAGGGTTCTGGTAAAAAAAAAATTAACAAATGTTTTTATTTACGAGACACTATTATGAAATTGTAGTAAAATACATAAATTTGTATGGAAAATTTAGGGGTACTTTCACAATTTCATTTATACTTTTTTTTTACCTCTGGACTGATTTTCCTTAGTTACAAAATCAAACTGTTCGGGAGGATAATAAACCATCAGAATAGAACTACATAAGGGTCGTAAATTTATATATTTCTTATTTATAATGTTTTTATATTTCAATGTGTTACAAATGGAATGACAAACTACTGTATACACTCATATCACATATGTGTTAGGGCGTGGAAAAATACTAAGAAGTGTGATGTATAAATTTCGCGATCGGCAAAAAATTTCACGTACCAAACGCATATAAATAATTTTTTTTTTTTTTTTTAAGAGAAGCAACATTCAGAAAATTCTGTCAACTACTTATTGTGATGAAAGGTAATAAAATATAAAGGGCTTCAAATATGGCAACACTGTAAATGCGTAAGATCATGAATTTTAGAACAATTTTTTCTCGCCATCTGATTGTGTGTTGACAGCTTTTTAGTTATGTTATTTTACCACGGTGGGGTTAAGTGATAACAAATGAATGACTCGCTTGAAATCGAAAAAAAACTTTTAGAACTTGTAGGTGTATCCCACTGACTGACTTCTTTAGATTGCATTTTGATAACGAAATCATGCATAATATTGCCATATTTCATTTTTAAGTCCTAAAAGAGAGTTATTTTAACGGTTATCTGGAACAAAACAGTTTTTGTAAAAATTGTTGCTTAAAACGTTTTTCGCGGCTCCGCTTTATTTATTTAAATGAGGGTTTCTGCATGGAAACAATTATATTTGTATTATTGAATTTATTCAAAAAAAAAAAAAAAAAAAATAAATAAAATAAAATAAAAAATTTTTTTCTTGTTATGTAGGTCGTTTATAAATTAATTAACTTTTATGGCTCGCTTTAAATTTGACACTACGAGCGTACGCGTTTTTTTCCACAATTTTTTCTTTCGAGTACTTTTTATATTTTGACAACTTTTAATTCTTTTTTCCTTTTTTACTAGTTTTACTAGAAGTGTATTTATGTGCAACTAATAGTTCTATTTATTTCTTTTGTTGAACTAAATATTTTTTAATAAAATAGATTTTAAATTAAGCACCCAAAATATTTTTACAGTAACTAACTGTAGTTATTCGTACATTTGATTTTAAATGGTTAAATAGTTTAAAAACAAAGAAATATATTTTCCAACCCTTTTTACATTTATTTAAAGTTACAGTTTATATTTTCATTTATAAAAATTTTATTTTAAAAAATGGTATTTATATATTAGTTTAAGATGAGCTTGTGATAATTTTTAATAAAAAATTAATTATAATTACTTATTTATCTCAATATTTCGTTTTTATTTTTTTATAGTTGTTTGTTAAATAATTTTTTTTTTAGTTTTAAAGACTTAGTTCACTTTTATGCTATTTTTAAATGAAATATTATTTATGTATACGGAAATTCTGGTTAATTTGTTAAAAGTTAAAAAATGAATTAACGGAAAAATCATTACTTTTTACGGATTTTGTTGTTAGTTAGGCGACATTTAAAATATTCTTTTAGTTTTTTTCGATCTTCTTGATTTGTGTATTATTGAGCTTACGATCTTTGAAAAGTTTTTTTGATTTAAATAAAAAGTTTGTAGTACGGTATTTAAGTGATTTTCCATTTATTTTAGAATACATTTTCAGTTAATTTAAACTACAAACTATTTTGAGGGAACAAATAGAATCACATTTTTTGTTAGCCATCAAACTTTTACATTTTTGTGCCTAAGCAATGGTAAAAATTCCATTAAGTCTTAATAAATCGATTTTATTACAATACATTTCAAAAATTTTAAGACATATTTATGCCAATTTATTGATGTTGCTTTTTTTAATCTCTTTCTCTTACTTTTTGAAATTTAATATAATTCAATATTAACTTAATTTAACTTAATCGTTTATTTAGTTATTATTTATATATAATACACAAATACAAGTAAACTATATACCCAGGGAAAATATTCCAAACATATTTTATTGTAATAGACTTAAGCCGATTGCGGTTTTTTAGGAGTGTTTTTTTTATAATTATTTTACCGAATTTATTGCATTTTAGGAATTTGGAATGTACCAAATTATTTTTATTCCCGACTTTATGCGAACGGTGGATCCAACGGAGTGATCCAACCAACTGTTGGTGTCTGTTATCAATCCAGTAACAGGGCAATACCGATAAGATTGTGCCTCCGACGCTTTGCTAATCGTATTTTTCTGCCTGGGTATTTAAATTTTCTCGCTCTATAAACTAATGAGTGCGATTGCATTTTAAAATAAATTTAAATGAATGAGGTTTATTAAAGGTCATTGTCATTTAGAGAAATAATTTTATTTGCTTTTATATTTATCTTAAAATTTTTTATTTTTTTAAATATGTTGTTGGAAAATATAATAAATTTGTTTTTTATCATTAATCGGGGAATATAATACAAAACTTAGATCATAATTATTTGAAATTAAAATAAAATTGTAAGGGTACTCAGGATGGTGTTTTGCGCACAATGCAAAATTGCATAGCTAGCGTCATCGTAACTACTGAAGAGTGGGAAACTGCAAATTAAAGTCAGAGCTATTTTGCAATGTGTGCAAATCATGATCTTGAATTAATTACCTCATGAACTTTTCGTCAGTTTGGAATGTTTCTTAAAACTTTTGTTCTATTCTTTTTTCAAATCTCATTTATCATCATAAAAAGGTATGTTGTTTATTTTTTATTCAATTAACATATTTTTATTTGGTCATCATTTCGACCAACTTACAAACTTTATTTCACTTTTGTTTTCTTTTAACCTTGATTTCAAGATATTTAATTCTCTCTGTTTATGTTCTAATTTTTTTATTTTTTATTTTTATTTATACAACCAAATAGATGTTTTTTTCTATTTTGTTATATATGATGTCTATACTTTATTTGTTGTTTCCATTTTTATGTTATCCATAATGGGGGGAATATTTAATTTATTATTCGGTTTGCATCAATAGTTCTGTTAAAGTTTCAATAGTGATTTTGAACAAAACTTAAGAAATAGAATTCGAAAGTGAAGATATTCAGAAAAGGTATCTCCTAAACCATTTTTCTTACACAAAATAAAATTTTTTTAAATTGATGAATTTTTTCTATATAAAATGATCAAAAAATTTCTTGACAATAGTGAAGAAGCTTTACAGTTTTTATGAAAAAAAAATCCGCTTATATTTTTTGTGACTTTTATTTACTTTTATCTGTTTATTTTCCTTAGTTTTTCTTTTATTTTCCTTTTCCTTTTACTTTTAATTTTATTTTTTTTTTAATCTTTTACTAGTTGTACTAAAAATGAAATCGGACAAACCTATAAACTTTCCATTTTCGAAATAAAAAATATATACCAAAAAAAGTATGTAATTTTGCTGTTATTACATGAAATTTTACTAATCTTAGCAACACATGTCTGCTGACGTGTGGTACAATGAAATTTGTAGAAAAAATTAGCTGCCGTTACTAAATTTTAGTAAACTTTTTGTGGAATTTAAAATCAGTTTGCTAAAAGCAAGAAAAATTACTAAATATTGTTAATATTAGTTAAAAATTTCAAATTTATTTTTTTTATCAACATCATTTTTATTATCAACATTTTTTTTATTTTCGACAAAATTAAAAAAAATCAAAGGTTTAAAAATTGTAAAAACATAAACGAATTTATCATTTTGTTTAAATTTGTTAATTTCTGTTTTGTTTTATTAAAAATCAGTACAAAAATAGTAATAGTGGGATTGAAAATCGTTTACAAATTTTTCAACTAACTTTTTTTTCTGAGTGTGTGTATAATACTTCCCCCAAATATCTTATAAATTCTGTAAATTCGGTTGCTTAAAAGAAAAAGTCTGGCGTAGGGTACATAAAGGTCTTTATAGCCGTATATACTCATATATTTTTTTGTTTTCTTCAACTATCTTTTTCTATAGCATAAATTAATTTAATAGACCTGTGCCAATGTCGCACGTGGATTTACTTAATACACACAAAATTACATAGATATTTTAAAGTTTCCAAATAGTGTTGGTAAAAAAAGAGTAAAGTGGCTATCGAGTATTCGAGTATTTACTCCATTTCTGGATACTTGTTATCAAACTATGTACCCGATATTTTTAAAACTATATTTCAAACACATAATGACTTTTTCTGTGTATTCTCCATGATTACAAACATTATAAATTTTCATTTAAAAAATTTTTATGGTGTGAAATCGAACGAAGAAATGGATTTTATACAGGTCAACAATAATTTTTACTATGAAGCCACACACACGGTACGAAGCAGCATTATTAATTATGTTCTAATCAGAACAAAGAATAAAAAAATATATTTTAGTGGATCGAAAAGGGCTAGAAGAAAAACATATATAAACAACTCAGTGCTAATGTTTTTATTTAGAATAATTTTCATGATCTTCGACCGAACGTAGAACATCTCACAATTATTTAAAATTTTACGTCTTTCACATTTAAAAAATCCGTTGAAGGTAATAAGTAGTATCGAGTATCCAAATTAAAAATATCAAAGAGTATCGAGCATTCAAAAGTAACCGAATTTATCAGCACTATTTCCGTAATAAAACTATGAATGGGTAGTGTGTGTAGAAGACAACGATGATACAAGAAAAAAATTCTTCACTAATTTATTATAAATATATTTTGTAGGTTTACTTTTTATTAACAGGTGTTATAAAATAAATGAGAGAATTTTGTGTATTTAAATAAAAACAGAATAATTATTAAGATTAATGTTGAGATTTGGAACTACATCAATCCCTCCAAAAGCGGCCTGATTTGGTATTAAAAAATTTTCAGCAAAGCAAAGCCCTTATTTTACCATACAGATAAATTTTTTGTCAGTTTCTAAGTGGTATGTTGCTATGTTTAAATTAATCGGGAATCACACTTGAATATGGTTGAGCTAACAAATTTATTGTTTGAAGCAACCAAAATAAATTTTTCAATTTCAATAGAGTGGTTCTTATTTTGTTAACTTGCGAATTTCGAACGATACTTCCCCTAGAAATGTTTCTTACTACAAAATTTGAATTTGAATCGCATACTGGGTAGGTGTGGTGCATTCGCCCTTAAAGTTAGAAATATTTATTATATAGTTTTATTATTTTTCATTACTCTATTAATCAGAAAAAAATTAATTCGATAGTAATAAAATAAAAGCGATATCAGATCAAGGCAGCAAAAATAATCTTTGAAAGAACCAAAAGTCCTTCTTAAAATATTTCATAATTACTATTTGGTCGTAATAAAAATCTCCAATTTTTCTGAGCCTGATAACTTTTCTAAACCGCTAAATGGGACATTGGTGTACTAAATTTTTCAAAATAAAATTTTTTTTTAGTTTTATTTTTGTTAAAAAGATTTTTTATTAAAATTTGTATTAACAATTTGCAAGTGCTTTAGCAATAATATTAGTTTTTTGTATTTCTTTAAAAATAACGTAAAATCATTGACATAATGGTTAAAAATTTCTAAACATAAAAGTGCTATTTTCACAATGATTGGCAAAAAACTATAATGATAATTTATCTACAGGCCAATCAAAATAATGAATACACTTGATCTATTGTTTGTAAACAGCAACACGGATAAGTTTGAAGGGGACACATTCCATACATTTTATTTTAAAAGCTGACGTAAATTCGTCAAAAAGTTCCTAAAAAGCTGAATATTTCTCATTTATGTGATATAACAATTTTCTATTTTTTTTCATAATTTTCAAGGCGCAAAATTTCTCTTATCATAAATATTATGTTTTTGGTAGAACAACTTGAAAAACATTTTAATACATTGCAATTTAGAACTTTGAAGATATTGATTTTTTTTTTAAATCAATAAATCCACAAAAATTTCATTCTAAAATTTAAGACAAAATTTCGAGGGTTTTCGAAGTTACAGAATTTTGAACTTATAAGCCTTCTAATATTTTTTTATGTCCATTTTCTATGATTACAGCAAATTATAATTTTTCATTTCAAAAAATTTGCATAATCTTAAACCGAACGAAAATACATCTCACGTATAATTTGTTTAAAAACTTTACACCTGTTAATTGGAACCGCGCTTGAAACAAAGTAATTTTTCTGGTCCTACGGAGTCATCGTAAGTGCAACGTTTTATTATTTTAAAAATATTAATTTGGACACCTTCTCGCTTATAATCCCTGCTATATACACGGGAAATTTTTTCAAAAAAAAAATCGGAAAATGAAGTTTCCATGTGATGTATTTGTGGTCATGAACTTTAGCCGATTAAGTGATTAGGGTTCTCACATATTAAAGCAATTTTCCTTTAGAAAAATAAAAAAACAACCATGCAGTTTAAACATTTAATTTTATTACGTATTTCCGTAAATTAATTGTTGATTTCATCAGTGGAGATTCTTAAGAAATCTAATACGTATTGTATAACCAGATGAAGAAGACTATAAAAATGTGATCAGAGTCAGATTAATGAAATGGTAATTCTTTAAAGAGAACATACAACATTTTTAAAACGTAATAAAAAAGTGTTAACAACACCAACATATACACCCATATACAATGACACTGTGGTAGTGTGGTTAGAAATTGTTGACTTTAATTATTGTTTTGATCATTCAGTCCACTCCGTCACAGGTTGATTTACAAATGCTGAGTTGGTTATTTTAATATGCGATTATGACGACTATTTGCTTGTTTATAGACGTAAATATATAAAAAAATAAAAATTAAACGATTATTACTGCATTTAATTCTTTCGTTATTATTTTTTAAAATTTTTATTTCTTTATAAATTGTATTTAAAATTGACCTTGAACTTGATATTAGTTACCGACTTATTTTCATACAAATAAAAAAGAGAAAAAGAAAAAAAATATACATATATATAAATTTACAAACAACGAAACTGGTTTTACGTTCATACCAACCAATCTCTCTAACATGGTTGAAACAAGTCAAGAAAAAACAAAAATGACTGACAGACGGATGGTTTGAGTGAATGAATAGATTTGGTTGTTTGTAGTAAAATTATATTTAATGGTTAAAACAAGTGCAAAAAAAAAAAAATATATATTTAATGGCTGGGTAAGACTAGCAGCTGTAGTGTGCGGTCGTATTAGAATACAAATTTAACCCTTAATTGAACAAGAATATCAATGTGCCTGGACTGCAGAATTGGAAGTGCTTTTTTAAGCTCTAATCTGGCATCTTACACAGAGAATATTTTTGTGGCATTATATAGACATATTGCAAACAAAAATCATATCCGCAAATCATATCAGGCAAAATTAACTAGAATACTAGAAGGTACCTTTTATGCCATTCAGTCCCACTGTTGCCTATGGTCAGCATTGCACATTTGAGAGAAAATTAAAAAAAAAAAAATACCGAATTACTATAATATTGCGATGTAAGAACTGTGTACTAACATGCATTTTATATAATATAAATTCTTAGTCTAGGGTTGCCAAATATCTCTGGGCAAAATAGGCATTTTTCAAAATATATTTAAAAAATATTATTAATAATTGTGTTTGTTTACAAAATATTTTTTTTATCAGAGTCAAGGAAATAAAGAGAAATTAATAGTAGTAGCTGTAAATTTGAAAGTAAAATTTGTATGTCTAAATATTTTTGATTCATGTGATTCATATACTAATTTTCTAATTTTTTCTTTAATTTTCAAAAGCGCGGTTCCTCCATTCGCAACTTTTAGGAAATTGATTTTTTATTCAGAATTGATTTTTATTTCAGATTTTTATTTTTCAACTTAAAAGCTCTCTAATAATTTTTTATGTGTATTTTCTATGATAACAAAAAATAATAATTTTTCATTTCAAAAAATTTTTATAATCTTAAACCAAACGAAAATACATCTCACGCATAATTTGTTAAAAAATGTTGACACCTGCTGATAGAAATCGCGCTTATAACGAAATAATTTAAATTAATTTTTTTTTTGTGTTTTCAGTGATAATTTTCATTATATTTATTATAATTTAAGCTCTCAACTTATCACTTCACCTTAAGTTCTAGTTAAAAATAGATCGTTTTCTTTTTGCAGGCTCTTCCCAGTAAGCAAAATGTGTCGAAATCTTATACAAAATAAATAATTTTCTCGCAAAATTTGTTCGATATCGAGTTCCATATCGTACCGAGTATCGAAAAAATTTTAATTTAGTGATACGATTTCCTATCGATTTGTTGTACCTATTTCGATACTATATGTCTCATTGAGTTCTATGCTGTCTTGATTTATACGAATAACAGCATCATGTCCATAAAGTTCTTTAAAAATTTCGCTCGATTTCCTTTTGATTGGTCTGTGATCCATTTTTACTTGCTTTTTTTACCTTTTATGTTTAATTATTTTTTTTTAAGTTCTTTTATATAAATTGATTTTAACACAAATATCACTTTATTAATACATATTCTCAAAGAAAAATACTTATATTTTTTTTTGAAAAATTAAAAAAAAGGTTTGAAAAAGCAACGAAATTGATTCACATTTTCGATTATTTTTGATACAAAACTAGTCTCTATAAAGTTTCAAAAAAGATTAATTTTTTTGGAGACGATTCGAGAACAATTCGAAATAGAGGACTGTCTCGAAAGCTTGCAGACTGGGTTGTTAACATATTGTTAGACAGTTACATATCTATTTGAGTTACTCAAAAATCTATTTGAGGAAAAAAAAAATAGTAAGAACTACTAAAACATTTAGGAGAACATTTGACTAGTTATTACTCGAAAATTTTTCTCCAGCAAAACTATTAAGATATATATTTTGTTCAACAAATGAAAAAATTTAACTTATTTTTGTGAGAATCGTTATTAAATTAATTAACTTTATTAATTCGCTTTAAAGTTTGCACTCCGCTAATGTTTTTTTCCTGATTTTTTGTATTATTTTTTTTTGTTTACCATTTTTTTATTTTGATATTTTTTTTTCGACTTTTTAATATTTTTTTTTTTCATAATAGTTCATCGCTGTTTCGTTCGTGTAATGATTCTACTAGGCCTGTTAAGGGTTGTAAAGTGTTCCTGGTTCAAGTACCGATCACGGCATACACATTATAAATAAAGTTTATACAGAGTCAATTTAACAATTTAAAATATTTTAACCAATTGATATATGTATAAACTAACCACTGGTGATCTTTGTATAGGACGCAACAACGGAAGTCCCTTATGCCAGTTACATTTTAAAATAAATATATTTTCTTCCTCTTCTTCCTGTAAAAAGAGCTTTGGTTAAATAGGATTTTTAGTTATTTTTATAAAAATTATTATTTATTTTTTTGAAGAAATATTTGACACCAAGTATAAATTTTCCAAATAAATCTGACCGATCAGTTCATTAAAATAGCTCCGATATAAAATTCAGAATTTTTGAAACTTTATGCTCCTGATTTTGTATAAACATTGTAAAGTTTTACCTTAAAAATAACAAAACTACTGCCAAAATTTTTTAACCATGGTTGCCATATGTCAATTTACAAAATGGTCCAAATAATTTTTTTTTGTGATATTTAAAAATTATTATTGGCATGCTGATTACGATAATATTAAAAGTCTTTTAAACGTCGAAAGAGTTTTTATTTTTGTTGCTATTGAATTTTCACAAAAAATTTATATTTTTTCCTAGATTCAGAAAATTAAAAAAAAATATATATAATTTTTTTCTTTTTTTATCTAGAAAATTATTGTTCATCGGTCAGCTCAGACTTTTAAATAATTTCTACAATTGCCGAACAAACACAGAATTAGAATTTCATATATTCTTATCACAATATAAATCAAAAAACAATAGTTTTTTTCTTTTTGTATTTTTAAAAATTTCAAAAAATTTTGGATAACAATTTTTTTTATTACCCATCAAAACTTTGGTAATGGGTGCGATATTCTCATGCGTTACCTTGTAATGATAGCTCGTTACCTCTTTCATTATTTGCAAGCATAAAGTAATAAGTTACTGATTATTGATTACGTAATATATGATTTATAAATGTAAAGTAATAATTGAAATATTTTTGAAAATATATTTTTAGATACTTTACTTTGTGTTTTTTTGTAAGCTAAAAAAAATAACAAAAATACAACACTAGCGAAAAAACGAAGCGCAACAATTCATTTAAATTTAAAGCAATCAAATACTATATGCGTTGATAGCTCAGAGGGTAGAGTTCTTGGCTGGCAACCAGAGTTTCCTGGTTCGATTCCCATCATGACCACATTATTTTTTATAACGTTTAAAATATTTGTAATATTTCTTTTAATAAAAATTCCTCTTTTTAAAAAATCTATTTTTAGACACATTACTTTTTCCATTCTCGTAACCATATAAGTAACCCCTTACATTGACCGGCTCATTGTGATAGGGACCGGTCGCGTGACCGATCACTTAAACATGGGCTTGTCCTAGGAGGGGGTCAATTGCCCTCTGTGACTTGTCACGGGAGTGGTCTAAAAGGAAATGTCGTGACTTTTAAACCGGTCACGTGATAGGTACATTAGGAACTGGTGCTCTTTTCACCTATCTCGTGATATGTTTTTTCAGAAACAGGTACCGATTTCCAACTGACCCCTTTTTTCCCGCAGGGACCGTATGAAAATATACGGTAACAAAAGGTCTGGATTGGAAACGGAACAGTGCGTCCAATGTGTCTCATTAAATTAAATTACGAAGCAGGATTTTTAAATTCTAATAGAAAGTTCACATCACCCAAGTGATTTAAAATATTCAGGATAAGTGCTGTTTTAAGATAAAAAAAAAATAAAACTACAAGATGTTTTAATGGGTTAAATCTTATTGTGATTATGGCACATTAGGTTGGTTATTTCAAATGATGACAATAGTTTGTATGTTTTTATTACCGTGCTGTTGTAATGATTTTTTAATGCTTCTTGAACAAAAAATAAAAAATACTAATAATAATTCTCAATAATGATTGTAATTTGTACGTATGTAGGTGCTTAAAAATATTTTTTTGTTAAATGTTTGCTGCATCTTCTTTTGTTGTATTCAAAATCTTCTTGAAATTATTTAATTTAAAATTATTTTGCATCATATTTTTTGTACAAAATATAATTATAAACATATGGTTTCGACGGGGATTTTTACGTAGTTATTACATTAAAAATATTCTTAAGAAAAATGTTTATGTTAATTTTTTTTTTGCTATTTTTTACTCTATAGTATTTTAATTTTATTTCAATAAGTTAAGAATAATTACTGCAATTTATGACTTAAAGTTGTTTTTTTATTTCCCTTTATTTATTTAAAAATAGTCATAAAATATTCACTTGTATGCAAATTATTTCAATAATATATTTTATTTCTAAGAAATCTGCACAGGTTTTTAGAGGGGAATTTTATATTAGCTTATGAAGTCATGTAATGTTTGTGACTTTGTAATTTTAGTCCTTTGCTATTTTCATTTTCCTCAGGGGTTTTTTCTGTACCTTGAATATCACAGATCTTAAATTTATGTCACAATTGACTCTCCTGATTTTTAAACTCTCTTAGGGGCAAACCAGTGCATTTTCAAGTTTTTATTAAAACATCATAATCACCCAAAGAGACTAATTTAATTTTTAATATACTATAATTTTATTAAAACTTAACATTTATGATGAAATAAAATAATAAATATTATCTTTAATGAATAATAAAACTCCTCAAGGCAATCATACAAATATGTATTGCATAAATGACTACATTTAATTATATTCTTACAATAATAATGTGACTTAAAGTTGATGTACTCGTAAAAAATGAAATATAGATTTCTACGCAATCGTTTCATACTTCTACGTAGCAAAAACTTTCATTGCCAAATAAGTGATTATATAATGAAAATAGAAATAATTAAGTACTAATAATTCGGCGTCAGACAATGTTGTTTTTATACACTCAGAAAAAAATTTAGTAGAAAAATTTGTAAACGGTTTTCAATCCCACTTTACTATTTTTGTACTGATTTTTAGTAAAATTATTGCAAATTACAGAATTTTTACAGAATATTTACAAATTTTTGTTGCTAATTTCAGAAATCATTTTACAAATTTTTGAAAACCGATTTGCTAAAATTAGCAAAAAAAATTGACTAATTTTAAAAAAGTATATATTGCAGGAAATGTTACTTATAATGAAAAC
This sequence comes from Eustalomyia histrio, assembly GCA_949748255.1. Lineage (NCBI taxonomy): Eukaryota > Metazoa > Arthropoda > Insecta > Diptera > Anthomyiidae > Eustalomyia > Eustalomyia histrio. The sequence goes on from OX456526.1 coordinate 3,544,945, forward strand.
TTATACCTACAAACTTAAAATGCATTAAAATGTTACATAGATTAAAAAAGGGATCGGAAGTGAAGATACCAGCTCATATCTTAAAATAGGAGATCCACTAAAAATAGCTCTAAAAAGTATTTTTTTATTTTTAAAAATCAGCGCTAAAAATTAATTAAAATTTGACCTTAAAAGCAAAAAAAAAAAACAAAAATTGACTAAAATATTTTTCAAAACAAAAATTACCAAATTAAAACGAAATGATAAATTATTTTATGTTTTTACAATTTTTAAACTTTGATTTTTTTTTAATTTTGTATAAAATATTTTTTAAAAAAGAATAAATAAACTAAAAAAATTTTGATCCTCGATAAAATAAAATAAATTTGAAATTTTGTACTAATATTAATTCCACTTCAAAAAAAGTTTACTAAAATTTAATAGCGGCAACTAATTTCATTGTACTACACGTCAGCAGACATGTGTTGCTAAGATTAGCAAAAGATACCACTGGGTTCAAATTAGCAAAATTTCCCCTAATAACAGCAAAATTTTCAGTTGCTATTACAGACTTTTTTGGTGAGTGTATGCAGTCAAGCTTACCTGCGACTACTTATTCAATTTCAAAATGATAGGATATTAGTAAGTACCCAGGCATAAAGTGCCAGTGGTATAAAAAGTTAAGGGCTGATAAACAAGTGAAATTAAAAATTATTTACGGTCAGAACACCTAATGTGGACACTTTACCGGGGATAGTAAAAGTGTTTTTTTAAAAAAATTCTAATGTAAACTTGCTATTAAAATTTTTTTAGCAACTATCCAAAAATATTTAAAAATTTTTCCGTTTTCAATCTAGTACTTTTGCTGTATTTATGTAATTTATTAAAATTAATATCTAGAGTTGTCAAATACTTAGTTGAACAAATCAATGTTCGGTGTATTTTGATAGGACTTTTTAAAAATATTACTAAACTTAAATTTTCCGGCTTAAAGATTAAGGTTTGTCAATTTATGACTATATATATTCCTGATCGATTGCTCTTGAATTATTAATTATACAATTATAATTTACATTGTACTAGTCAACATTAAAATTTAATTTAACAAGATTTATAAAATTAATAGCAATAAATCTTAACTTAAAGTCCAAGAAAAACAACATGAATAAAAATTAGTTTTTTCTCATAAAAAAAATTTCATATAAATGCATTAGAATAACAATATTAGCCCCTGTTTTTATAAAGCGAACGTAATAATTACACCAGAAAAAATGTGTGTATTATGTTATTATAACAAAAATAAAATCCACACAAATCCTTCGGAAGAATTATTATTGAAACCGGGGGTAAATTTATAATTATTATTAAGAGTATTCACAGTCGGATAGGGAATTTTAAGGCTTTAAAATTTACATCAGTAAATGACGGTAATTGATTCATAGTCACAGTTGTCAAAACAAGAAATTTTTAAATGAATTACACGCACAGTACATCTACAGCAAAGGTTGAATGGTTATTTAAATATTAGGTCAGTAAAGTTATTTTCAATTGTAAAATTGAAATTAATTTAACTTTTTTCACCATTCAATAAACAAAATATGGACTTTCTGTGTAAATTTAAATATTCACTCAATTAAAAACGAACAGATCTATTATTTTTAGGTTTTTAGTTTTGAATGTGAGTATAACTTGACGAACCATCCGGCTTTTGGCGGGATTATCCTACTTTTTGTACAAAGAAAAAATTTACAAAACTCTGTTTTTAATATTAAACATTTTTCATTAAATATTTTTGTAAATACAAATAATTTTTTTTTTAAAAAGCACCATCAATAACATTTCAATATACAAAAAACTTAAACTATATTTTGAACTTAAAGAGCAACCTAAAAAAAATAGTTTTTCACCAATTCACAGCTTCACAAACCATTTTAAATTGGTTCACAATTCCGTGTGAAATTCCGAACAATATTTATGGAACATTTAATTGGAGGAAAAATATGATAAAGTTTTTCTTACAAGTGTAGGAATTTTTCAGTTTTATATAACAATAATGTTTAAAAATTTCACAATTTTCAGTTAAAAATCCATAGTATTTTGCAAGAAAAAATCCTTAGTGTTACAGGGTAAAACATTGGGATTAAGTACAATAATATACAAGGATAGGAAAATTGGCCTAAAAAATAAATTGAGAAAAAAATTTTCTTTTTCCTTTAGCTAGATACACTTTTCCTAATTGATTTTCAATTGCTTTGCTACCCTGTTTATACAAGGGCGGATCAATAAGTCCGTGACTTTTCGAACTTCGCTCGTAGGTATATGAAATGCAACACTGCTCCCATTAAGTACCACCTGTTAATAGACTACTGTCAAATTTTGAGCAAGTTCCGTTATTTATTTTGCGTTTAACAGCTGTTCAAAACATACAACCTCGGGAGTTTTTTTTAAAAATCGAAAAATCGAAAAAATCTACGACATGGTGTTATCCGATCAAAGAGTAAAAGTGTGTGAGATTGTTGATGCCATAGGCATTTCATATGGCAGTGTGGCTTCGATTTTAAATGATCAGTTGGATTTAAGAAAGCTGTCTGCAAGATGGGTGCCGCGTTTGCTCTCAATTAACCATAAACCTTATCATGTGACGTATGTAGTCTCAATGGCAAAATTGCATGAATTGGGCTACGAGTTGGTGTCATATTCTCCGGATTTAGTCCCCAGTGACTATTTGCTATTTCCAAACCTAAGTAAATGGCTCGGTGGAAAGAGATTTAGCCCCAACGATGAAATTATTGCTTAGACAAATGCCTGTTTTATGGACCTCGAAAAAATCCTATTTTTTTGGAAGGCATACAAAAATTGAAGAAACGTTGGACAAAGTGTTTTGAGCTAAAAGGAGATTATGTTGAAAAATATATATTTTTTTTTTGCAAAAAACCTGTGTTTCATTCAAAAAGTTAGGGACTTATTGATCCGCCCTCGTAATACGATCTGCTAACACCTTAAAATAGCCATCAACCGCAGACTGCATCACTTTATTGATGACTAATCTTTTAACACAAAATTTGGAAATACATAGATAATAATCCAAGGAAGCTAAATCTGGCGAACAAGGTCCGTTATGAAGCAAATCGAACTTTAATCAATTAATTTTCGTCAATTTGACAAATTTTTTCCATGTTTACTAATTTACTGAGATCGTTTACTTTTGATGGCTCCATTCAAAAAAATAACGTGGGGCTTTAAAATGTATAACATATGTTTTATCCACTTTTCACCAAAGTATTTTTTTAAAACTACTGCCATCTATACGTCAGATGAGCTTATTTTGGGACAGTCCTCATACATTATCTGAGATTTTTTGAATATTGACTCACTAAATTTTAATTTATGTATTATTATGATGTTAATGTGTCAGTACTAAATTGTTTTAAAAAAAATATGCAAATTTGGTGAAATCCAAATTTTCAAAAACAAAAATTATATATTCAGCTTTGTGCACATAAATCCCACTTTTTTATCTTCCAAATACCGCTTCTTCATTAAAATCAGTTGGTCACATTATTATTAAGTTCATAGTTATTTTATACCAGTAGTTGTTTAATATATCATTTCTTGGAAGTTATTATACCCTTCACCATAGGTGGAAGGGTATATATAAGTTTGTCATTCCGTTTGTAATTTCTACAATATTGATCTTAGACCCTATAAAGTATATATATTCTGGGTCCATATGAAGAGCGAAGTTGATTTAACGATGTCCGTCTGTCCGTCTGTCCGTCTGTCCGTCTGTGTGTTGAAATGGGTTTTCCGAAGAACCCAGACATGATGAGGACTTGATTCTTTTTTATTTCTGTTACATGTGATCCATTTCTGTTTGCTATTAAAAATCAGACAGATCGGTTAATAAATGGCTGAGATATTAGCAAAAAACCAGGACTACCTCTAATTTTTCCAGTAAAATCCCTTTGTTTAATAAGAGTGTGAAGATAAATACGTAGGTTAAATACGTTTCACAACTATTGTGAATGATATAAATAAAAAATAAATAGTAGTGTCGCCAACTTTTTTTTGCCTAGAAAATGCCAAATTTGACAAGAAAAGCGCTGAAACATATGGAAAAATATAAATTTGAGATTTTACATGACATATTATTTTGGATTAAAATTTTTGGACATTTAAGAAAAAATAAATGGGGATACCGCTTGTTTGTGGAGAGCTATGAGGTAGTAGATTCCAACGATGTATTCATCTCCTTCAGAATACCATGGTGAAGGGTATATAAGATTCGGCATAGCCGAATTTAGCCGCTCTTACTTGTTTTTTCTTATGTTCTTTTGATAAATTAAATTTAATGAATTTATAGTCATAATTTTAATTATTATTATTTTACATCTCCTATTAAGGTACTCGTATCTAATGAAATCAAAGTGCAATTTCTTTGGATTTTTTTTTTAAAGTATCTAATGACTCATTTTAACAAAGTATCTGGTTAAAGATCTCTTTTATTCTTGGTGAATTAACACTTTAAATATAAACATCAAGTTACTATGGCGTCGAAATTCTTAAATAACGTCGCAAATTAAATAGTTATTTCATAAATAAGAATAATACTTTTTAAACTGGTGTATCATAATGACTAATAGTATTGTAGCTGAGTTTTTTTTTTGCATTCAGGCCTTTGAATTGTGCATTATTTAGCAATTGTTAAGTTTCATCATAAAACCTATTTAATATGTTTGTTGTTGCTTTTGTATTCTTATGACAATTATGGTCAATAAGACAACCTACACTTTGTTTTGTTTTTATTTTTTAAATGTTATAAAATTATTTAGAAATGTTATGAAACTTTTATTAATTTAATTTAAGAGGTTTGGAATTAGAACCTTAAATATATTGATATCTTTTTTTCATCTATAAGTTGATAGTACTTCCCCACAAAAATATCACACCTAAATTTCGGAACCAAATTTTAACTAAAAAATTTCAATTAGAGTGTGTGTTTTTTTAAATTTCAGTATTATTTTTTTGTAAAAGTTGCTGCTTACATAAAGGGATCAATTTTGGACGGAATTAAAAAACAAAGTGTGTTATTATTCATAAAATTCTATTCAATTCATAAAAAATATTAATTAGCAATAATTAAAAGATTAGAGAATTTTTCAAAATCGGTGACGTATAAATAATAAACATTTAAAAAGATAACAAACAATTATTAGTCATTTAAATAACTGAAAACATTTCAAAAAATAAAATGGCAATTTAATTACTAAAACAAAATCATAATAAGAAATAAAAACCTACAATAATAAAACAAAATTGCATAATTAATTTAAGTAGTTAAAATTTACTTTAGCTATACAATTAAAAAAAAAAAAAAAACTGGAAAAACAGATGGCGCTTAAATCACTTGTAGAATTTATAAAAACTTATTTATATGATAATTTTGTTATAGATCAACACACACTAACAGTTAAATATTTTTTTAACTAAATCAATATTGTTGTTTTAACTGGTTCCGCATAATTCAATTTCAAAAACAAAACAAAATACGCATAATATTTTATTAAGGACCACTAACATGTTTTATAAATTTGCCAGTAATTACGAACTTATTTAAGAATACCGTTACAAATTTATGTATACTTCTACCTCCACCCTAAGACTATAACTTCTGATTCATTTGCGATGGGTTAACGGGCCTAACTACAATTTATTTTTATAACTTTCAATACCTGGAACAAACTGAGTTTAAATAACAATTCTTAAGAATACTGGCGATGAAATTTAAGAAGTTATTTTATGGTAAAATACCAATTTCCTATGAACAAAACAAATATTTTAATATTTATTTACATTTTATAGAGAAATATAATAGAAATTGTAATTAAGTATTTAAAATTAGAAACTATTTATTTTTAAATTAAATTTCTATATCACGTTTATTAAGTAAGTTACATTTAATAAAAGCAACAACAAAAATTTCTTAATTTATTGTTTAATTACATTATAATTATGTTTCAAACTACATTACATTAGAGTGAGCTGAAAAACTAAAAAACTATTTTTTTTTTTAATTCAGTAGTCAGATAATATAATATAAGTTATGATAGACCATTTCTAATAAGCTTTGAGAAAATATGGTTTGGTTTTTAGCATTTTGTAGTGCTAAAATTTTAAAAACAATTTTCATTAATGAACTCGTCAAAAGATTAAGTTTGTATTTGTTAAATAATGTACTTCTACTTCGCCCACTGTATAATTATTAACTTATGCAAAATGTGAATCATCCTGTGTTAGGCTTAATATAGCTTTAAGACTTTGTAACAAGGTACGAGTATCAATTGCAGACTACCCAGACAGGAAACAGCTGATTGAATCAAAATGGAGACTAGAAATTGAGCAAAGAGAAATGTCAAAATCGTGGTGATACACAGAAAGGGATAGATATACAAAAAAAATATGTACCATAAAATTTGTATGGAGTTTATTTTTTCTATGTTATTTTGCAAATCACTGCAATGTCAAAATAATAATACGGTTCGAGAATTCTTTTAAGACATATGTCATTGGTAACCTGTCTGTGTAGTCTGTGGTATCAATTGTCAATCAATAAACTGAAATTTAATAGAGAACACAGCTCCACAAACGATACAGGCAGGAATCAGCTGATTGCTGATTGGAATTTAGTAAACGGAAATGTCAAAATTGTAGGAATACACAGAAAGGAATAGATATACATAAAAAATATATATTTACATGGAGTTTATTTTTATTAGAGGGCGAATCAAAAAGTCCGTGGCTTTTTGAATAAAACAGTTTTTATTTTTATTTTATTTATATTAATCATATAATTACAAATTATATGTTAATACCCTAACCGAGCACTAGCAACAAAGGCTATCGGCTCGTTGAAGCGAAAACAGACTAGAGCCTCTGGTGGGAATCGAACCCACGACCCCCGCACTGATAAGCTAGCACGCTACCAACTAGCCTACCGGGGCAAAAAAAAAAATATATTTTTCAACATAATCTCCTTTTAGCTCAATACACTTAGTCCAACGTTTCTCCAATTTTTGTATCCCTTCCAAAAAATATAATTTTTCGTGGTCCATAAAATAGTAATTTGTTTTATCAATAATTTCATAGTTGGAGCTAAATCTCTTTCCACCGAGCTATTTCTTTAGGTTTGGAAATAGGAAATAGTCACTTGGGGCAAAATCCGGAGAATATGGTGGATGAGGTACCAATTCGTATCCCAATTCATGGAATTTTGCCAATCCTGTTGTCACACGATTACGTTTATGGTCAATTAAGAGCAAACGCGGCACCCATCTTGCAGATACTTTTCTTAAATCCAACTGATCACTTAAAATCGAAACCACACTGCCATATGAAATGCCTGTGGCATCAACAATCTCACGTACTTTTACTGTTCGATCGGCCAACACCATATCATGGATTTTTTCGACATTTTCGGAGGTATTGACCTCAGTTGGCCGTACAGAACGTTCAGAGTCATTTGTACTTGTGCGACTTCAACGAAAGTCAGTAAACCATTTTTTTACCATTGAAATCGATGGTGCAGAGTCACCATAGTATTCATCAAGCTCTTTCTTGGTTCGATTGACGGTATTTTTCGCAAAAAATAATGTTTAATGAGCACTCGAAATTCACTTTTTGCCATTTTTAAAAAAAATCCATGAGGTTGTATGTTTTGAACAGCTGTTAAACGCAAAGTAAATGCCGCAATTTGATGGGAGCATTTCATATAACTACGAGGGCAGTTCGAAAAGTCACGGACTTATTGATTGGTTGAATTGGAAAAGGTTGGGCAAGCACAGAGAAAATTCCATTACGCTCAGACAAAAAATTGTCTATTACACCATACCATAGAAAAGAAGAATGAAGAGAGAAAAAGGTAAAAATGTGATTAAAATTGGAAAGGAAAAATTAAAATAGTCCCAGTCAGTAATTTTCCAGTTTTTCCTGTAAACCAGCTAAAATCAGGCAGAGGTAATTTATAAACAGAGTCCATTAACAAAATGCGCAGTCTGATCCTGCAGAAAACTGTACATTATTTAGGCAAATAGTATGTCGTGTCTCATATTTCATTTCTGCAGTATAAAAGCACAATTAGTCATTGACAATGCCCATCCTCGTTTTATAAATTATACCCCCTTGAGTGCATCCTCTACTAGCCCTTAATAAGAAATAATGTATGTGAATTAGACTATCCTCGGGGCATATATCCTCACATAAGGAAATATTAATATAAACGAAAAAAATACCAATTTCTGTTGACTTTTTCTTAAACTTAAAAAAATTTAATTTTGATATTCGATAATTACATATAAAAGTTTCATACAAATTATCGTGTAAGTATTGATTATTTTGTCAGGAAGACAAACCATTTTCTATTTTTAAAAGCGATGACTCTTCCAGAAAAGTATTGCTCAGGGAGGACTCAAGTTTTCTCTATATCCCTCTTATATTACAAAAAGGCAGAGAAAGGAATAGTGCCAAATTTTAATTTTTTTTCAAATATTTTTCTATTAAATGAACTGCAGTTTTATAGCATTAACATTTAAAGAGACAAGTATTTTTAAATATCGGCCTACTCTACTATACATTTCTACTGCTTCATACAAGTACAAACATAATTATAATTTATTTTATTTTATGTTGTGGTAATAAATTTAATAGTTCCAGCATTATTTTACAAAGAAGTTCAACAATGCGAAAACAAAATAGCCAAAACAATAAATTGTTTGTGCGTACAAATTTAAAATGATAATGTAGTACTATTTAATTGATGGTGTTAAGTGCTAAAGACATAAAATAAAACGAAATATTCATAAAAGAATTCATATAAATATATATATGATTAAATATACTTTAGTTCTAAACAAATTTATACACAAAATTGTACATCACTGATCATAACATTTAATTATGTTACAACATGTAATTATTCTTAAGGAAACCCTAAAACTTTTTTTTTATCAAAACTTAGGGTATAATTAATGTTATTAATATATTAATTAAATTTGTTTCTATAATAAATTTTGTCCTTCACTATATTTTTTTGTTTATCAATTAAAGATAACATTGATGGGTGTCAAAGAATCGCTTGTATAATATATTTTGATTTCATTAAATCTTTTGGAATAGTTTGTACATTAGGATGAAAATTAGGGATTTTCTAAAGAAATTCGGTGGATAAAAAACAAAGAGGGAAATTTTGTTTTATTTAATTTGACTACTCTTAAGTGGTGAAACATTAAATTATTGGGATTGATCGACTATAAATTTCTAACTTAATTTAAAATGATATATTTTTAATTTTATCAGGCTCAAGATCATAATTTTTTAATGATACTAACGAATAGTAAACACTAATTTTTTTATTAAATGGAAAAAATTGTAAGGATCAGCCATGAGTTATTTGTGTTGGGTGGTTCTGAAGGAGGCTGAAGATGACCTGGTCGCTCGGGTCGAAAGTGTGCACTCCCTCTAGCGCTGGTCCTTACAATTTTTTCCATTTAATAAAAAAATTAGTGTTTACTATTCGTTAGTATCATTCAAAAAATTATGATCTTGAGCCTGATAAAATTAAAAATATATAATTAAAACAGATATATCAAATAATATGCAAAAACTTATATTAATTTAAAATGTCTTTGTAATTTTCTATTATTTGAATACTACTTAGAATTACATTAAATGCATGGCAAAACTTTTCAAGAGTCTGATAACTATTCACTTGAAATCAGAACTTTAAAAACATATTTCTTTGATTAAATTTTAAAGTCTGATTAATTTTTCAATGAATCGATGAAAAAAAATATTTTTATTGATTGAATAGTTCTCTAATATCAAATTCAGGGAATCACTTTGATTTGTGGTGATTTTTTTAATAGAATCAAACAAATCATTGTAACCAAAAATGGTTCATTTAATTTATACTATGCGAATTAAATCATAAAATAAATTTTTCAATCGACTCAAAACTGAATCAATATAAATTGGAAAAAAATCATTTACTTACTTATTTTAATATTAAATCATTGATTTAAATAGATTAAACATTATTCACTGATTCATAAAATAAATAACTTTTTATGCAAATTGCTTCAATAAAGAATTATTCTATTCAGGCTTTCCTTGAAATATGTCTGTAATGAATTTCTGTCATAATGCAATCCATCTATCAAAACACTAATTAATCAACAAATCTATACATTTTTTCAATTACTACCTTCTATTCTATCTACCAACAAATCATATTACTTGTTTTAACACTATCTTACACTTAAAAAAATAAAACGTTCTGAAAGTCAAGTACTTCTTTGTCAAAATAAATACTTAACATAATCAAAGTACGAGTAATTAAATAATAAAAAAAACCCTGAAACCTGAATTGAATATTCAAGTATACACACATTTCCAATAGATAATATTAAAAAAAAAATTTTAAAAAAATCAGTATAGATTATTTTGCAGCTCGTGATCACCATCAAACAATTAGAGCTTTTTTCTACCTAGATTTTTATAGTATTTGCTGTATTCTAAAAGACTTGAAACTTAATTGTGTAGTTTATGAGAATATTTATTGTAGAAAAATTAAATAAAATAAAATAAAATAAAAATACAAAACACAAAACACAAAACAAACAACTTACACGTTTATGACAATGAAATTTTCAATAGCTTAACTTGAAAAATACAGAAAAAAACATAAATAAATAATTTTAACAGAAGCTCAACAATTTTAACCAGTTGGCAATGTTAAAAAAAAAACATTTAAACGGCAAAAAAAAAAAACGAAAAAAATTAACTAATTAAATGACGTAGATTAACTATCTTAACTATCTATTACACTAAACAACAAACAACAACAACATCAAAAACGTCAAAAACCAATAGAATCTTCAAGTACACTTAATTTATTGTTGATTAAATATACAATAAAGACAAAAAAGATAATTTTCCAAGTTGAAAATAAACAAATACAAATATTATTGAATATCGTTTAATATTTATTATTAAACCGAAAAACATGTTGGATTTTTTTTTCTGCAGAAAAAGAGTTATTTTATTATGATAAAAAAGTTAGCGCAATAAGAAATGTTATATATTATTAATATTTTTGTATATTGTATTGAAATTCCCCATTCGGAATTTTATCTGCTTTCCGGTATATGAGGCAAATCCTACTTTTGTGGAGGGTATCATATATTTGACATAACTGGCTTTAATGTTTTTTTATATAGATCTCATATTCTTATGAAGAAAATAATAGATATGTAAGGAAAATCCATGGATAAATTTCAAAGTTATGGCCACTTAACACTAGGTTTACCGAACAGTCATTTTGACTGTTGGACACTTTGGAAGCTGATAAAAAATTCTATACGAAAAGATAAGTCCGGTTTCTTTTTTAATATACATAATGATTTGTTTTCTATCAAATATTAATAGATCTTCAAAAACTTTAAAATCAAGGTTGCCATATTATTATCTTTAAAAATGGTTTAAAAAATATGGGATTTCTTTTTAAACATGTTTTATATTCCTTGTTATAAATTGAGCGGATAAGATGAGGGATGAAAGAGTAATGTCGCAAAATTTTTTTCTGCACAACATTACTATGGTCAATTCAAATGATTTAAAATTCATTTACTCCATAAATATAAGATTGGACCGAATAGCAAAAGTACGGGCCGACTAGTTTAATCTTCTATATCATCCCAGGAAAAATTTAGTAATAGCAGCTCATGCTTTTTACATTACCAATAATGACCTACTCCTGCCTACCGCATTACCTCTCAAGTGAAAATAATGAGTTTCTAATAATGTGTTATACAGCCATTGATATTCCATGTCAGCTCCTTGCATACTACATTACTTTCAATATGAAAATAATGAGTTAATAATGTGTTTGAACTACTTATTTTTGGCAGTTAAAATCTATTTTTGCTTTTGCTTTTGCTTTTGCTTTTGCTTTTGTTATTTTATTTTTTTTTCAAATTTTTATCAAAATTCAATTAAAATAAAACCAAATAAAAAAATTGAAACATAATAAAAAATAGTTTTTTGATTTTAAATATTTCTGCTTTATAATGCTTTTGATTTAAAAATGGAATTTTTCCAATACCATTTTGAATTTAATAAAATACATGTACATACAAATGTTGTATTTAAGTTTTTTTATCATTATAAATATAAAGTAAATTTAAAAAAAAAAATATATATAATAGGTTTTTTTCGATTTTTATATCTATATCTATAACTATTTGTAAAGCAAACGACTATCCCTACTTACCTGACATTACTTTATTTTTTGTAAACAAATTCAATTTGAACATTTGGGGCCGCATTTGTACGAAAGCTGTTTTGGTATATGGACTTCACGGGTAAGCGAAATGGAGCAATTATATTGTTTGTCCTGCTCCACCTTTACTTCCAAACACATAATTCATTTATTACAACAGCTTTTGTTGTTTTTAATATTTTATCAACTTAAAAATACAAAAATTTAAAATATTTTTATGACAAATATTTTTGTTTACATTTAAAAGAGAAAAGCCAATAATTTCTAAGACTTGGCAGGATTTTCATACATTCTTAATTTTTAAGTAGCTATATTTATAACCACTTAGTAAGACTATATCTACTTAAATTTGTATGGAATATTTATATAAAATTAAAAAAAAAAACACAAAACGAAAGTCAGAGAAGTTCCATAATTAACTCAAAAACTTGTAATATTGTAAGTGTTTTAAGTTTCAGTAAACCCAAACCTTCTTTCATTAAGTTGATGCGTAATTTTGATTCAAATTATAAAGTAAAAAGTATGTTATTCTCGATGAAATTCTCTTTCAGATGGACTAAAACTGAAGTTTTTGAGATTATCATTTTGAAACTACTTGAAATTTCTCTTTAAAATTTTTCATGATGTTTTTAAGAAGAAAAATACTATTGATTTATTAAAAAAATCGAAGAGTCTTAATAAAGACATTTAAATTTTTAAAAAACTTTAATTTTGAATATATTTCTTAACTACCCACCTTGTCTGATTAAAAGTTACACTGTGTTGAAGTTAAAACGTTTAGATTAGCACTAAAGTTTAAGGTTTAAATTGAAATATTTTTTCTTCTTAATTTTTACGTTATTTTCATATTTATTTCAATACGTAAAATTTTTAGGATATTTAACCATTTGTTAGTGTATATTTTTTTTTTTTTTTTGGTGAATAAGATGTTTGATAAAATTAATAAATAAAATATATATTTATTTATTCTTTTATATATTTTTGCTTAATTTTTCCTTCATATCATATTAATAGTTTACCCTTGAGATTATTCAGTGTAACAAGTAGGAAAATATTTTCAATATTATTGTAAATTTTAAATATAAGCAATATTCAGATCTTCAATTCAAGTGTGTAAATATAATTTCATTCAATAAAAAAAATAAAAAAATGTGGGTGTGTAAAGATTTCAAGTAGGCTTAGTTTTAAAACGACAAGTATCTTCATAACTTAAGGGCAATTTAATAAAATTCATTTGCAATAACAGTCAAGTACTTTTTGAAATATTAATTATCATGGAGATGTGAAGAAATTCGAATATTTTATAATGCATCACAATGCAATTGTATTTCTACCTTTCGTGCTAATGATTGTGTAACATTTATTTATTCATTCACTCACGGCCAACCATAAAGTTAGTATAGTCGATCATTATTTGTTAAATAACAAAAAAAAATAAATTAAAATATTAACAATTCTCTCCCTTTAACATTCGATTATCATCTGCATCATGTGATGTCAATGGAATTGTATATTAAATGTATGTGAGTGGGATGGAGTGGAGTGGTGATGCATTTCTATGTGAAATGCAAAAAAAAGAGCTTTAAATTAAATATTTGTTGGCTGCGCTTGAATGAGAATTTGTTATTTTTTTTTCATGGTCAGCTTTATCAAATGAAAATGTTGTATAAATACATATAAAAGCATAGACAAAAACAGCGGAAAACTATTCAGATGATGGATATTAGTAGAGTTCACGAATATACCCTACATTAGTCAATGTTAATTGAGCTTAAACAGTTATCCTTTTTCGTCCTTTTACTTTGTCAATTATTAGTTAAAATTTTTGGTAAAAAAAATTTAAATTAATTTGAACCTTTTGTCAACAACGTGCGCATACTTTTGTACAATAATTAATTTTTTGAGGTTTTTTACTTTAACATATATCTTTACATTTGTGTCCTGTAGCTTGATTAGAAATCTTACATCGACAGAGATAGTGACCTACAGAGACGAATTTAAATTAATGGTGAGCATAGATTTAAAACTTTTGTTATAAATATGCATCAGCACAAAAGCATTATTCGTTATCACATAATAGAGTAATTTCTAACTTGAATAATTTTTTTTAAATAATAAAGTACATAGGTGTTTTAAGATATATTAAGTATTTCGAAAAAAAAAATTAAAAACCCAAATTCAGAACTTATACCGAAAAATTTAATTAAAAAAAAAAACAGTAAGATCCAAATATGATATTGATACTATATGATGGGTGGTTAAATTTTAAGGGCTGATGTTGATTTTGAATAAAACACAAATTATTTAGGAAATTATTGTCATTTCTTTTTATTATGATAATATGGTATGGTTCAATTATGTATGGAACAAAATATAGGCCAAATGGCCGCCATGACCTCGGCGGCACACCTCCATCCGATGGCCCAAATTTTCGATGACGCTGAGGCATAATAATAATTGAGGTTCTATGCCGTTAATGTGCCAAATTATCTCATTCTTTAGCTCTTGAATTGTTGCTGGCTTATCGACGAACACCTTTTTTTTCAAATAACCCCAAAGATAGAAGTCTAACGGTGTCAAATCACATGATCTTGGCGGCCAATCGACATCGCCACCACGTGAGATAACACGGCAATTGCATTTGTCGCGCAAAAGAGCCATTGTTTCGTTAGCTGTGTGTGGCAAGTGGCAACGTCCTGTTGAAACCACATATCGTGCACATCCATATCTTCCAATTCGGGCCATAAAATGTTCGTTATCATCTCGCGATAGCGAACACATTCACGGTTAATGCTTAGCCGACCTCATGACACACTATGGCGAACAACAGCAATGTTTTCCGCAGAACGAACTGGGCGATCATGCACAGGTGTTTTCACAGACCCGGTTTGCTGAAATTTGCCCACAATTCTCCCGATTATGGACACATTTGGGCGATTATGCTGACCTAAAAAAATCACGAAGTGCACGAAATGCATTTTGATTTGAACGCCCATTTTCATAATAAGCCTGAATAACTTTAACGAGTTACTCGATTGTGTAACTTTCCATGGTTCAAATTGAGTTAGTCTGAAATTGAAAAAGTCAAATGAAATGCAGAAAAAAACTTGACGTTTAGGTGTGATTCATTCAACATCGGCCCTTAAAATTGAACCACCCTTAGTATGTATGTGTTTTGGGGCAGGATATTTGGAGTAAAATGCCTCTTTCAAATTGTAGTATTTTCCTTAAATTTAATCGATTTTACTTAAAGGCCTCAAAATCTAAACTTTATTATTTAATTTTCTTTTTAACTGTTATGCAAAAGTAATTAATTTCATTTTTATTATGAATTTAAAATAGTTATGAATAAAAAACTTTATTAATTTTCAACTGATGCTTAAACTTAAAAACCAACAAGTGCATTAAATTTTATGAGATTTTAAGAAGTGTTGGCTGCATTTTATTTATAATATTTAAAATTACAACACTAACGCCTGCTGATGCTTAAAGTTAAATGAATATAAAAATTAAACTCAAAAAAAAAAATTCAAAAGAAATAAGCGCTACAGAACCTCCACTGAAAATTAATACAATATTAAAATGTTAACTGGACCACTTTGTCAGATGTTAAGTTACAGAGTTGTGAAGTAACTTAAGAACCAGCAGTAACAAAAATATTACTGTCCGTTTAAAATTGGTTTGATGTGGCAAAAAAACCTCATGAGGAAATATCCAAATACAAAGAAAAAAATTTAACCCATATTGAAAAGACTATTCCATTTTTAATACAGTATAGGGTAGGTGGTTTATATGTAGATGGACTGGGTTTGAAAAAATATAAAATTCGGGCATACCGACTTTATAACAGCTTACACCAAATATAATTTAAACTTAGGGGGTAATAAAATCTTAACTAGATTCAGGTTTGCAAATTTCTATAAAATTTTAAATATATTTCAAACATTTTTCAAAAAAATTTCAAAACTTTTTGTGAATTTGTATTAAGTGTTAAATTTATTTAGCCAGTGCCTTAATTTATTTATAGTTATTTTCCAATTTTTTTTTACCGATGCTTGTAGTTGAAAAAAAATGTTAACTTATCTACAATTTTTTTTTCAAGTTCAAGTTAATGATTTTTTGATAAAATTTCAAAGCGATCGAAATTCAAAATATAAACTTTTGTTGGAATCTCTTTTCAAATATTAAAAAAACAATTACAGATCAGCTTTGTCAGTAACTCAACCGACAATTACGTTAGTTAACAAAATCGATAAATTCGTTAAGAAAGTTGAAGAATAATATTCCAGACTCCTTATATCCTGAACATGTTGTTGTGCGGGGTATAAAGAATTTGGTTAAAAATTTCGGATGTAATGTGAGGGCAGCTAAAATAGCTTAATATATCTGCAAAGTTTAGTTAACTAATGTCCAACGAATCTATGACGTGTACGAAAGGGGTTAAACAAGAAGTAGACTCCTAGCCACCGTATCCGTACATATGAATGTGTTGTAACAGTAGACAATTGCAATTTATGTATATGATGGATCAAGGTTAACAACATTAAAAGTATTTTTTCTGGTAAAAGTGTAAAAAAAGATTGCTTCTCTTTTATACAAAAAAAAATCTTCGTTCGGGCTGTACTTATTTATATGGGATATTATCTTCAAATAATTAACAAAAAATTTTGTTTTGAGTTTTTAACAACATCTCAGGAATTTATTGAACCAATTCCATGGAATACGTTCCACATAGCTTAAATGTAAAGCATAACTGAGAGAGAAGCAGTTCTAAAACAATTTCTAGGGACCCGGTTCTATTTTAGAGCTATAGGTGTGGATGTTTTTGTTGCGATTTTAAACAAAAATCATCGATGTTAGAAGCGAAAGTAAAATGTGTAATGAAGGAAACGATGTTTTTCTAGCAGTAAATTATTATGCATCATGCTTTAAACACATATACGACTGCATCTACACGACTACAGCCTGTCAAAAATAAAATACACACGTTTATATGAAAACGCTACACGGCTACACGACGACTTTTGCCGCTGTAGTCTACTTAGGATAATTTCTATTTTTGTTGACTACAAAATAAAAAGCGTTGACAATATAAAAATATATGCAAAACAAATTAGTGCTAGGAAATATTTTTTGTTAAACAAAAAAAAAAAAAAAAGAAAACATTGCAAAATTAAATCCTACAATTGCATTAATAATCAGGAGAGGTTAGACACATTCATTTATATAATTTTACGTTATTATAATGTATTATATGTTAAATTAGTAATTGTTTTTTAAGTTAAGTTTTTTTACGAGTCTACAATCATCCATGTTGTTCTATTTTCGTTTTCAAAAAAATTAAATAGCTCACTACACAACTACAATTGCAGTCAGCAGCATGTGTAGTCGTGTAGCCGCAGTCGACTATGTGTTTAATGCATCATGCTTAGCTTAACCCTCGCTCGTTTTTAATGAAAATGATTTCTTATACATTTTTCTCTTTGTCCGAGTTTGGTGCGAGTTCACTTACTGTCTAGAGAACCGTGAGTAGCATAGTTTCTCAATAAAATATATACTCCTTGTTTCTAAAATCGACTCTTCGGAACAGAAAATTTTGCTGGAGTATAAAGCCTATATGCGGATACTTATGACCTAGTTTTAGCTTATAACTCAGACATCAATCGAATTTCTAACTTAATACTTTCTATACTCAGAGAAAAAGATTCAAAATATTCAATAAATTTGATGATTAAAACTTAAACAAAAATACAATTTTCTTGGATAACGACTTTTGAATTCAAGACTCGATAATTAGCTAAGAGTTTGTCCGAAAGTTTACGATTTGTTACATTTTAGCAGTCGAAATTGAAATCGGAGTTGATGGTTTCCAATGGGTTTTTTTGTGGAGATTTCATTTGGATTTTTTTCACGTGCCTTTTTTAAGTTGAAGTAGACATTTAAAAGTTTTTCATTAAATTCTATGTAAAATTAAACTTAAAAAAGAAGTTTAATAAACCAAAGTAGTCTTATATTGTAAATAATTAAAAAAAAAACTTTCAATCAGGGTAGGGCTGGCTCCAAAATAACTACGAATTTTTAAAAGAAAATTAGATCATTTTATTCAGCATTTACGAGCGCACTTCAATATGATTCTGTTTTTCAAAAAAATAATCTAATGACAAATGGTAATTTTGTAGCCCTACAAGCAATTAAATAAGTCGATGTGTGTAGTAAATATTTAAGTCGTGTATGCCGACCTTATTAATAGCAACTGACAGCTTGGATGTTTATATGCCTGCATTTACGTCACAATTATACAACCCGGCAAATCCTGGTTTCAATTTAACAATATTAAAGAAACCCACCCTAATTTTCCTACATCTTGTAAATAAATAAAAATATAAATATATCTTCCTCGTTAAAGTTCATCTTTGTAAAAATTTTTTATGTGATTTTTTTTCTCCTTCATCTCTTAAAAATATGTAACAGAAGCTGTTTTTCTATATTAACGTAACCTACGCACCTTACTTAGTATGTCTGTTGTTGGCGGTTTCTTTTAATAAGTAAGTTTAGAAGGGCATAAACTGTTTTCTTTTTTAATTTTTTTGTTTTCATAAAAGGCGACAAGTGATTTCCAAGTTGAACAAGTTTCTTGTGTATTTTTTTTTTGTATACCGACCTTTTATTAACATAAATTTCTTCATTAACCCAGAGTTTACTCAGGTGAAAAGGTTTTGGGGTAGGTTCATAATATCTTTTTTTTTACTAATTATTTATTATGTCTTGTCCAGAAGAAGAGGTAAAAGCTGAAAGAAAAACGGCAAAATTTATTAACCACATAATTGTGCTTAAAGGGTTTAAACAACACTTGGAAAAGATGTCTAATTAAAAGGAAGTTTCCGTAAAGGATACTATATTTATCTGGTAGTTTGTTAAATTAATTACAAGTTTTTCTTGTACTTCTTTTTAAAAGTAAATTCTTTTAAATTTATTTAAAAATGATACATTTGAATTTAAAAATTCAATATTTTAAGAATTAGTCATTTTGTTTGAAATCATAATATATTCCAAGAAATGTATAACAAGTCTTTTGTTTTGTATTCATAAAAACTACAATACCTACAACTCAAAGGTAAAGGTGTACAAAAGTGTTTTGTTATTGATATGCAAGTACCTAGTACTACGTACCTATGTACATATGTATGTATGTAAGTTACGAAGTTTATAATAAAAGACGTGGTGCTGTGGTGAATGTAGTAACAACTGCCTCTTTATTTAATTCTTTTCCTTTTTATAAGCTCAATTTGCTTACGTTATAATTGACAACTTATTTTAACCTAATTTAGTATTTGTCTATTGCACAATTTATTTCAATAAAAGCTTAGTTTACAATAATATTTGTTTTAATATAATTTTAATTATTTGTTTGGTAATCGAATGTTGTAGTTGGTAACCTAATTTAGTATTTGCTTATTGTACAATTTATTTTAATAATATAAATTTAATTGAATATAATAGTTGGTTGAACTCTAGTGTGTTATTGTTGTTGTGAAAGAATAAGGTTCTTGTGTTAGCAGTTTTTTAAGTACGTGTGGTTTGTTGCATTATAATTTACTCTGGTGTGTTATTGTTGTTGTGAAGGTATAAAGTTCTTATGTTGTTAGTGGTATTTGCTGGATGTGTTAACTCCCCCCTTCTTAAGTATCAGTGACCCACTGATCAAGTAAAAGCTAAATTTTCATGGGTAATCTATTTTGAGTTCAGGAAAATTTACCGAAGGTGGAAATTGTACCGATCTTTGGCGATTCTTACATTTTGAATATACTTGAATAGTCAGGATTATTGAAAAACCAATTAGAAGCAAAATGTAATTGGAACCTATGGAAACTAGTCCTTTATATGAAAGGCTGTCTAAGTGCTCAATGTTCTTGAGATGAAGATGGTGAAGGTATTGTAAATCCAATTTGATTTCCTTCTCCGTCAGGTTGCCCTGTAATACTGGTGGAAGAATTTGAAATGAAGTTGTTTGCCAATTTGAATACCTGGCATTATCAAGAGTGACTGTTTCATTAAGAAAATTTATCACAAAGGTGCCATTTAGAATTTGGGAGTTATTACCGTATGTAAGGTTCCCAATGTAATTGGTCAAAAATAGTGTACCCTCTGATATAAGTTCGATTATCGGTCGTTTCTCTATTTGGTATTCGCAAGTTGCATTTCCTCCATTAAGTATGTTAACAATACAATGACTCGAAGCAAGCATTTCTACTTGGTCCTCTTTACATATTACTACTTCCTCAATTACCATGCAGTTTCCTTTGATTCCATATTTCTCCGTCTGGGATACGAGTAGGTTGGTGAAACTAAGATATACCCTCTTGTTATTTCTAACTGTTGAACGAAGAACGACATTATTGAACAGAGTGTCCTTTGTTTGAGGTAATGAGATGATATATAGAAGAAGAGAGTCTTTAATAACCATGGAAGGTTCCGCGTATTGGAGGGCCTGCAATTCATTCTTGTATGGAAGTGTTTCGGTTTGGGATAATATGTTCGCAATGTCCCCTTTATTCAATATCTGGGAATGGACTATACCTTTCTTCGCAAGCTGACTTGCCATTACGAATTCGGCTATTTCATCTTTTATCAATCCAAGTCTATTAAAGAGCGTTTGTGCATGTCCGATGATGTCATTTGTATCCACTTCAGCAATTATTCTATTGTAGTTGTCCAATAAATTATTGGTTGTCTTTATGATGTATTCGTTGATGGTGTATTGTTTATTGTTGTTATTTATGACTTTATCCGTGCCATTCGGTTTAGGTTTCTTCTCGACTATCCATAAGGGTGCGTTATATGGACTTTTTGATGGTCTTATGATACCATCCTCAAGCATTTGGGTCACCTGTTTATCTATCTCAGCTCTAAGGTGGCCAGGATAAGGGTATGGTTTGGCGTAAATTGGTTCATCTGTCGATGTTCTTATTTCCGCGCGAACGCTTGTTTCGATTAATCCGCTGTCGGAAACTGGGCCGAAAAGTATATCGAATTCTTTTATCAGATCCTGTATATCCTTTTCCAATTTTAGAATTGTACCAATATTATTTACCTGTTTAGACCTTCTGGCCTTAAGATGAATTTTGATGCCGTTACGTAGCTGTAAAGTATTATTCTTACGGTCAATTATAGCCTCAAGCTCCCTGAGCGTGTCATCGCCTATAATGCCATCAAATGAACGAAGTCCAGGAAGGACAAAAAAATCAAAACAATTGTCTATATTTAGACTTTTAAAGAATTTCCCACGAACTTTATGTGTAATAAGAATTTTGCCACCAGCTGATTGAATTTCAAAAGGTGAGTTTACGGGTTTGGAGTTGAATGACATAGATTTGGAAATAAAATTCTTGTTTGCCCCCGTATCCACCAAGAATCTTAGGATTCCGCCGTTTCCCAGGCGTAGCTCTAGGTATGGTACACTAGAGAGGCTCCTATCATAAAATTTAATTCGTCTTGTTCATTCTCAGGAGTTGGTTCATCGTAAAAGTCTTCCTCGCCCTCATGATCTTCGTTCTGCGTTTCATATTCCTGGCCAGGAGACTGTTCATAGGCTTCCATAGTCTCAGTATTGAAGAGGCGTTGCTGCTTTCGCGGAATGTTGGAAGAGTAAGTTCCAGAATTTGGAAGAGGAGACTCTTCAGGTCTATTCATGTAATTTATCTGCCGTGTTCTTATGGAAGGATCGATTTCCATTGGTATGGGTGGCTTTGGTTGAGTGGGCCTTGGAGGTGGATTATTTTGTACGTATTGTTGGTCCCGTCTTATTGGGATCGGCGCATTATAAATGCGAACTTGTTCAGCCGTATTCAGATTCCTGTAAGGAGTTACAGGTTTACTCCTATTCATCTGACCGTGTACTCGATTATTAGGTGAGATAACGACATTATGCCCACTATTGCGTGGGTGAATGGAGGTGTTCCTATAGTTCATATTTTGGAACTCGAGACAAGAAGTATATGCCTCTGGAAGCGTTGTTGGTTTTTGAATAGCCAACATCCTCGATATGTCACCATTTATCCCCCTGACAAATACATCCAAAGCTCTATTTCTGTGACTTGAGATTAAAGCTTCGACTGTCTCGGCCGAATAATTATCCGACTTAATTTTGTTTATAATCAGCGATAATTGGTGATTAATTTTCGCATAAAATTCATCAACCGTATTATTACGCTGTGACATAACGCTTAGTTCGTATTCCAAAGTTCTCACATCCCGTTTATCTGCATAATGCAAGGACAAACAATTTTTTATCCTCTCCCAACTCTCGTCGAATATGTTATAAGATATTAGGGCCGCATCGGCAGGACCTCTCACTTTGTATCTTATATGTTGTAGGATTGCCCTATATATCGGTTTATTCCTTACTATTGCATAATCTCTTAATATGGATTCCACGCTGTGGATCCAAGAAATATACTGGACGGGGTTACCGTCAAAGACTTGTAAATCCCTTACGCAATCGGGAAGTTTCCGTATTTCAACCAAATCAGCTTCGGTCTTTGGAACGGGGAGTGTTGTATCTTCCACAGGAGAAGGATTAGGTCTTTCCTCCAAGGCAGCTATTCTACCGGTGAGGAGTCTCATTTGCTCTATTTGTGCATTAAGGGCACCGGTAAGCTGTGTTATAGCATCCTGAACCCGGTCCATTTCAAATAATAAGAAAAGTTTGTTTTGTTCGAATAATTTATCTCTAAAGCCAAAAGGGTGTTGATTCGTTGAACCAACGATGTGTTTCCACTAAGAACTTATTTCAGAAATGGTTTTTAAGAAATATTACTTTCACTTTGTGTAGAAAGGTGTTTGTGTATTTTTGTTTTTTAAGCAGAGAAAAAAATTAAATTTACAACTTATTTAAAAAAATTTCGCTAAAAAAAAATTTTAATATTCACTTCCTTAATTTTTATAAAATGTTTGATTTAATTTAAAAAATTTTCCAAATTTATTTTAATATTTATACAAAAATTTGTTTGTTGGTTAAAAAAAAAAAAAAAAAAAAAAAAATTTTAAATTTGTCTTAATTCAAACGGTAAGAATAGTTTAAAATATTTTAAAAAATTTGTAATTTTTATTTTAATTACAAAAATTTATTTTAATTACAAAAACCTGTCCGATTAAAATATTTTAAAAATTTTGTAATTTTCACTTAAATATTTTTACAAAAATTTATTTCGTTTTCGTTTATTAAAAATTTAAAAATTTGCTTTAATTTCCACGAAAAAGGTTATTTAAAATATTTTCTAAAAAATTTATAATTTCCACTTTAGTATTAAAAAAAATTATTTAATTTTGTTCGTTAAAAAAATTTAACATTTGTCTTAGTTTCCACCATAAGGATATAAAAAAAAATTTTTTAAAAAATTTGTAATTTTTACCTTAAAATTTATTTCGTTTTTTGTTCGTTAAAAAAATAATGTTCACTTCTTAATTAAAATTTTTATGACTTACAATAAAGTTTGAATGAAGATCCACATTGGAGAGTCCGCGGCGTCCTTTTTGAAGGTTTCAACCGTCTACTAGGGTACGGTAGTTCGTCACTGATGTGTTTCCTCTTGTTGTTTCTCTTTGGTATCGGTGGTGTGTCTCTTCTTGTTGAGCTTACTTCCACGTTCTTAGGGTGAGTTGTAGAGTGTTCCACAGTTACTGAAGGGCTTCTGGAATTTTCCTTTCCTCAATCGGTCTTTTTTCGATGTATTGTAAAGGTTTGACTTGGTTTCCACCCTTTTTTATTTCCACAATTGTTCTTTTATTCTTTTAAATCGTTTAGTTCGATTCAATTCTTCGTTTTTAGAGAGTTCTTTATTTTCTGTTAACCGTTAATCTTTGGGCTCTTTTTATTTTATTTTTGAACCTTTTTTTTTTTTTTAATTGTCAACTTCCTCAAATCGTTAAGTTTATGTTTTTTTTATTTTTTAAAAAACTTAAGTTTATTCGACTTTTGTTTATAAAGAATTTTCACTTTTTTTTTTTTTTTTAACTGTTAGTTTTGGACTCTTTTTTTATTTTTCGAATCTTTTTCTATTTGTTAACCGTTATGCCGTTTGGGTTTCCTTTTTTTTATAGGACTTTTAGCATTCGCTCGGGCGCCAGTTACGAAGTTTATAATAAAAGACGTGGTGCTGTGGTGAATGTAGTAACAACTGCCTCTTTATTTAATTCTTTTCCTTTTTATAAGCTCAATTTGCTTACGTTATAATTGACAACTTATTTTAACCTAATTTAGTATTTGTCTATTGCACAATTTATTTCAATAAAAGCTTAGTTTACAATAATATTTGTTTTAATATAATTTTAATTATTTGTTTGGTAATCGAATGTTGTAGTTGGTAACCTAATTTAGTATTTGCTTATTGTACAATTTATTTTAATAATATAAATTTAATTGAATATAATAGTTGGTTGAACTCTAGTGTGTTATTGTTGTTGTGAAAGAATAAGGTTCTTGTGTTAGCAGTTTTTTAAGTACGTGTGGTTTGTTGCATTATAATTTACTCTGGTGTGTTATTGTTGTTGTGAAGGTATAAAGTTCTTATGTTGTTAGTGGTATTTGCTGGATGTGTTAACTTGTATGTAGGTATTAACTATATATGAGTATACTATGAGTACATTGTATACAACACTATCCAGAAACGTGATGTTATAATTGAAAATATTTATAATTATTTATATGAACTGATTTTTATTACGTGTATATATAATACAATATCATTTACTATTAAACATTATGAAAGGAAGCAAAGAATAGGTAAATAATATTTATTAGTCATCAATATAATATTTTTGTTAACAAAAAAAAAAAAAAAATAAACGAAAAACAAAGTGACTTTCTTACAAACTCAATATGAATATTGATCGAGTTGAAAAAAAAGAAAAGAAAACAAATAAACTGAAACATGAGTATTTTTAAGCAAAACTCATGTACTTATGTAAGAGATAATTTTGAGGTTCAAATATTAAAACACCTGTAATATTTTTGCATTGTCAAACAATAAATAATTAACCCATTTTAATTTTTTTAAAATCGAATTTTTCAGTATTTACCTTGAGTACTGACTGAATCAGCATCGCCTAGCCTATACTGCTAGGAACTTAAATTTGGTATGTAGGTCTCCCACCCCGGCGTAAATATTTGCTAAGACGGTATTTTTAGAAATTCTTATGAAGTGGTGCAAGATTGATTTAAAACAGGAAAAAGTGTGTCTTAAGCCACCCATATAAAATCTCTGTAGCTAGGATTTTTAAAATTGTAGGCTGATAATCCGGTGTAAACATACACTAAGAAACTGGTTCAGAAAAATTTTAGGGGGAGGAGCAAATAGCGTAGTAGTCTTCTCTTTCCCTAGGGTATGGACAGACTCATAATATCGTTAAAGTAATATCGTAAAAGTATCGTTGAAAGTAATCTAATATACATATTAAATTACTCGAAAATACAATAAAGAAAGGACTACTGATTTTTCATTATATTCAGCCCATTTCGTTTTAAATAATTATCAATTTTTAACTGGCAAAACGTAGAAATAAAAAACGATTTTTGTGGTTTGTTTTTATTTGTATGTAATTTTACAAAACACAATACACACATATGTATATATTTTGATTTTCTATGTGTGTATGTATATTTGAATAATTTATTGTAATTTTTATTGAAATAATTTTGTATTTAAACATACTCCTTTCATAAAAAAAAACAAAAAGAAATTATTTGAATTTCTGAAACGAAAAAGTTCAAACACATGGCTTTCAAATATCAGCTGATAGCAGGTTTGCATATGTAATTTGTGACAACTATGAAACACAGTCAGTTCGTAAGTAAATTTCATCTTAACTCAATAAATCAACTTGAGGGGGTTAGCTTCCATCTGATTTTTCCTTTAGAGTTGGGAGTTAAAAAAGAGATATTTACAATTAACACAACACTCAAAGTATTTTATAGATTACAGTTTGTAGTTTTAAATTTAAATTTTTTTATTCATAAAAAAATCAATAAATGCTTTCTTGTTCAGTTAAAAATAAAGAAACATAAATTTTTTGTTCAAACATTTATTCAAAATGATTTACTGCCATTTACCGATCTTTTTCAGTTTGATTTATTTTTTTCATTTGTTTGAAATTTAATAAAAATTACCCACAAAACAGAAATTTGTGATTTTACAGTTATTACAAGTATACATTTTGTTTGCTGTCTGATTTTTTATTTAAATTGTTTGTTTAGGTAAAAAATTATTTTAATTCAAATTACAAAAACTTCAGGAACACACACACATATATTGTCATTCACCCAAAATGTGTCTATAGACTATGTGAGTATACATTTTAGAGATTAAAAAACAAACAAAAAATTAAAACAATTGCTTAGTAAAATTTTAATATTTATTTTTAACTGATTAATCATTTGTTTTTTAATGATTTGTCTGTAATTGAATGCGCCAACAATTTTATTATATTTTTGATAATTCTTTTATTACAACATAATTATTTTTCTCGTTTCAATTTGGTATCAAATAAATACATAGTTATCAGCGTTTTAATTTCTAAATTTTAAAATAACCTGAAGTAAGTGGAATATTGTACCCAGCAAAACTTTGGTAATGGGTGCGACATTCGCATGCGTTATCTTGTAATGTAAAGCCGTTACCTTTTTCATTATTTGCAAGCATATAGTAATAAGTTACTCATTATTGATTACGTAATATATGATCTATAAAGGTAAAGTAATAATTGAAATATTTTTGAAAATATATTTTTAGATACATTACTTTGTGTTTTTTTGTAAGTAAAAGGGTAATGTATGTTTGTTTTGATAACACTAGCGAAAAACCGAAGCGCAACAATTCATTTAAGTTTAAAGCAATCAAATACTATATGCGCCGATAGCTCAGTGGGTAGAGTTCTTGGCTGGCAACCAGAGTTCCCTGGTTCGATTCCCATCATGACCACATTCTTTTTAATAACGTTTAAAATATTTGTAATAATTTTTTTAATAAAAATTCCTCTTTTTTCAAAATCTATTTTTAGACACATTACTTACATTATCACCTTTAAAGTAATGGGTATATACATTACTTTAAGGCTCATCGCCAGTAAAATGAATCAATGAAGTAAGGTGTAAAGTAATCCAAAAGCCCCTGTGGCTACACATTACTTTACACATTATTAGCAAAACGACACTAGGTAATTAATTAGTTGACTTTTAGGCTTTCAAATTACAAAATGTTGAATAAAAAAAAACAACATTTAAAAATAAATAATAAAAGCTATTTGATTTAAATGAAAAGTGAGTAGGCCGGCTTATAAATGCATTATAATTTCTTTTAAATGTTTTTTTTCTGTTATTTTAACTTACAAACTATTTAAGGTGTATAGGACGCGAGAAATGCTAATAAAGGTCGTAGCCGTCCAGAAATTGTTTATGTATTCCTCATTTTTACAAATATAAGAATTTTTATATTTATTTGGTAAATAAAATTTCCATGTTATTGAACAAAAAAAAAAAAAAAAACAGATTTATTCAGATGAACAATAAAAACTTTACGAAAATTTGTAAGTTTTTCAAATCATAAGTTTTTTTTTTAATATATCGCAGAATGAACTTGCCTTTAAAGAAACGTTGGTAAAAAATGGGTTTAGCAAATTATAAAAGAAAGTTGGAAAAAGAACATGATTATCTAAGAAATTTAAACAGAAATTATTTAGAGTGTATATTATATTTTTTTGGAAAATTTATGCACACAAATTTTAAAATTACATATATTTCTAGAACCTTTTTCAATGTAAATTTACACAATTTATATGTATTTACCTTACGCATTATGTGCGTAACTTTTTTTATTTACACACTCAGAGTAAATTTACCCAACTAATAATAAGAGTACTGTTTCCTACTACAAGTTGGGTAAATTTTAACACAAAATTATTTAGAGTGTATATTATATTTTTTTTTGGAAAATTTACGCACAAAAATGGTAAAATTACACATAATTCCAGAATCTTTTTTCAATGTAAATTTACACATTTTGTGTGTAATTACCCTACACACTATGAACGTAACTTTTTCATTTACACACTCAGAGTAAATTTACCCAACTAATAGTAGGAGTACAGTTTCCTACTATAAGTTGGGTAAATTTCAACACAAAATTATTAAGAGTGTATATTATATTTTTTTTTGGAAAATTTACGCACAAAAAGGTTAAAATTACACATAATTCCAGAACCTTTTTCAATGTAAATTTACAAAATTTGTATGTCATTAGTATTAAAAATTTTTAATTTTCAGTAAATTAATAATTTTCAGTAAATTAACAAACGTAACTATTACTTTTCTTAAAGGGTTAATAAGAAAATTGTTATTGAAAATATTATTAAAAAAAGTATTTTCATTAATTTAAGTATGTGGTTTTATAATAAGAAATCGTTTGTGGTTTTTCAAAAAAAAAGACAGACAGATTCAATTTTAAAATGTTATGGGATTTATTTACCTATTTGAAAAACAATTAGAATTAATTGTGGCTATTTGAAAAATATTCACATAATTCAAGGTATGAGAATTAATTTGGGTTAACATGTGTTTGAATAGGTTTTCGTTAAATAAATTAAAATAAATACGATTCGTATTAAATTTTCAACAAAAAAAAACCCTTATTTTCTATGATTTTGAACATTTTAAACGTACAGCACGTTCATAGTTAAAAAATTCCATTTAGATTTTTTTTGTTTCATTAAGTTTTAGTTTTTTTTTTGTTTTTCTTTTTTTGATGAACAAAATTTTTTGCAATTAAGGCATGTTCTAAACCGCAAATATTTGCTTTTTTACATATGCACATACAAGTGTAACTGGCTCGTCATTTTCGGTTCGGTTTAGTTTGGCGTTTTTTTTTCGTTAAACAACAATAGCAGAAACAACACAATATAAATATATAAAATTGTTCTAAGCTATTTTAATGACACAACAACTTAACAAACATCGCAGTACAACGAACAAAAGAGTAGTTAACAACTCTGCACTCTGAATTGATGAGATTACGTAAGCCATGTATATTACATTAACACACGACCAGAAACAACAAGTCAGAAATAAAATTTAATAGATATTAAAATGACTTTTATATACCCTACACTATTGAAAAGGAAAATATTCTGTTAAAACCAAATAACTTCAAGAATTTTATTTTTACAAATTTTTGCTGATGTGAGTAAAAAATTAAAGTTAATTCCATTTGTAATAACTTTAATGAAAGATATTGTTAATACTACAACTTACAAAAGTTATACTCAATTCAATGTGGTTAAATAAAATTTAATCGAGTGTTATTTTTGAAGTTGCAATCTCTACAAGTGTTTGCAGTAAGTCAATGGCCAATATGATTATCAAACTGTTTTTTTTTTTACCAATTTGCCCATATTTTTGAAAATTAAGTAAACTTTTTTTCTTATTCCTATAAATATTAAATATATATATAAATTTTATAAGCCACAGCATAGTTTTATTAAAAACTTTGGCTAATTCACTTTGGGTAAAATTTATCATTGGTAGTACAACCAAAAAATATCGAATTGTTACCAACCTTTTAATAATTCCAAAAGATTTACTTTCATCTGTATATAAAATCTATATAGATATCGCCTATATATATCGAAATGTAATTTGAACTTGAAATCTATTCTCAACGTCCTCTGTATTTAAAATGTGTGAGAATTCAATTTATGTTTTTTTTTTTTTTTTTTAGTTTTTAGTTCAATTGCAAATTTATTTTTCATAGAACAATAATAACAGCAAACCAGCCACCAAACAAAAAAGTAATAGATACAAAAAAAAAGAAGCTCGTTTTGAAAAAAAAAAAAATAAGCTTTAAAAGTATGTTATGTATGTGTGTAACCAACTGCAACAACGATTTTAGTGTTTAATAAGCCAGTGGGGTTTATTTTTTGTTCAAACGAAATCGTAAAAAACTTTAAACTTTATTTTACAATGACATCCACTAAAGATACTGTGTGCTAAAAAGATTCGGAATTCCGTTTGTGATAGAAAAAAATCAGAAGAAGTTTGAACATTTTTGCGAAATATATTTTTCTAATTTCTAATATATACAAATATCTGTCAATTGTGATGTCCAGACTTTACGAACATTATCCCAATATGCGGTTTTGGGGTTATGTCAAAAAAATTTTACTCATAATCCCAACGGTGCCAATTGGAGTTTGCTAAACGGTTTTAATACCAATGGGTTTTATTAGTAATATGGCCGAAATATCTGATTTATTGTATTGTACTTTAAGCTTTAGTTAGCATAGCTTATTTGGAAATACCCCACCCCCCCAATAAAAAAGAGTACTACGCCCGGCTACACAAAATACCTTTTGTCAGCGGAACCGGTATTGGACATACCCTCGAGTAAAAACCTTCTAATTCCCGCCGAAGTCCGGCCAGCCACAAGAACTTTATTTGAAAAAGTAGTTGGAAAACTTAATAAATACTTCGAAAATGTTATAGTGATTATGAACCTTATTCTTCAGGAGATTACAAATGAAAATGGTTCGGCTACAGCCCCAACTTCCAGTGTTCCCGAGACATTGTCGGCCATAATCCCAAAATCGAACATTGGGATAATTTCCGTTGATGTTATCTAATGTCCCCCATCGAATGTGTTGCTTCAAAATTTTTATTAATCTTTTGCTAAGAACTATAAATTTATTTATAAATATTTGACTTTGGCTACTTCGATAATTTTTATGAAATATTGTAAGTAGTTAAAAAAAATTTCTATATTACCTTAATCGGTATTGCAAGTCCTATTGCGGTTAAATAAATTTTCTGTTTATTGATAAATTACCTTAAGTTTTAAGTATAATAAGTAGGAGTACCTTTTGCATTTTTATACCCTTCATTTATAAGTTTGTCGAAATATAGGTCTTAAACCCCATGAAGTATTTACATATAGTATATTCCTGATTTTCGCATTTAAAGTCATGAATTCCCCTGAAAAGTTTAGTATTGAAAATGAGCAAAATCGGTCCAGGGGTTAAAAAGTTGTGAGTGGAAATGTGAAGGTACGAAGGTGAGTCAATAAGTCTGTGACTTTTTGAATGAAACACAGTTTTTTTAACATAATCTCCTTTTAGCTCAATACACTTAGTCCAACGTTTCTCCAATTTTTGTTCCTCTTCAAAAATAGGATTTTTCGAGGTCCATAAAATAGGCATTTGTTTGATCAATAATTTCATTTTTGGAGCTAAATCTCTTTCCACTGAGCCATTTATTTAGCATTGGAGATAGGAAATAGTCACTGGTGACTAAATCCGGGGAATAAGGTGGATGAGGGGGTAATTCGTAGTCTACTTTATGGATTTTTGCCATGGAAATTAAACTGTCACACGATTCCGTTGGTGGTTCATTGTGAGCAAACGGGACAGCCACCTTGCGGAAAGATTTCTCATACCAAAGTGATCGTTCAAAACTGAAACCACTGAGCCATGTGAGATGCCTATGTCTTCTACAATATATCGCACATTCAAACTCCGATCGGCCAACACCATATCGTGAATTTTTTCAATTGTTTTGGGCGTCCAGAACGTTCGGCATCTTCCGTGCTTTTAAGGCCACAACGAAAGTCAGTAAACCACTTTTTTACCATTGAAATCGATGGTGCAGAGACCCCATAGTTTGTATCAAGCTTTTCTTTGGTTTGATTGATAGTTTTTTTCCGCAAAAAATAATGTTTAATGAGCACTTGAAATTCACTTTTTTCCATTTTTAAAAAAATGCGCGAGGTTGTATGTTTTGAACAGCTGTTAAACGCAAAGTGAATGACGGAACTTGCTCAAAATTTGACTGTAGTCTATTAACAGGTGATATTTAACATGTGGTACACGGAGCATTGTTGCATTTCATATAACTATGAGGGAAGTTCGAAAAGTCACGGACTTATTGATCCGCCCTCGTACCTCTAAATTTTCCATACATATTGGTGTGTATTTTAGCAAAATTTTATAGTGCTGACTGGTAAATAATATATTTTTTCATATTTTTCTAACAGTCGTGTAGAAGTGAATATAATTTCAAATTTAATATTTTCCTCTCAAATATTTTTCAGGTCAAAAAATTTTTCACCACAAAAAATTTTTCAAATCGAACATTTTTTTTCATATACATAATTGCATATTAAAACTATTTTACATTATTTGTAACAAAAACATTGTGAAGGACAGGGATGTCAAAGTTTGTTCTTAAGTACTTCTTAAGGTACTATAATATTAGAACCTTAAAAGTACTATGGTACTCCATTGTGTACTATCCCCTTCTTTGTAATATGTTTATGGTACTTTTGTGGTTTAAATGATGTGTAAAACATCTCTTAGCGACTAGCCTAAAATTTAAAACATATCTTTTCTGGAGGATGAGCAACATTACCGATATAAAATATGGGCATTCAAAAGCCTGCACAAACTGCTTTAGCCAGAAACCAGAAATTTAAACTGTATGCTCCCTGGAGCAGACGCTCAGAAAAAGTATTCATCGGCATAGAAAAAAGCCCTGATATTGCTATGATTTTTAGCAGGTTTGAGGGCTCCTTTATGAGTCTTTTTTGAGTCAATTTGTACGCTAAGCTTTGTATTGATATTAACTGAAAAGAAAATATTATATTTCATAGTTTCATACGCTGTACCATAAAATCATTGTTGAAATCTGGTTATTTTTAACATTAGTTACCTGCCCATTAAGGCAAAACTTTTTTCACAAAAATTTTTGAAAATATATTGGAACTTTACTTATATTGGAAGTAAGTACATAAGAATAAACTCAATTTATTCCTACATTAATGTTAATATTTGTTGAAAATTTAATTGGTTTAGTTTGTATTCTGAGTAGAAAGCGACACTCCAAAAAATTACAAAATCTCTATCCAAAATAAAAAACACTTAATTTTACATGGTGCTAACAAAACGTATGAGTTATTTAATTGCATATAACTAAATATCAATCATACGCCCTGATATGGAAATTATCTAAATTACAGTATTGCCAGTTTAGGGTTTTTACTGTATATTTAATTTTGTTAGGGGATTGTTTGGAGAGAAGAAAAAATATTTAGGAGTTTTTCTTAGCGAAATTTTTGCAAAATCATTTAAAAAAATAATAAGTATTGAAAAAATCATAATTTTAAGCAGAATTATCTTTAATAACAATAAATATTTCAAAAATTATATCTTTATATAAAAATTTAAAAATCTGTCTTTTATGATAAAGCTTTGTATACAGTTTATTTTTTTCTATCAAAGAAGTAATTTTAATTTTGTATGAAAAAAGTTTGTTGAATTTTTTTTGAAAATACTTAATTCTAGGATTGTTTTGAAAAATCTAAAACATTGAATGGCAGCACTATTACATAAAATCAAAATATAGCTTTTTCTTTCTTGTTAGTAAAAGACACAGTGATACATCATCAGTGCGTGTATTTAAAATATTCGAATTTTTAAAATTTATTAGCATAGTGTGTAGTTACATATGAACATTTATTCCTACCTGGTGACAACATCTATTAAATAAAAAACAAAATAATTATTTTACGACACACAAAAAAGCGAAAAAAAGAACAACAATTGTTAATAATATTAGCCAGCAGCTCTAATGACAGTTGTTGTGTTCAAAGTCAAAAACATTTTTGTTTTTCAAAATCACGGAATGTGTTGTTAGTTACGAATACGAGTATTTATTTGGTTTAGAATGAATGCATTTAGTTGCTGTACTGCTGTTAGTTTCATTGTTGCTACTGTAGAGATGTCATTAATATAATATTGTTTTCAGTATTGAGCTTTTGATGCTTTTTTGTTTAGTTGAATTTGGATGACATTAAGCAGCTACAAAACAAAAACTACGTACTACCACGCCCCAAGAACACAGGTATCATTTTTGTTTTGTTAAAAATTATATATAATTACACAATTTGGGATTTCGAGATAATTATTTACTAATTAGAAAATAAATAATAGAAGAAGTAGCAATACATATTTAAGGTACACATTTATTTAAAGACATGATGATGACTGTCGCTGACTGTGACGGTCGTTCGCGAGAAGCGAATCTAACAACACCTTTAGAAGTTCCAAAAAATAATAATGTTGTTAATTTGTGTGTTAATATTTCAAAATATATATATCCTACGTACTTACCGCAGTGTTTTTTCTTCACAAACTCACTTAACTAACAATATCAAAGGGAAAAGAACCAGAATATTTTTATTTATTTAACGCATAAGAACTAACGGGCTTTTAAAAAAACCTTGACGAATATAAAAAGAAAAACATTGCAGTAAGATCAACATAAAAGAGGATTATGTAAATATACAAAATATGACAATAACAATAACATAGGGAAAAACCTTACTTTAAATTGAACATTAGGAATGATCGCAGATTATGATATCAACAAACTGCAAACAAATTGAATAAAAATTGACAAACATTCGAAATCATTAAAATTAATTAATTTATTATAAGCATACCTTAAAAAAGATAAATCTTTATTGAATTAACTCGCGAAAAAATAATTCTTTTTGTAAATCAGCGAGTTGATTCAATATTTTATGAATCAATTTATTTAATCAGATTTAAAATCATAGTTGATTAATCAATTTCGTTCCATTTTGTAAAATGGTAATTTTTTAAAATGACTGGCATCTCGAAAACTTAATATACTGCGATATTTATATACTGCGATAATAAAAATAGGCCAGGTCCGGAAGACATCCTGAGGTATATATTTTTATAAAACAGCCACAAGTTGACCCATTTCAATAAGTACGAAATGGAACGGGAAACGAAATTTGTTTTATCGGAGTTTGTTAATTTATATTATCATATAAATTGATAAAAAAAATAATGTTCACCCTGTGGCTGTTTTATAAAAATTCCATGAAACTCTTGGGGAACCTACCGAGTCTATTCTATCGAAGGGTGACTTTTGTCGCGCATTGAAAAAATGTTGTCCGTTTTGCGCTATCTCACTTTCTTTAGGAGATATTCGCCATTTTGTAAAATGGCCAGAATATCGAAAACCAGGCAAGATATGACAAAACGGACATAATTTATAATATACTGCGATAATAAAAATGGGACAGGTCCGGAAGACATTACGAGGTATCTATTTTTTTTTAAACAGCCACATGGTGACCCATTTTTATACGAACAAAATGAAACTTGAACGAAATTTGTATAATCGGAGTGTGTTAATTTTCATTATCATATAAATTGATAAAAAAATAATAGTCACCCTGTTGCTGTTTTATAAAAATTCCAGGAAACCCTTTAGGTTACTTTCGTCAGTTCTGCGCTATATCGCTTAGTTTTCGAAATATTCGCCATTTTATAAAATGTCCATTTTCTAAAATGGTCTAAACGGACAAAATTTTTACTCTAGTAGAGTATTAATATACTGCAATAATAAAAATAGGCCAGTTCTAGAAGACTTTCGGAGGAGGCTGTTTTATATAAATTATATTAATTGTTTAAAAAAAATTATCTTAATTTGCGAATTAAATCATATTCAAGAATCAAAATAATTCTTTGTTTAAATCGCGAATTAGATCAAAATTGATTTGATTATTTGATTTTTTTTTTTTTATTTTTTTTATTTTGTTTAATATTATTGACATTGTTTCCTTATATAATATATGTACAAATTGATTTAAGGAATTATGTTTTTAAAGGTCTGATTATGAGCCATTGAGCTACAATGACAATGACTAGTACTAAAAAAATTAATTTGTTTGCTTGTGCTGACATTGGGGGATTAGCCATTTAGAAAGATTTTTTTATGTAATCTGAGTATAGGGTTTTATAAGTATGTAGGATAATAGTCGTAGTTTGATTTTTTTACATTTAAGATTTTTGTTCTTTTTTAAACATCGGAGATTTTAAAATTGATCAAATTTTGCCTAAAACCATACGAGTACGTTAACTTTTTTTAAATTCTCCCTATAACAAGACATTGAAATTATTAACACATCTTGTTAACACATTAATTATAATAAAATATGAAAATATTAAAAAAAAACTCTAGTTACTGTTGGTTACTGCAGCTGATGTTATTGATGCCACTGATAGTAAAAATGTTATAGTAAATGTGAGTGTAAATAAATATTAGGATGACATTTATATTTGTAGATAATTTTATAATATTCTGTGTTATCCTAAAGTTAATTTTTTTCGATAGGAAAATTACCCGCGTCCTAATAAAATATTAAAAAGTGTCCGCCTAATAAAAGTATGTTTGTTTGGATATTTATGCATAATAAATAGTATTAGCACGAAATGGCATATAACAAGTGCATCAGTAACAATTGTTAAATCCATGTTATTTTTGTTATTGTTGTTTTTTTTAGACGCATTTGCATACTCAATAGAGTATAATTGTTGTTATTGTTGTTATTGTTTTTGTTGGCGATCAATGACCATGAAAATAAATTAGAGCAAATTATTTTACAACTCATACACCATCCTCTTTAAATACATTCAATATATTTATTTACATTACATATTTATGCACAAAAAATCTACCCCTCCCCTTAAACAGTGGTATGACATAGGGTTACGTCACATTTTTTGAAAATAGTTTTAATTGTTTTTAGTACCTACTCTTTAAAAGACTTTTAGTGAAAACTATTAAAATGGTTTAAAAAAAAACATAAAAAATCTTGCGAACATGATGTTATCATATGCGTGTGATGTATCATACTTACAGTGTACTTACGTACAATTTGGCTTTTTCAAGGGTTTGCAGCTATTACATGTAATTTTCGGTTTTGATAACCCCTACTAAAATTTACTGCGGAACATATTCGTAGAAAAATTTAATTCTTAAAATGTACGTATGAATTGAATTTTCTGGAAATTTTTTGAACAATTAACTCGGGTTATGTTATTTGTATTTGTCGCACTGAGGGACACGATATAACTTCTACGGACATTTATCCAATTTCACCCCTTTTGGGAAAATGTCCGGTGAAAGTCTCAACACTGAATGGATGGGTCTGTGACCGAAGCATTTCTAGCACACTTTTTTTTTATTTTTTAAACACCGTTACATCATATTTTTTTCTGTTGAAAATAAAAGAAAATAGATTTATTTTTCGGAAATTTGTGATTTATTTGTTTTTGTTACAGTTATTACAAATTTAAATTTTTGTTTGCTGTATGTTTCAAAAAAAAAAAAATATTCAAAAAATTAAAATTTTGTTTTTTATTTAAAATGTTTTTTATTTACAAAATTATTTTTATATAAAATTCAAGAACTTCATAAACACACACATAAGGCCATTTGCACAAAATGTGTTTATAGACTGTGTGGGTATGGATTGGTAGGTAAAATTTTAACATTTATTTTAAACTGATTAATCATTTGTTTTTACTGATGTGTCAGTTGCAACATCATTTTTTAGAAATGATATTTTCTATTATTTTAACTTGCAAGCTACTTTAAGTGTACATAAAATAGTTAGAAAAAAAATCGAACCACATTTGCAAAAGTATTTCTTTTATAGTTATTTTTTTAGTGTTTTCGGACATTTTTTCCTTTACTTAAAATGATTAAATTTAGCTTTTTCTGTCTTTTCTGATAATTATATATAATAAAAATAGGAAAAATTTAAATATATATATTTTATATTCTAATTATTGAATCCATTGAATCCATTGTTTTCAGTATTCATATACAGTAAACAGCAAAACTAATAAAATATCCTCCATAACTTATAAAGTAATGTTTCCTTTATTTATATAAAAAATAAATAAAAAATTAGAAATCCTGGTAACTTCATATTTTTGCACAGCAAAATTCATGGTACCCCTGAAAACAAAGACCAGATTTTATTAAAATTTTGTGATTTTTGAACTGCATGGCTTAACCTACACAGAATAAAATTACAAAATTCTGTTTGTAATATTGAACATCGTCCATAGAACATTTTTGTAAATCCAAAAAAAAAAAAAATATTTTTTAAAAAGGCACCAACAATGGAATTTGTAAATACAAAAAACTTTTTGTAATTTTTTTGTTACTTAAATTTTTATATTCAAAGAATTTTTATATGAGAAGTGACAATTTACAAATATTTCAAACAAAGAATTGTTAGAAATCGAGTTTAAATTTTAGCAAATATTTTTAATTACTTTAAATTTTGTGATACTTTTTTCTGTGTACACAGAAAAAAGTATCACAAAATTTTAAGTAATTAAAAATTTTTGTTAAAATTCAAATTCTATTTTTAACAATATTTTGTTTGAAATGTTTGTAAATTGTTACTTTTCATATAAAAATTCCTTGAAAATAAAAATTAAAGTTACAAAAATATAACAAAAAGTTTTTTGTATTTACAAATTCCATTGTTGGTGCCTTTTTAAAAAATATTTTTTTTTTTTGGATTTACAAAAATGTTCTATGGACGATGTTCAATATAAAAAACAGAATTTTGTAATTTTATTTTTTATTAGAAATTGTGTGATTTCTGAGGAGGGGTTTTTAGCATATGTGGTGTGTTAAATGCGATACACATCTCAACGTCAGCTGCTATTTGCTTAGGATCATAACTGTCTCGAATATTAAGTTTTTCTTCACTCTGATTAAGATTTTCTTACAGAATGTTCATGTAACCTGTTTCGTCCATCGTCTCCTCAATGAACACTTAATTGCCAACATCGGCTGTTAACATGCAACCCTATGCTAGTACTCCATCCCATCCATACTTCAGAGTTTTTAAAATATTATTTGCATTTAACTGGTCGCACTTTGCTCCACGCCAATTTTTGTCCGTCCAATGTAAAAATGTTAAATTTTGACTTGTCCGAGAAAATTACTTTTTACCAAAATTCTTTTGCTTTAATTTTTTATTCCGTGCAGCTTTTTGCAAGCAGTTCGAGCATTGCAACCGGCCTACATAATGCATTCAGGTAGCGTGTCTCCAGAAACAGCTTCCCCAATGATTCAGGTAATTTTTGCAAAATTTGTGGCGATTTTTTATTTTGACAGGGGTACTATGACTTTTGATGCTCACTGTATTTCAATTTCTTTTATAGAAAAAAAAAATAATAATGGGGATTTCAAAACTATTTTAAACAATTATATCAGGTTATATCGAACTATATATAACTTGATCAAATTAGATGATTCCGTTTTTCGGAAATTTAATTAATTTCTAAAGAAAAATTATAAAAATGTAAGGAAAGCAAGAAATTCATGCAAAATAACTTCTTAAAGTCCATAAACAAGTGACGATAATTATGAAAAAGTACATTTGCATAAAAAAATAATAAAAAAATTACTCTTTTTTTAAGTTAAAAAAAAAAACAAAATTATGCTTATAAGATTTTTTCTAGTAGATTTCAACCCAAATAATAAAAACTAACAAAAAAAAATCAATTTCTCAAAAAATGCAGAAAAAAGCACGTTTTGTTCTGCAACATATATTACCATTATTTATCTCAAATACCCCACTGTGTGTAGCTCGTACATATTTAAATCATTGATTTAACCAAGCAATTAAAATTCTGTTTAGATACATATATCATTGCGTGGTTTATATTTAGAAAACATAAAAAAACTCAATACAAAAACAATTATTCAAATGAAGCCCTTTAGTTGCATACGTACAATACTCGTACGTCATTGGTATTGCCATTTTGTGGAGTATTTAATTCATATTATAATGGAGTATTTGTAGTATGTACAATAAACAATATGAATGTGAAAATAATGTATATAAATATCATTTCCAAACTTAACAAGTCAAACCAATATTTAATTAACATCATTTAGGTCAAATGACAATTATATTTATTTACATACATTTTAATTTACATTGACATTAAAGGCTTCTCTAAATATGGATATATAAAAATGCTAAAATCTGGTAAATATCTAAAGAGAAGTTTAAAAACGTAGTTGAAGGTAGGATCGAATTTAGAACTTCTAAATTTAAATTTTTGCAGTACTATGCCATCGTACTGTACGCGATTTTTTAACTCAAAACTTTAATTGATTCCTTAGTAATCAGATTAAATAATACTTCCAATAAAATTGATTTTATTAATGTTTTCAGTATTTAATGATTATGATTTTCTTAATTTAATTTTATCTCTACCAAATTCTTAACAACATACGCTCCTGTTTATCTCTTATAATACAGAATATTTTGAGATTATGTTCTAACAACGTTTTACAACAAATATCTATTTATCTTTTATTTATTAAGTGTTTCATTTGCTTAACTAATTTGTATGCACTTGAAATTGCTGTTTTAATATTTCAAAGATTTTGAATTGTAGCGTTCGAATAACGAGTACGTATGGTTGTATGCAGTCGGTATTGTAATGATTGAAATATTAAATGAATTTGAAAAATGAAGTAATATATTTACATATGCAATTGTCATTTATAATTAATGTGAATACTTTATTTTTGTTTTTTTATAAATGACCTACAAATATAAATGAATAATAAAAGTATTTAATGTAAAACAACAGAAAATATATAAATCTTTTTGGCATTAATTAGTATTAAGGTGCGTATGATCAATATTTTTTCAAATATAGTGAATAAATATTACTCATACGTTTTTAGTTTGAAATTTATGTGAATAATATACACAATTCAATTTCAAATATTTTAATTTTGGATTTAAATCTCAAAACTAGATTTAAATTTTTAAATTTCCAAATAATCCAATTTTAGGTAAGAATTGTTCAATTAACTTCTTTTTTTTAATAAAAATTTTCAATATACCAAATTAATGTTCACACCTTAAAAAATTTACCACACAATACTTACCGAAAAAAACAATTTATTTTTTTTTTTATCTACACCAATTTAATATTGACAATTGACCATTTGTATTAAAAAATCAAAGTAAATTTATTTAATTAAATCTCGGTTTAAAAATCTCTACGCATAACTGATTTTAAGCCATAAATAGAGAAAAAACTTGCAAATTTGTAACCCTAAAATAAATTTAAAATGAAGATTTTATTTCTGGGTGAGGTAATTTAAATAAATTGACAACAGCTTTAGTCAATAAATCAATAATGTTACGCTTAAATAGATAAAAATTGGTATTTAAAATCGGTTATTTATTGATTAGATGCACGATTTTTTTTTTAATTTTTAGGTAGAAGTGAATAGAAAAAGTTAAAAAATTGTATAAAATATGATTCATTTTAAAATAACAGTTTTTTTTTAATTTATAGTTTTTAAATCCTTTTTTAGCAATGACACATTACACAATAATTGCGGAGAATTTAGTTATCAGTTTTTATACGCTACACCAGAACGTGAAGAGAGTATAATAAGTTTGTACTGATGTTTATAGAATACCAATAGGCTTTCTGAGTCGATTAAGTTATGTCCTTCCATCCACCTGTTCATGTAAACCTTAATCTAAGTACAGCCGGAACATATAAATATATTTAGATGAAATTTAGCTCAAGGAAATTGGATAGAATCAGTCCATATTCAGACGTATCTCTCGTAGAAAGGCCCTATCTGAATTGGGCTGAAATAGTATTTAAACAAACCAAACAAAACCGTAGATATGTGGTGGTTATTTGGGATGTAAAGGCATAAATCATGCTTCCAAATTCAAAAGAAATCTGACATCAAATCTATGTTTCTTTACTTAAATAAATTTTTCAGGAATTTTATCAAGTTTTTTTAATGTATTGCAGCGGTAAGTTTTTCCTTCAGATAATAAGGATCAGGTCTCTTGAAGGAATATGGTACCTCATTGGTCGGGCTTAGACGAATTAAAATTTGTTCATGTCTATTTTTTGGAAAATTAAATGGGAAACATATCTTATAAACGTTGGTTTTTTATTGGTTCAGAGGCTTAAATAGAATAGAAAAGAATATACAATAATAAATCTGAATTTGAACATTTTGAAATTTATAAAAAAAAACTCGTAAAAAATATAAATCGTTCAAAAACTATCATATTTATTTTAAGTATACACTTAAAATAGTTTGTAAGTAAAAATAACAGAAAATGTCATTTAAAATAAATGATATTTCATTTAAAATAGGGTCAACTTAATTTTCATTTTAATTAAAAGCCTTTTGTTATTTATTTTTAAATGTTGATTAAACAACTGACACATCCGTAAGAA
This sequence comes from Eustalomyia histrio, assembly GCA_949748255.1. Lineage (NCBI taxonomy): Eukaryota > Metazoa > Arthropoda > Insecta > Diptera > Anthomyiidae > Eustalomyia > Eustalomyia histrio. Next base: position 3,587,444 of record OX456526.1, read on the forward strand.
ACAATTGATATAATCAGTTAAAATAAATGACAAAATTTTACCTACCAATTCCTTAAAAAATAAATGTTTTTAACATTTATTTGAAATTGTTTCCCTTTTTGTATTTTTTTTTTAATTTACAAAATGTATGTATGCATAGCTATAGACACTTTTTGTGTGAATGTGTTTGTGTATGCCTGTGTGTTAATGAAGTTCTTTCTTGTAATTTAAATAAAACAAAAAAAAAATTGAAATTTCTTGAATATATTTTTTTTTTTTGAAACAGACAGCAAACAAAATTTAAATTTGTAATAACTGTTACGGGCACAAATAAACCACAAATTTCTGTTTTGTGGGTAAATTTTTATTAAATTTGAAACAAATAAAAAAAATAAATGAAACTGAAATAAATAGGTAAATTATAGTAAATCATTTCGAATAAATGTATAAAAAAGTTTATATAGATATTTCTTTGAAAAATAAATGTATGTTCCTTTATTTTTAAATGGAACGGAAAACTTTTCTATTAAACCACAAACAGTTAACTACATAATATTCCGAGTGTAAAGAAATTAAAATATATAATAACAAAATTCATAAACGAATTTCGAAATTATAGCCTGTGTATGGGAATTAGTCAAATTAATTCATAATTAATAACACTCATATGTAACGTGGTACAGTGTTATGAAACTAAAAATGAAAAGTGGTAAAAAATATGACTCTTCTAAACTACTGGTCTAAATGTGACAATACTGAAAAGAAGTGAGTCTTTTCATAGGAGAAGTGAGTTTTTTAAAAATAGATGTTTAAGTCCACTTTATTTATTACTTGTGAGCGTCAGCGAGACAAAGAAGATTGCATCACATGAAAACTTTTATTTTCCAAATGAATACAAAAATTATAATTAATAATGGTTTATACACACAAAAAATTATCGGACACTGGCCTAAAGAAAGGGATTTTCTGGTCAGCTATGATAAATTGTAAGTATGTTTGTCTTATTTTACTCACAACTTTAAAGGAAAAAGCTAACGAAAGTTTGCCCCACATTGGTTTATAGAGTTAAGATGAAATTTACTTTCAAGCTGTCTATGTTTCATTGCAGATCAGCTATCTCCTGATATTGAAACCCATATTTTTGCACAGAGAAAACAGATTAATTGTAAAAACCGAAATTATTGCCAACTGAATATTTTGTTTGTAGCAATCGAAATATTTGGTTGTCGCTACCGAATGTATTCTTAATACAATTGAAATATATCGTTTTAACCAAAATTCTGTGGTATTAACCAAATTTCGGTCGCCGGTGGTGAACACCGGCTCTCTTTCTATTAACAATGGGCGGCCCACAGGGTTACTAGACTGCCGACATTGCATAAGCCATAATAAAAGAGACAGACTTCTCTAATTTATCAAAAAAAAAAACGACGAAATATCGAGGGGACCAAAATATATGTAAATATTAGGAATTATTGGAGTTTTCTCAAGGGACCGACAATTTGTTACGAATTATCAAGATTTTCGAAATAATCGCGGTACGAATTATAGCGATTCTATTGTATATCAGTTTGTCATTCCGTTTGTAAAACAACGTTATATATAAGACCTCTAAAAGTATATATTTTCTATAATTCTAAGCCGATTTAGCCATGTCCGTTGAAATTGCGATCATGGCGCCTTTTAAAAGTGTTTTTGCAGGAAACCTAAAATATAAAATATCTGTTTCCTAGAGTTTAGATTTATTCACCGTTAAAATCTTTCTGTAACTTTCGGCAGGAACGTGGTAAAAATGTGGCTTCAGAGGGGGAAAACCCGCTATAAGCCTTATATTTAAAATGCATGTTCTTTGCAGTATGAGTACTATTTGTAATTTTTACCATCAGCGTGGAACCGGGGCAAATTCTCGCTCTAAGTTTCGTGTCCAAAGCACTCTGGTCAAAAAAGTTAAATTTTAAATATGTAGGTGTTGCCTGGTTTAAAGACTTAGTCATCAATAAGGTTACTTTATAAATTTTCGCTAAAAACGTGGCAATAATGTTTGCTTATATGGTTCAATGGCTTTTGGCTAAAAATGTAAAATTTAAAATTTGTATTTCTTGACGTATGCGTTTATTTACTGAATACATATTTTCTGAAATTTTTAATGTGGTAAGGAAACTACTCTTTAATTAGTCAAGATTTTACATTAAATATTTGATACTTCAAGCAGCACTCAGAGAAAAAAAACACGGTTGCAACATGATCACTGCTACTATATTATGCTTTCTACATTCCGGTATGACTGTCATATTCAAGATATTGGTTTATAAATAGGTTCTAACCATCAATATGATCGTTACCATCATTATTATAGTAAATATTTTATTATTTTATGATTGCCACTTTCTATTTTATAACATGATTGGATGTAACCATACTGTGGTAACAAAAATTCTGACTATGAACAAAATATGATAATTGTGAAACTATAAAATCCTGACAACAATCAATGAATAATTATAAATCAAAACATGTCTTTGACATTTGTCGAAAAAATTCATTATCAAATAGATTCTATAAAAAGATTTTAAATTTTTAATTATTTTAATTAAAAACAATAATATATATTTTTTTAAAATATGTCATTAATTTATTGTAAAATTACGACTTTCTTGTCGAAAAAGTACTCAGAATATTAATAAAATAATTTTGTATAAGAAATAGTCTGTTTTACCCAAAAGTTGTTTTGTACCAAAACGCTTCTTACATATACAAAATACTAGATTTTTAGAAATTTTTCTGATAGAAACATTTTTAGATTCTCTGCAAAATGTTTGTTAGATAAAATTTCAAGTATTCTTAAAAAAAAAACTTAAATTCTGAAAACTCTTAGATTTTTAGGATTTTTCATCATGAAAAATACTTAGATTCTAATGCATGGTTTTCAATATGTCATTTTTAATGTCAATTTGTCCAAAATATTGGCAATTGTATGAAAACGGGTTGTCATATGGTGTCATCTGAGTTTGCAGTCAGTTATGCACACGAACTGTCGCTTGAAATGACGGACAAGGGAAAACGTCAAATTTTAGTTTGTCAACAGATATGGCAGCATTTTTTATCTAAAATAAAATTGACAACAAGTTGTCAATTTTCTTTTGTTTGACGATCGTAAAGCTGGTTTTTTTTTTGCTGGAAAAATTAATTGCAATGGAAATTTTTTAAATAAAGAATGAAATGGTAATGTAATAACACAAAACGCCGCACTAGCTATAGCCATTTGTTTCTTTTTTATCATTTTTAATTTTTTCCACTTTTCATTGAACACAAATTAATATTTTCTAATCAGCTGTTCGCTCGCCTCATCATATTTGACCTTTGTAATGAAAACGGCCTGTCAGTCAACTGACACCAAAATTTGACATAAGTCTTTGACACGCTCTGCTTTATCGACTTATTGTCAGTTTTTAAGATGTAGTGAAAACGCATATGACACAAAATGACGATAATTCATTTGAGTCAGTTTTTGTTGTCAGTTCAAATGACATAATGAAAACCAGGCATAAGAACTTTTTCTAGTAGAAATTTTCTCAGATTCTAAGGTCTGTTTCTAAAGGAAAAATTCTACGACTCTAAAGACTATCTTAAAAATTTTTACAAATGTCCTTGGAATCTATGAATTTTTCTATTAGAAGAAGCCAATAGAATTTTTTATTTATTTTTTTTATTAAAAAAGTTTTTTTTTTTAAATTTTTTGAATTATATTTTTTTATAGAGTCCATAGAATCAAAGAAGTTTTCTTGAAAAGCTTTTAATATCAAATATTTTTTAATTTAAAGAACTTTTGCATAGTTTTGAATCAAAAAAATTATGGTTACTTTATTATAATAATATGATAACTATATGATAGTATGACTATGTTTGGCACAATCGTATCCCCAAAAATTTATAATGCTCTTCGAATATGATTGCCCCAACAATGTTTTTTCTCTGCGTGAGGAAAACGCAAAAAACAATAGCTTGGAAAGACTGTTTATCTATTACATACAAACCTAGCTTAAAGAAAACAAATAATATTGGAGATTTTTAGTTGGTATACATTCCTCAATATGTGAACAAAAATTGCTACAAAATCCCAATGCAGACTGTCTTAATAAATTTCCAATGGCTGTTAAGAAGTTGAACAAAAGAATTCACTTTAAATCCAAAAAATAGCATTCTTTAAAAACTTATTAACCTTGATCTTTTTTTTTCAAAAATGAAGATGACAAAACATAAATGTCAGCAACAATCTAAAGCAAATAACAAACAAGAACTTTTAGTACAACGAAGATTTTATTCAACTTCTTCTGATTGTCTACTTTACGCTTAATGAAATCAATATTGAAAAAGAACAAGAAACCAACCCAAAAATATACAGCATTTAATTTAACAGTCAAATAAAGAAGAAAAAATACAGAACCAAAATAATAACAATAATAAAATGATCGTTTTTTTTTTAAATTTATTTAAAAGATTGCAATTATATAGAGTGGACAATCAAGTCAATATTGAAGATTTAAGATTTTTTGTATAACAACAAAAACAAGCAGAAGAAGCAGCAGCAGCAAAAATTGATGATGATCATGCTGTTGCTGATGACGGTGCTGCCAAAGAAACCAACTGGTTTATTGGATGCAAAAATACTATATCAGGAAGTTTAAATACATATTAAGAAAAACAACAACCTGAGTGGGCATGTTGATGATATTGGTTTAAAATTGCTATAAAGAATAAACTACTTTTAAGTATAAAGTATCAATATGAAACAAACCGTAAACCATAAACTAAAAAGCAGTTAAATGCACATATAACACCATCAACATCAGAACAACAACAACAACATACTAACCATGTTTCCTACCAAAACTAGAAAATGAACCAAACAACCAACCAACCAACCAAGTGTGCGGTGGTTTGGTGATTTAAAAAAAAAATCACATCTCTAAAATGTACAAGTAGTGTGTATTTTGCACAAGCTTAAGTAGAAGAAATACAAAAAAAAAAATAATATATATTTTATATTAAATTGTAAGAAGAAAAAAAATTGTTTAATTTGGAGGTCAACTACTTAATGCTTCTCTAGCATCATACAGCTTTTTCCTCTTTTGCTGATTAAAATAATGTTTTAAGAATTGCAGACCAAAAATATAAACAAAAAAACCAGAATTCATTTAAGAAATGGAAATTTTTCTTGTTGATGAGGATGAGAGCATAATGTGAGAAGAAGCAAAAAAAAAAATATATATATATATGAATATATGTAAGAGTTTAATTTAATATAATCTAAATCTTAAGTTTAATGTAATGACCTTGATTCCTTTATTAAATATCTTCAGTCACTGTCAAAGGATAACAAGAAAAAATAATATTACTCAAGAAACTGAACAAAAATCGTTTTTAGAAAAGGAAAGATTAATAAAGTTTAAGACAATCATAACAACAATATTAAAGTACCCATTATTTAGTGTAATAAGAAGGTCATATTTAATATAGTATGGATGTTGCTAACTTTATAATACTGTTATTTAATACTTAAGTATTGCCGATCAAAACAATCTGTAATTAGATCTTTTGCTAAAGTGCACAGACATTCATAGTAAGTTTGATTTACAATTTGTTATTATTTCCGTAAAAATTAAAAAGCTTATTTAAAATATCCCAGCAAAACTACACATTACCAAATAATGTGTAAAGTAATGTTTAGCCATAGGGGCCGATACATTACTTTACACCTTACTTTATTAATAAATTTAACAGGCGATGAGCGTTAAGGAAATGTATGTAACCATTACTTTAGTAAGTGGTTACTAATATGGTTACTAGGGTGGGACAAGTAATGTGTCGAAAAGTAGATTTTAATAAATATAAAATTATAACAAATATTTTATACATTATTAAATACAACGTGTTCACACTCACCAAAAAAAAAACTGTAATGGTAACTAAAAAAATTTTGCTGTTATTACGGGAAATTTTGCTAATTTGAGCCCAGTGGTATTTTTTGCTAATATTAACAACACATGTTTGCTGACATGTATAACAATAAAATTTGTAGAAAAAATTATCTGCCGCTACTAAATTTTAGTAAAGTGGAATTTAAAATCTCTTTGCTAAAATTAGCAAAAAAAATTTACTAAATATTATTAATATTAGTACAACTTTTCAAATTTATTTTTTTTTATAGAGCAACAAAATCAAAGGCTTAAAAATTGTAAAAACATAAACGAATTTATAATTTTGTTTTAATTTGGTAATTTCTGTTTTGAAAAATATTTAAGTAAATTTTTTTTTCTTTTAAGGTCAAATTTTAATTGTTTTTAACAGGGACTGAAACCCCCCAATAATGGGTTCAGGATGGGGTTCGGGTTATCGAAATACAAATTTCAGATTCGGTTCGGTTCAGAGTTCGGGTTCAGGCTCAGCATTTAAATAAAAAGTATAAATGTTTTATTAATAGGAAATCAAAGAAATTTCCGTTTATTTTTATATTTAATAATTTAATATATTTTTTAAGTTTTCTTCTTTTATATTTGTTTTTCGATTTAGAAAATCGTTCCTTCTTCTGAAAAACAATATTTTGATTCACTCATAAATTTCACTTTTTTCCGTTTGCGAATTTTAGAAAATTTCAATTGCTTGTAAAATATGTTTTTTTTTAATATCTTCGGGACTTAAAATCTGCTATCCAGATATAATGCTGCAATCAAAAGTGGATTATTAATAAAGTAGTTTTCTCTTTTTATAATATTTAAATGTAATTCTTAAGAAAATGTTTTTGGTTTGTCATCTTTTGTTAGCTCTAATTTTAAACTAAGCCAGACTCTATAAAAATCACCTAAAGTCATCTGTTCTTCTTGTAGTTTCAGCGTTAATTTTTCAACAGGTGCAAAAACTTCTACGAATTCTTTACAAATACACCAAATATTATCATTTATAGTTAATGCATCATCCAGTAATTCCGAACAAAAACTTCTGTATTTCAATAAGGCTTAACAAATGTCATAACTGAAATTCTATCTACTTTGGCAAGCTTTTTTCAAGTTTAACTTTTTAGCTAAAGAATAAATTTCCGGTGTTCGTAATTTTTGCAAATAGCTCTGCATTGATCAAGTATTTGCTTAAAAAAGGACTATTTGTGGTGTCAAGCAAACTGGAATGCAAAAAATTTAATGTTTTTTTTTATTTTTTATCAAACATTTCTCACGTCATGAACAACAATAATATTTTTTTATATTTTTCAACCCGAACTGATTACATTTTTGGGTTCAGCGGGTTCGCGTTCAAAGTTTTTATAAACAGCGAACCTGAACTCATTTGGTTTCGGGTTCGGTTTCAGTCCCTGGTTTTTAGGGCTGATTTTTAGAACTAAAAAAACTTTTTTGTGGATGTCCTATGTTTAGACATGAGTCGGTATCTTCACTTACGATCAATTTTTACATCTATGTAACATTTTAAAGCAATTTAAGTTTGTAGGTATAAGTTTTAATTATTAGAAACAACATTTCCTTCAATTAATGCTAATTTTTAATTGCTTATTTTAGCAAATTGGTTTTCAGAAATTTGTAAAATGATTTCTGAAATTAGCAACGAAAATTTGTGAATAATCTGTAAAAATTGCGTAATTTGTAAAATGTAAATAGCAAAAAGATTTGTTAAATAATATTTTTTTTTACTAAAAATCAGTACAAAAATAGTAAAGTGGGATTGAAAACTGTTTATAAATTTTTCTACTAACTTTTTTTTCTGAGTTCATGATGATGGGAATTGAACCCGGGCACTCTGTTTGCCAGCCGAGAACTCTACACACTGAGCCATCGGGGCATATAATATCTCAGCAAAATAAGAGCTTAGGAAGAAGTAGTAAAACACTAAATCTACTGAATCCGAAGTGAAAATCATTAATGATTTTAACATTGGCGTGCCATTGGGAGGAAGTAGTTTGTTTCGGTGCTATGAAAAATTGATGATCAGATGGACTTTTTTATTAGTTTACGGAAGTTGTCAAATATAATAAATATGTGCAGTGTCTCTTTTTTGAAAGTAAAAATGTGATTTGGAAAATTATTATTCCGACTATATATATTTTCAATAAGGCATTAAATGACTGCAGAAATTAACCATTTATGGGCCAACTAAATAATTGTTTTTTTTTAATTATAACTATAAATTGTTATAAATAAATAATAAATATTAAAATTAAAAAAAATTATATGCTTTTCAATGGAATTCTTACAAACAATTTTATTCTTATGACTTCATAAGTAGGGGTTAATATCAACATTTTGGAAGTTGTTTAAAATGACTTCTTACAAATCGAAAAATTTGCACTATTAACTTTCTTGGATGTTCTGAAAAAGAAATTCGTGATGAAAAACGTCAATTTTATTTTGCTGGGATTTGATTACTTTTGCGCTTCATGTTTTCGTTTGTGATGTCAAAGCGTACATACATTACCAATTTGCTAACAAAAAACACAAGGTAATGAGTCTACAAATAGATTTTAAAAAATAAATTAATTTTTACTTTACGTTTATAAATCATGCAATAGGTTAACAGTGATCATTAACTTATTACTTTATACATGGAAATAATTGAAAAGGTAATGAGATATCATTACCAAAGTTTTGCTGGGATATAGAGAATAAAGCCATTTAAACAATTCTTAAAATTTTCATTCTACTAAATTGCAGGCCTTTTCCCCAAGGTAGGGTCAAAAATGCAGTGGGTTTGGGGAAAAAAAATCCCGATAACGATTAATACTTTTATACATTTTCTAATAAAATACTAATATATAGATCAAAGAAGAAATACACTAATCTGATTATTGATATATGCAATTATAAATTAATGAGGTGTAATAAACTTATTGAAGGTTAATGTACGAGTATTAACCAATTAATCACACTGTAGAAAGAAATTACGGTTAATTTAAAAACAAAGATCTTTTTTTTTTAAATCCCCAATTAACTAATTTAATACTTAACATTATGAAAGCATTTCCTTTTATTTTAAAATCGTATTAACAAAAGCAACCAATAGAGATTATCAAAGCAGGCATACAGAGAACAAGATTTTTATTTTCAAACTATTTTTAGAATTTTAAATTAACACTTGCGAGTTGTAGCTTTTGTTAGATTTACAATATTAAATTCGAATTGATTTCATTCCATTAAAAAAATCTTACTTATTTCTATTTTTTCCTATAAAAAATGAACTTGATAATCATCCGCAAGATGACAACTGCGTACCAGGAAACTGAAATAAAAAAAAAAAACAAAATAATATCATGAAGAGAGTAGCAGCAGCAGCAGCAGTAATATAACATAGTATTGAATGCATTTCAAATGAATTTAAAAATAAAATAATTGTACACAAACATGAAACATACACACGTACGAATGAATTAAACTAGCAGAATAAATTGAATTGAAACTGTAAAGGAAATACATTGGTAAAATGAACGAACTTGTAATCTAAAGCCAACAAGTTGAATTGTATTCGGTTTTGTTATTTGCATTTACAAATATTGAAATCTAACTTGAAAATAAGCAAGGTTTCTTTGTGTGAATCTAAAATTCAGTTTGCATACAAAGATGTTTTTTGTTTCCGAAATCGATATTTGATTTGGCCGCAAGCCAATGAAATTCAAAACTAGAATTTTATATCAAATTTATAACAAAAACTGTATGCAAATATATTTTTTAGGTTTCTGTGACATTTAATATTTTTTGAAATTTCTAATTTCAATGCCCTGTGTGAACTAACTAAATAAAATCTAAACTAAGTTCAGGTTTCTAAGTTTCTTTGAAATTTAAAAAAATATATTGAAGATCTATTATTTTGGTAAATGAATGATATTTAGTTGATATTTAGTTAGATCTCACATCAACAAGTTGATTTAACGTTCGGGTGTTTACGGACTTTCTACTTTTGGACACCAACGTGGGCAAAATATATACTCCTAATCATATTAATTTTTTATAAATTGAAGCAGAACCGCGAATAACGTGTTAAGCGACAAAATTGAAATTGTTGAGAAATCGAAAAAAAAAACGTTTTAGAACTTGTAGGTGTATCCCACTGACTGACTTCTTTAGATTGCATTTTGATAACGAAATCCTGCAAAATTTTGCCTAATTTAATTTTTAAGTCACAAAAGAGAGTTATTCTAACGGTAATCTAAAAAACACAGGTTTTGTAAAAATTGTCGCTTTAAACGAGGAGCCGCGAATCCTCTTCAATTGTTTAAATGCAAAGAAATATAAACATTTTTATTAATAAATTATAGAGAATAAAATTAAAAAAAAAATCGATCACAGCCAGCAGGGCCCCAACAAAAACAATAATGAATAGTCATTATCTTCTCACTTACAAAAAATACAAAGTAATGGGTGGTCATTACCCTCTCGGTTACAAGCAGTCAAAAAGTAATGAATATTCATTACTTTTTGGGCATCGCGAACACAAGTGAATAAGCTAATTATTAGTTGATACCATTTTTTTTGCTGGGATAGAATACAGGTATTTTCGGTAATCGCTACACAACCATCTTCAGTATGATCTAAAATCTAACTAAATATCATTAATTTATTTAAAAATATCTCCAAATATTTTTCAAAATAATGTTATACCCATTTTTCAATTTACTTTTTTCAGAATTTATTGAGCCTCCTCGCACAGGGCCTAGAAACTGAATATAATTCAGAAAAAGCACTATCACAATACCAATGGATATCATGACCGTTCCTATATGGGATTATGGCCAAAATATTTATAAGTGTGTAGATAAACTTTAGTTACTAAAGCCGTAGTTGGACATACCCCAGAGGGGAAAACATGCTTTATTTAACAAAAAACTAGGGCAACATAATTCTTTAAAATTGCAGAATTCGAAAATATTATGGGGATTATAACCCTAAATTTGGGCTGTATGTAAATTTCTTTTTTGGTAGTATAACTGAAAATGTTTAGGTGATAAGCCAAGCTTCCATTAGCGGGTTTATGTCTAAAATATTTTCCAACATAATCCAAGGATTGTAACAACAGGATGTGCAGAGTTCAAAAACACAAGCCAATCATAAAGCCACCAAGCTAAAAAGCCACTCTCATAGCAATTGGCTTTTCGTTTTTAACTTTGCACATCTTTGTATAATCCAAAAATTGAAAATAATGTCCATTGAGGGTTATGTCATGTTACCAAAAATAAAAATTGCTAGTTATGTGGTTTTGCATTCCACCTAACAGTATCGAAAACATCTGTACATATACAATGCACAAGAAAAATCTTACAAATAAAATTCCTACAAGATGTCTCTTTCGTAAACTGTGCACACGCACGTTTAGCCAGTTAATTTTTGACATATAATCGAGTTTTTTTTCATACGAAATATATTATATTTTGTTAACAAATTAGCAAGCAACACTTCATATAAATTCATGAAATCAATCCATGAATGCCAACAACCAATTTAACTCAACCATTTTATCCTTTCCATTTGTATGACAATGCATCTCTTCCAATACCTTCAATGACAAATGGCGTTGTTGATGATGATTGTTTTTGTGACAACTGCAACAACAATTATAATAATAATAAATGCTCCAATAGGTATTATCGCTTTAACACACTGACATCAACGAAGAGAAAAAACAACAACTATAAATGGTTGCACTGTGGGCAATAATCCTTAAAAATCAGCAAATGAGGTCAGGTTTTTTTTCTGATTATGTTTTTTTTCGAAAATAAAAAACTAAATAACATGTTTTTTTTAGTTTTAAAAGTAAAATAGGCAGTGTTCTTAGACTTGAAGCCAATTTTTTTTGGGCCTTTGTTAAAAACTTGACTTATTAAAAATATTTTTGTCTGGGGGTAATGTAGAAGTCTTTTTTTAATATGGCATTGAAGGCTTATTAATATGCAAATATAAATTAAAATGATATATCGCATGATATATTAAAATTATTTAAAATTTAGAACACATGAATTTTCAATGTCAAAAATATTTATGAGAGCAGTGATAGTCTCCCATTTTTATTTATTTTATATTAAACATTTTATTTAATTTTTATAAAACATACTTTATATTGTTCACAAGATCAATTCCAGAAATGAACTGAATAATTAACACTACCTACTTTTTTGGCACTTTTAACCGCACGGGTAAAACTGTACGGTTAAAGACGAACAACGACCATGTTCACACAATATACATTTGTGAACATGGGCAAAAAATAGATAGCTGGCGTTCTAATATAACCAGGTATTCGACTCTGAAAAAACGTTCTTTTTAACAGCATAATCACACACACGAGCAGTTTTAAACGAACACGTTTAAAAACGGACGGTAAAAATCAAGATACGACAGATATTTTCAAGAAGGACGTTTTTTTTTTTTTGCCACACACCGACAGTTTATCCGTACCCATGCGGTTAAACCTGTCAGAAGAAGAATAATTTCTTGTAATTTTGATTGAAATAATTTTGTATATAAACAAACTATTTTGGTAAAAAAAAACTAAAAGGAATTATATGAATTTCTATTTTTAGAAACAGAAAACATGAAATTTTACATTTAACAGAAAATATATTCAGTAGAAATGTCTGTAAATTTTTATAGTTTGTTTTTTTAATGTCTGATTCAAATAGTTAAAAAAATAAATTTATATGAATTTCAATTGATTCTTCATTTAAAAACAAACTTTACATATTACTTTTTAAATAAACTACAGTCGGTAACGGAAAATATATTGTGAGTGTAGTTTATTTTAAAGTAACGTAGCATTCAAGCTATTAAAAATATGTTAGAAAAATTTTATTATTACAAAAATTCCTTTGAAACTTAAATTTCTCTCCCATAGTGAATTGGTTTAAAAATGTTGATGATAATATGATGATGATTATAATGTTTATGATTGAATTGATAAAATGCATGTACATGTTAATATTTAAAAAAAAAAAAAAAATCTTCATAAATTGTGGTCGTCGGTATTTCGATGAGTTGCCAGTCGTTAATGGTGATGATGGACTGGGCTGATACAGAGACGCACACTGACTGCACTGTATTGTCGTGAGCCTTTTTTTTTGTGCATTTATTAATAAATATAAAAGTAAATTTGTTGCCAACAACAATTAATATCATTATCATCATATGACGATGGCATTAATGGTTGAAATGTTAGTCGTTATAAATCAACACATGTGAAATGAAGTACGAGATTGAATTGAACGAAATGAATTGGATGGATGGCTTTAACCCATTACTGCCTGCCCATATATCGGCTCGTACGATTTTGATGAAATTTGGAAATTTGTTCCCGGAAGACCATAGAAGTTGATAGAAAAAAAAAAAAATTTTTTACTGACATGGGTATTTAAATACCCGACAGGCATTGGTGTGAAGTATTTACTTTCACTTTACCATATCTGGCAAAAAAACACCCAACACTATATTGTTGACATTTTCTTTATTGTTGACATTTGAAAAATGTTAAAAAAAAATGATAAACCGTTATATTTACCTATAAACAATTTATGCCGATTAACAATTGTAAGTATACATAATTTTTTTCATTACATTTTACAAATATTTTTATTGTATAATTATAAATACATATAATAATTTTTAGATTATCGCAATCTAATACTAAATTTTTGGATTCAAAATGATTCGTCGACAGAAAATTCAAACTGCTAAAGAATTGCAAGCCCTTTTTGATAGTTGTTTTGATGAGGACAGTGATGGAGAAGAGAACTTTATCCAAAACGCAGACGCCGTTGATATCATCATTACGCCTCCCGATGATGTCGATAATCTTAGTGACAATGAAGAATTGGACGACAATGTTCAATTGTTGCGCGATGAGCCGGAGCTGCCTAATGAGATTACGGGCCAATTCGAAATCGAATGTACTTATAATGACTGCAACGAGTATATGCCAGCAGGCGGTGATAATGATACGGTAAATTTTGAAACCGAAGAAGAACAAGAAGAAGATGATACACCGGTAGCCTCAACATCTAGTGGTCGTGGTCGTAAATCAACATTAAATTCAAAAAAGGCACCGAAGCGACCCAGAATCGATGAAGGAATCAAACCAAAATGGTCTCGGTCACATAATTATAAATTTGATAAGACTCCATTTGATGATACGGCTAATTCATACAAAGCGTTGTATGAAAGAATTGGTGCCATGAATCCAGTGCAGCTTTGGGAGATGTTTATCGATGAGGAGGTTTTAAATCTGTTGGTCAATTCAACCAACCAATACGCTGCGACCAACAATTGTCCATCATTCATAACATCAACTAGCGAAATGAAAACATTTTTGGGCTTGTTGTACATCACAGGCTACCACACTTTGCCGCAAATGCATAATTATTGGTCAAATCGAGAATCATTGGGATGTGCGCTAATAAAAGAATGTATTTCAAGGGACAGATTCAAACGAATCAAACAATTCTTTCATGTGTGCGACAACTCAGCAGTGGATCCGAAAAACAAATTTGCAAAAGTCGCACCATTGAATGATTTATTGAACAAAAAATTTCTTCAATTCGGTGTATTCTCCCACCACCTTTCGATTGATGAACAAATGATTGCATACTACGGCCGGCATTCGTGCAAAATGTTTATCAAGGGTAAACCAATTCGTTTTGGATACAAGTATTGGTGTTTGGCTTCGGTTGAAGGCTATTTGTATCAGCTTATTCCATATGCTGGTGCATCAGAACGGGTGGACCCAGGTTTCGGGTTGGGAGAAAGGGTAGTCCTATCGCTGCTGTCACATGTGGAAGATCGCGCCAAGCACACTGTTACATTTGACAATTTTTTTACAAGTCACAAACTAATGACTCGTTTGTCAAACGATGGATATTTTGCTTTAGGAACTGTTCGTGATAATCGGACCAATCATGCCGACTTAATGGTCATCAAGGAAATGAAAAAGAAGCCTCGCGGGATGTCTGACTTTCGTTTCGATAAGAATAATTCTATACTCGCAGTGCGTTGGAATGATAATGCGGTAAGTTATTCACAACAATCTATTATGTCAATAGGTTCATTCTTCGCTTTACCTCCATCATTGATATGGTCTTAATTAACTCTTATTTTTCAGGTCGTTACCTTATTATCAAATTTCCTTAGCCATACACCAATGGTCCGCGCAAAACGGTATGATAGAAAGCAACGAAAAATGGTTGCTATTGAGCAGCCCCATTTGGTCAACCAATACAATCAGCGCATGGGCGGGGTTGACCTTTTTGACAACGCAATGAATAATTACAGAATTCGGATCCGGGGAAAAAAGTGGTACTGGCCATTGATAACAAATGCGTTCGACGCGGCTATGGTAAACGCGTGGAAACTACATTGCTTTTGCCGGAAGTATGAAAACAAGCCAGCAATGCCACAATTCGACTTTCGAGTGGAGGTGTGCGAATCCATTATGATCAGGTCGAACTATCATCATCCTGGTAGAAAGTCGGCTTCTGGGGCACAACTGGAAATGCGTTACGACCGCATGGATCATTTTATAGGAAAACTCAATACTCGTCATCGTTGTCCGCAATGCGGTGGGAAAACTGAGTATGGCTGTTTGAAGTGCAAGGTGAATTTGCATCCTGCTCCTTGCTTCTTGGATTATCACAACGGTGTTGCACCAGATCAGAAGAAGATTAATAAGGCTAAGTGATTTAAACATTTAAGTATCATGTTTTCTGAATAAAAATACAAAGTACTCGATTTAAAAATACTTTTTATTCATTGTAAACAATTTTTTTTTATATATAAAAAATAGGCATTTTTAGTACACACCATGGACTGTCGGGTATTTAAATACCCATTGTCATTTGATCGTATCTGAAGGCCAGGTGTGTTGACATATCACTTCCGGATTTTTTTCCATTGCATAGTGGACAAGTTAAGCTATCTGATAAAAGTCGAAATTTTTAATTTTTCCCATTTTCCTATGTTTAGCAGCACTTTTCCTGAGCATTTTCCGACAAAGAAAAAACATCGATTTTTGTCTGTGAAAAACAAAAGAAAAACAAAATAAAGGAAAATCCTGCTAAATTTTTTAATTTAGTCCAATCTTTCTACTTTACTTAAAAAAAAAAAATGCCGCGATATCTCTCACCTGGACCGCACAAAATTTTTTTATGTGTCAACACTTTCTTGGGTATTTAAATACCCATTAGGCAGGAATGGGTTAAGTATATTATAGAATTGTTATATGGAATGTAATTCTTACCTTTTCTTGCCATCTTTGTTGTCAGTTGTTGTTGTTTTTGTTGACGGTGTTTAATACAATATGGCGATATGGTTATAATAAATAATTTATGCATTTGGCAATTGCAATCTGCAATCAGCATGCAAATTCAGCTGCGATTAGCTGCTTTTTTCATTGTTGTTTTGTTTCTACTACTAGTAGTTGTTGTTGTTGTTGTGGTTACCTTTGGGTGTGTTTGACGGTTCTGAGCTGCAAGTCCGTCTTTATTAATAATAATAATAATAATGTCTTGGTCTTGCTTGGCATATTAATTATTGTCTACGATATCGGCAACATTCATCATCACCATCAGCACATCACCATAACAAAGATGAGTTTCATTGCTGCTGTTGATAATTTATTAATCTTTAAACGTTTTATTCCTTTTAGCCAGCCACTCTCACCACCAACCAAGACTTTTGGTGGTCAACTATTTTAATGCAATGGCATGTGTTGTATGCAGCGGCTAGACACAAGATAGATTAGTCAGACGCTGACTGATCATTGAGCAGAGTTTTATTTTTCATATGGAATAATTAAAGAGAAAACGTGCTAAGAATTAACAAGAAACTATTGTCTAAAATGGTGAAAACCATTTTTAATAATTTGAAATTATCATGCAATCAAAATTCCGGAATGTTATAGAAAGAATTCCATAAGATTATAAAATAATACATTCAATAGAATAATTAAAAGTTGTGGGTAATTGCAAATTAGATAAGTTTGCAAATTAAAAATCTTATCTTAAAATCTTTTACAACCTTATTATATTATCTTTGTTTTAAATCTCTTTTGCAAATCAATTTGAATTGCTTTTTAAATCCATAAAAAGAAACACCAAATATATACCGCATAAATCCTTATTCTTTTTATGGCTCTTCAAAGAAATTTTGTATATATTATTCAAAGTTTTTCTTAAAAAATACAATACATAAATTATCCACTCAGCATACCTAATTAGTTTAGCACCAAACAGCCAGCCAGCCAGCCAATCGACCGACCGTCAAAACAAAAGAATATTTTAGTCATAGGACTACTGTCTGCTGCAAATCAACGTAATCGTTTAAATCATATACAATATTCCTTCTTTTTGTATAGAAAACAAATTGATTTTTTTTTTTTGCAATTCAGCACAGGTTATTTATCATATTGTTATTTGTTTTTGTCTACCTCCAAGATTATGTACGCTAAGTCGCAGGATATTTTTCGTTGGAGATGAAGTTTGTTACACAAAAGAAGAACAGGTACAATGACAAATACTTGGCACTCTATCTATAAATTTTCCATTGTATTATACTCTAGAAAAAATAATGAAGGATCAAAGCAGAGATATGAAGGAAACTCTGTGTTAAACTTCTGAGTCTTTTTAATGAAGCTGAGAAAATCAGACAGGAAATTTTAACGGACAAAGTCCTTAAATAAGTTACATACACAAGAGAAAGCTTGACAGTAACAGGAAAAATGTTGTGTTGTATGCTCATCCTCCAGACATGATGCACACAAAGGGTTAATGGTGAGTATGAGCGTTGTGAACCGTAATAAAACCAATAGGTCTGCAGCAATGAACTCTACTCTAACTGAGTATATATCTTGGCACGTTCTTACTGGGCTGCTCGCAAAATATTTCTCCTTGAATGTAGGGCATACTTTTCTTATTTTGTATTTCATACACACTATCTATGACAACTTAACACTGAAAAAGTGTTTGCCAATAAATCAGAGAATTAATGGCTTGTAATACACAGAAGAAGCAATCTTGGATGAAGTGATTGTAGTTTTAAGTGCCTCTAGATTTCCCAAGACTTCGCAAGAGCCCGCCGATGCTGCTAACCTCTGGTATTTCTATTTCAGTTAAACATAGTTTGTCCAGAGTTTTTAGAGTTAGTTATAAATATTAAACCTCACATCTCAAAATTGGGGACAAATCGGAGATCTAATTAGATTTGATTAAATCTAGACAGATCTGACGCACCTTATATAATAAGGCCACAAAAATCATTAAATTTTCCAGAACCTTTTAGATAAGAATAGATCTGATATTAGCACTGTTTAAATCTGTCCATAAAGTGTAACACATAAGCCATGCATAATCATATATGATCAGATCTTGTAGGGCGCCTGTAGCATAGCAATCTCAATTAATTAATTTTCAAATAGTTGTTTCTGTTAACGGTCACAATTTCTTGCCTTTTAAAAATTACAACTCTGTGATAATGTAGTTTATATCGTAGACTGAAGAGCAGTTAGATTTTATGCAATTGTATTAAGTTTGAGAGTGCGTGTATAACGAATATCTTAGTATTAGTGGTAACTGAAATAAGGCTGAATTAGCGTTTATTTTCCAAAAATTCTGGCATTCTTAATTGGGTATAAATACTAGTTCATGCCTACAGAACGTCCATTTGCTGTTTGCTGCCATATTTTTTGCCGAAAATTTAAATTAAAGTTGAAATAAAAATAAAATTTGTTTTTGTTATTCTTCAGGAAAAAAGTAAGTTTTTCGAGAGCACTTTTATTTAAATCCTTTCAATTTATATATTGTTTTAAATCAATTCAATGGAATTGTATTGAGGAAAAGGCTGTATCAAAATAGGGATCAAAGAAGCATTAGGTGGACTCCTAATACAAAAGTTAAAATACACTCACTTTTTATATAAAAGAATGCATAAAACTAATTACCTCTTCTTAATAACAGAAATTGTAGCGAAACACAAAGGCTAATGCCACGAAACAAGATACATTCGTCAGATATTTTTTGGGCCAGGGGAACCCTCAACAGGAACGCTTATATCGGTGTCTTCATCACCCCAACGACACATCATTAACACACCATCTCATATAAAAAAGTGGATGTTTTAGTGCGTCTGTTTTTGTTAAAACTCATAAAACTTTTTGGTCATATTTAATAAACGTTACATGCTATAATCTGGCACCAGATCTGATCATTAGATTCAATCATATCTAAATAGATTTAAGCAGATCTAATCAGATCCAATCTTTTTTACACAGGACTTACTATATGTGGAATTAAGTTCGTAAAAAAATATAGGAAAAGCATTAAAGGAGTTCACAAGGTATTGTATTGTTGTACTGTCGTATAAAAATAATAGAGTTGCTAAAATATTTATTTCAGAATATTTTTTGTTGGGTTTTCTTCTTGTTAGTAGTACACTTAAACATATCACACTAAACATAGGTACAAATATTGTATCGTACCTATTGTTGTATTTTTTAAAAAATAATTTTATAAACTTTGTTTACAACAGTACGATACAACACTTAGCAGACTCCATGTGAACAACCAATATATTTTGGCTTGAATAGTTTCTTATTACTACACATAGTCATATTTTAGAAGCGATCTTATTATTTTTTAAAGCTAGTCCAAAATCAATATTTCATAAGGTCCTCAATGTTATTTCGGTGATTTCACCCAGATCTCATTCTGAAGGATCAATCCTTTATAAGCCACACATTAAATCTGCAGACTAATGTGTTTTAGGGTTATAACTTTTTTACGTCAAAATGATTACATGACACCACGTTATGGGCAATACTGTATTAATAATAAAAATCATTTTGGAAGAAAAATGAAATATTTATTTTCAACAAAATTCTTAAATATTTTCAAAATATACTTGAAGTAGATTTATTTACTTGACTGCAGTAAAAGAATCTTTTGCTGGATTTTGAAAGAACCTTTGGACTTACCGCGAAAATATCGCCTTATAGTGGTGGCAACCTTTATTAGAGAACTGCAACTTTATGCTAAATCTGCAAGACGAAATTAAAGTGCAAAAATTTTTTAATTTGCTGAGACCAATCAGATTGTGAGGAGGCAAACAATTTTTTTTTAATTTGGACGCTTAAAAAAGAAAACCATTCCATTACCTTCTAGTTACAAAGTCCATCCACTATGCCAAAATCACTCTCCTCTCGACATACATATGTTGAAGATGGAAATAAAAAATTTAAAAATACGTGTAGGGTATCATGTTGTCCGTCCTAGAGAAGTCTATATTACATATTTAATTTCTTATTCTCTTTCCAATTTCAATCTACTATATTTGTCTTGTGTTGTCTGCACTGTACCCATACACACACACACACACTCACTCACACACACACATACACAAATGTAGGTATTCTTAGTATTTAGTTTGATTTTATATTTCATTTTATGTGTGTTTCAATCATATATTTATTTATATCAGTTTATTCAGTATTTAATGTATGGCACTAACTTGACTGTTCTTTTTTAAATTATTTATCCATATAACGTGTTTGAACATGTCTTTGACTTAAATTATTAATATACTGTGACCATAAATTGTTTGTGTTGTTTGTGATTTGCTTTTTTATTCGATTCTTTTGTTTGGTCTTGCTGTCTAAATGTTTTGATTTGGAAGTATTTCTGAAGAAACATTTGCATATTTAATGGGCTGCTCCAACAATGTGCACTATGAGGTACTTAGTTATTATTGATTTTTTTGTTTTGTTTTGTTTTTGTTGTTGGTAAAATTTTGATTTTGATTTATAAATCCACTGGCATAATTATTCATTCAAATGGCGCCCACAACATTGTTTAACATGACACATCATCAATGATGACACTTTTAGTTGTTTTGTTTGACGATTTAAACAAATTTATATTGGATTAAAACAAATGATTAATGATAATGAATATAACAAATATTTGATTTGAAACAAAAATATGAAGATAAAGGTAATTTGTTTGTTGTTAATTAAAATGGACAAGACAAGATATACATTAATACACAATAAATACTCTTTTGATATTGAGAAAAATGTAAAAAAGCTTAAAAATATGTTAAACACTGGATTGATATCGTTATTTTGAGAATTAAATTTGTATGATAATTAATACAGATTTATTTGATTTTCTAAAATGTATGGGAAGTTTGTCTTTCATAGTCGCCAGTAGCTATAATTGTGTTTTTATCAGCCACTCTTGTTTTCTCACAACATTGTTATTAAGCCAACAACGTGTTAATTACCTATATGGAAGGTATATTGTTGGAAGGCGATAACAACGACAACAGCATACATAAATCACTGATCGATCAACTTTACTAAATTTGTTATTTATTTAATATCTGTTAAACCGTATTTTGACTAAAACATGTTACTTACATAAATATATAATAAGAAAAAAAAAACATTAAATAAAGACAAAACTAACAACACATATTGGCCACTTGGGGAATACAAGTATTTACACTAAGTAATATGAATATCCATCCATCTATCCACCACCACCACTACTATCTGTATATCCAACCAACAACTAACTAACATGATGACCATTTTTTGATATTTATGTTGTATTTGTGATGGCTTGTAGGTGAAGGTCAACACCAACCGACCAATCGACCAACCGACACAATCAACCAACAACATACTCGTACAAAGCATGTGACTTAAATGCTAATTTGTTAAAATTCTACAAACATACTCGTATGTTTGTTTTTCTACTCGTAGTTATGTTATTAAATTAAATAATATTAAATTGTGTGACTTTTTTTTTTTTGTTCGAATGGAAATACAGCATTTAATATTAAAGTTAAATATATTGTTAATATAGATAGTTATTTATGTAGTGACAAATTGTTTTAAGAGGAGTTTAACATTGAATTGATAGATGAAACGCTTTTATGTACAAAGGTAAAATATACATATTTTTATTGTGACAAATGAATTTCTTGCCTACTGTATAGTAACCAAATGTATTCCTGATCCAATTTAAATATATGTTTTGAACCGAAATTCTATTATATTAACCTAATTTCGGTCGCCAGTATGTCAGTAGCTCCAACCAAACCATTCGGTTGGCAAGAAATTCAGTTGTTACAATGAATCTGTTTTCTCTGTGTATAAATAAAAAACTTACACCTTTTTACAAGTTTAAAGCAAGTCATTTTCAATATTTAATATTTAAAAATTCTTAAATAATTTTTCTCAAAGCATTGCTTTCGAAATCGGTGGACTTTTATACATTTTATAGGATAACGACAATGCAGTGGTATAAAAAACCAGTTAATTTAACATGTTGACTAAATATAAAACTAGTAAAAACTAAATTTTTTACACTCAAAAAAATCTTTGTAAATGTACTACAATAAAGTTGTATGTAATATTACGAAAATTCGGTAAATATAAACAAAAAAAAAAATGCATAAAAATATTTTTCACACTCTTGCATATACAATAATACACACAAAAAGCATTTTTAGACACAATGTGCTTAAAATTAAACACTTGGAAATTGGAAAATATTAAAAAAATAAAAAAAAAAATATAAAGACGAAAATTAATTATTCAAAACTTTATAAATATAATATTTGTGAATATTGAGAATTTAAATTTAAGATGACCATCATTACATGACATCATGATATTTATAATTCAATATTATAAAAACATACATACATAAAATAAATTTATTCTTTCAAAAAAAGAAAATATTTTTCTGCTGTTTAATTTAAATATACGCATTCTATTATATAATTACGCATATTCGTGTTCGCACACAGAGTAAATTTACCCAATTTATAAGTTGGGTAAATTTCAACAAAAATTTATTAAAGTGTAGATATGCCAAAAATGTATTTAACAAATTCTTGTTTTGCTCTATTTCGCGGGGACTTAACGTCATATTTTTATAACATAAACCTCTATTCCAATACAAATTATGTAATAAACTATACAGCTTTTCCAATTGTATTTCAGACTATTTCTATTTCTGAAATACAATTGACAATTTCTGAAATACAATTGACTATTCTGAAATACAATTGACAGTTTCTGATATACAATTGACTATTCTAAAATACAATTGACTATTTCTGAAATACAATTGACTATTCTGAAATACAATTGACCATTTCTGAAATACAATTGGAAAAGGTGTAGAAGCTCGCTAATAAATACATTTTCAATAAACCAATTTTAAGAATTTACTGTGTGTTCGATATTTAATTTTTTTGGGAAGTTTTTAATAAAGGGCGATAAAATTAAACAGTTTATTTGATAATTTTTAATCTACATAAATTTGCCTTCCAGTTGAGTATAATCATGTCAGTAGGTATTCAACGACATTCTCCTAAGCCCAAATCTGAAGTCAAAATTTTCCATCGAATTGCCTCTCCGAATAAGTGGGCTTTTCTTTTTTACTCGTGACCTAGGGGAAAATACTTTTCGAGTCACTTTTGTGGAGAAATACTTCGAAATAATTTGTATTAATTTTTATCTTTTATTTAACCTTTTTATTTTATTGTTAACTAATTTATTTTTTGAGCTTAAGGTGCGTTTTTTACAGAAATATATTATTTTTTTTCAATATTTCGCTACTTCATTTAAATGCTCTTCATTTAAATATAATCATATCGGCAACAATTTACGAATGCGTTTTGTAGAACTGTTCTAATACACTCAAAAAACGTTAGTCAAAACAGCAAAAAATGTTCTAAAACATGTTGCACAGACCAGCTGGTAAAAGAGCTTGTTCCAGAATAGATTTGAAGGTAACCTGTTCTTAAAAATTTTGCTGGGCATAATTACAAAATAATTTACAAAACTTACAATATTTACACTTCCGTATTTTCGACATGATTTAATTGAAAATCTAAAAATATATAAAAATAAATACCTATACATGAATAAAATAGAAACAACATTATCTCAATTACTTACATGCTGCATATTTGTTTTCTTTTCGCTAAATTCCAAAAGGGATCACTACCCTGAAGGAAATGTCGATAGTGAAACTGTACTGATTCACTATTGACTTTGTCACCAGTACTACTGACTAATTATGCCCCCGACAACGTTCTCTGCTGAAGACATTTAACATTTGCTTGTCATTGGGAATCTACACAATTATTGATTTAGGTGTAGACATTGGAACCAGAGATTCACCAGTACATTTTAGTAATTCTAGTCTAAACTTTTGGAACTTTTTACCAGATTTCTACACTAGGAAGGAAAATAAGCTTAAACAGGTGCATTTATTTTGGAAAATTAGATATTTTATTAATAAAAATTATTTATATGTTATAAATTGATTGTTTTTTCACAAGTCTTTTGTAATTATATGTATATTAACTTTTGAAATTAAATTTTCTTTATATTTTTATTAAAAACTAATTTTGCACATGTATTTTCAACAAAATGGAACAATTAAAAAAATCAAAAAGAAGCACAGCTTTGTGGTTGCAAAGAAAGGAATGTAAAAAGTGCAGCAGACACTTTCTTGACAATGTCACCAAAAAAAAAGGAAATGTAAAAAGTGTAGACGCTTTGTTGACAAGTCACCAAAAAGTCACCCAAAATACTCGACAAAAGTGGTGACTTGGAGACACTTGACCCCAGGCTTCCTACAGGGTATTAATAAATATCTTGTTTAAACAGGTTGGTTGAAAAGTTCCTGCGCTCACCAAGAGATGGCACTCCTAGCTCCAAACTTTTTTTTCTCAAGTTGGTATAACTGTCCCGAGAACACATGCAAAGTTGCAAGTCATTCTGTCAATTCTTTCTTTGTTTACAATCCATTTGAAGTTGACGTGTCATTGATTTTTTTAATATGGAAAAAATTGAATATCGTGCAGTCATTAGATTCTTTGTTTTGAAGGGTTTAAAAGCAAAGGAAAGTTATGAACAATTGTTAGAAGTGTATAAGGAGTCCCCACCTTAAAAACGCACCGTTGAATTTTGGGCTGGTGAATTTAAACGCGGAATTTAAACGTACCAGCCTTGAAGACGATCCACGCGAAGGACGACCAAAAACTGCAACCACAGCAGAAATCATTGAGCAGGTACATAATATGGTTAGTGAAGATCCAAGTTTGACTAAGCGTGAAATTGCTAATGACATAGACATCTCAGACGAACGAGTACACCATATTTTACATGAAGAATTACGTATGAAAAAACTGTTTGGAAACAATTCAACAAAAACTGGATCGAAAACAAAGTTCTCAGCGTAATTTGGAGCGTTTTAAGCCGAATAAAACCGACTTCTAACTATGTATGAGACTTGGATCTACCTCCATGATCCTAAATTGAAACAAGAACGTTTACAGTGGACTGAAGCTGGTTGCTCAGCTCCAAAGCAGGTGAAGTCACAACGATCAGCAAAGAAGGTTATGGCATCAGTTTTTTGGGATGCAAAAGAAATTTTGTTGATTATCTTCAGAAAGGTAAAAAAATCAACTCTGAATATTATTGTAGCATTTTGGATCAGCTGGATGAAAAAATTCGTGAGAAAAGACCTGGTTTAAAGAAGAAAAAATCATTTTTCATCAAGACAATGCACCTGCTCACAAAAGTGTTTTGACGATGGCTAAATTCAAAGAATTAAAGTACGAATTGCTTGAACATCCACCGTATTCACCAGATATGGCTCTCAGTGACTACTATCTCTTCAGAAATCTCAAACAATTCCTTCGTGGAAAGCATTTTTCGTCGAATGAAGAGGCCATAGCAGCCGTAGACGGTTATTTTGCAGAGCTTCCGGAAAACCATTATAAGGATGGGATAAAATTATTGGAAGATCATTGGAATAAGTGTATTGAGCTTCTAGGAGATTATATTGAATAAAAAAATATATTTCGTAACAAAAACAGTATTCTTTCCTTTCGAGCGCAGGAACTTTTCAACCAACCTGTACATACACATTTATACTTCACCTCTTGTGTATGTGATTGTTGTCCACTCTATAAATGTGCTCATTTGAACCTAAGTAGTCTCAATATAAACCCACATACCCGATATTTGCTTAAATGAACTTTTCAATAATTTAATTCGGGTTTTTTACTATATGAAAAGGATTTATAAAATAGTGAAGTGACGCAGGTGAATAATAACAACGTGTAACTGAAAACTCACAGGTTTGAATTTTCACCCAGAAAACAGTATCAGCTGTGGCCACCGAATTTGTTGCCAATCGAATTCTGGCGGTTACGACAATTGTTTTCATATTAAATAATATTTTTGAAGCATGTGAGAACAATTCAATCAGTTATTCGGGTTTTTATTTTGATCGATTTAACGTTAAAAACAAAATTATAGAACTATCCAGAGATTATTTTTTCATATTTATTCGATTCATAGAACGAATAAAAACTAAAAATAATTAAACTAAATTACATGAATAAGTAAAATTTTAGAGTAAAGTAAGGCAGGTATTATTTTTGCACTATAAAAACTCCAATCGAACAGCATCATCAATCACACGTCATTTAGCATACTTATCTCATGATGTAATAAAAAATTTAATACTGTATCGACGATATGTACCC
Source organism: Eustalomyia histrio (assembly GCA_949748255.1). NCBI lineage: Eukaryota > Metazoa > Arthropoda > Insecta > Diptera > Anthomyiidae > Eustalomyia > Eustalomyia histrio. Next base: position 3,614,032 of record OX456526.1, read on the forward strand.
GTTTCAAAATGAATTATAAATATCTTATATTTAACTCACATCTTTAAAGTAAATACCTATTGAAAGATAATTTATTGAGCTGTGTTTAGTAATCTTCATTATTATATGGACTATATTTCTAAAAACAACAGCTTAGCAAATAACCGGACCGTGTGAAATTGAGGTGATTTAGCTCTAGACCATAATTTAAAAAAACAACATTTTCAATTTAATACAAACATTAATCTACCTCTATTTTAATCTTGGCGAATTAGAAACAAAAAAAAAAATATCGTCTCAACGTGATCTTTCAAAACCTTTGACCCTTGTAAAACTTGATAATATTTTGTTTTACATGATAAAGAAAGACGTACAAATGTACTAGACACAAGCACAAGTATGTACAAGTACTTTGTTATTAATACGTACTGAATAATATTTCTTTGCATCTTTAATTAGAAATAAAAATACAAAAAAGAAAAAGAAAAAAACAACTAAACGAAAAACAACATTACTGGCTGACTACTTTTTACTGGCTGCATGTCTATTATCTCTTCTAAGTCATGGAAATTTTCAAGGTTATGAAATGTTGGAATTACATTTTAGAAATTGTAAAATTAAAAACATCTACTATGAATTTAAAACAAAACACCAGTCCCTTGGCTTACGGAATGGATCAATATTATGTGTAAGTTTCGGTAAATGGTTAACAATTTAATCAATTATTTAATAAAATTTATAGAAATTGAATTACATAATTTTTAAATCTATATAAATGCCAATTCGTGTTTATCGAGGTATAGGTGTATATTTTTTAATAAAACATCATTAAAAATTTAATGTATGTGTATGAGTAAAATCTACCGAAAATAAAGAGAAAAATAATAAATTTGTAATTCTCTTCGTTTTAAAGAAAACTATTTTTTGAGAAAACTCAACGAGAATATTTAAAGATATTGAAACGAAATGCTCAAAGTATAAGCGACAACGATAAGATTACTGATCGTAAATTAAAACGATGTAGTTTTGTGTTTTGTTCTGTTAGGAGAAAATCATTTTCAGGGGATGCAAAACGAAAGAAAAAAGTAATGTGGGGTGTAGGCAGAGGGGTTGGTTAATGGATGGCGAACCAGCTTATTTGTATGTAACTTGATTGTTGTTTGCATTGGTGTTTGGCCTTTGGCTTCTTATGGACATTCTAAGGTTTTCTTTACAGCTTTAGCTATTTTTTTTTTTTGTTTTTAATCAGTTGAGAAAAATAAAATGTATACGAGTAAAGAAAACAAACAAGTCATTGTTAGAAAATTAAATAGACATAAAAATTAAGCACGCGAATGTTAAATGAAAAACACTTACGAGGTTAAATAATCTTATTTGTATATATATTGTATATTTTTTTTAAGATACATATAATACAATACTTAAGAATAAGTTTCCATTTTACCATGACGGTGTCTCTTTAACTACAAATTGTCAAATTTCGATGCTAACACGCTCCCGTTTTGTTAAATTTCTTTTCAAATGTGTCCAAAGTTTCCAAGTCTTTGAGAATTTATAAAAATTTAAATAATTTTCATATATCATGCGACATATCGTTTTTACTTAATTTTTGTATGTTGGTCACGAAAATATTAAAATTTTTCAAATTAATCCAAGAATTTTCAAGTTTAATATTTTTTAAAAAATTATATAATAATATTAAATGAACTATAATTTTATATTTTTGATTGATACTTTGCTGAGAAAATACAGAACTTTATTTATGTGCTTAAAATTAGTTTGTCATTTGTATACAATTTATGAATATCTGTCCAATAGTAGCATGAGTTTTCCAAATACACAAAGTGGAAAATACTATTACGATTTTACCTTTTAAAATCGTTGATTTATTTCCTTTAAATAAATCTTGCAAATAACATCGTTGAAATTTTTTTAAGACTATTCTCTATTTAAATACAAACTTAAAACAATTAAACAAGTAAAAAAGGCTTAAATTCGGCTGTGCCGAATCTTTGAATACCCTCCACCAATGTTCTCTATTGTTTTTGATACAAACAATGTAAAAAACTTTTGAAGTAAACTTATGGAGGTGAAAAAAATTTTTGAGGTAAAAAACTTTTTTGGATGCGGAAACGAATTTTTTTACGTGAAAAAATTTTGAGGTGAAAAAATTTTTTTAGGTGAAAAATTTTTTGTGGTGAAAAAAAATTTTAGTGGTGAAAAAATGTTTGGAATTGAAAAATATTTGAGGTGTACAAAATATGATTAATTTCTAAGCGATTGGTGAAGAAATATGAGAAAATATATAATATACCAGTCGCTACTATGAAATTGTAATAAAATACATGAATTTGTATGGAAAATTTAGAGGTATCTTCACATTTTCACCCATAACTTTTTAACCGCTCGACCGATTTTGCTCATTTTCAATACCAAACTGCTCGGGAGGATGTAAAATAATCTGGGTAAAAATAGGCATGGAAATTGATGAATAGAATTTCCGTAGCAATATGTTAAAATTTATTCCGCTTCCACTTAAAATAATAAATACTTATTAAAATTATTATGTCAGGATTGCCATATGATAATTTAAAAGAGTATCAAAAACCACAATATATTTCCAACAAATTTAAAATATCAATAAACTTAAAAGACTTTTCCATAAAACATTAATTTTTTAAATATCTTCACCTATTTAGTATTTATACCCAGTCGAAGTTTCAAATTTGTAGAGGGCGCCCTAAGAAAAAATACCAAAATTTCTTAAGAAAGCATTGTTTTATCGGGTTTTCCAATAAGGACTTGACAACTTTTTTTTTTAAATAAAACGCAAACCAATTGAGATATTTCCAAAACTTTATGAGCGACTTGAAATACAATCAACACATTTATAAATGGAACTCGACTTCGTTCATGTGAACACCGCAGGCACGTCGGCAGCGGTCGATTCGTTGGACCCAATTTTCGATCACTCGGCCGCTATTTCGCGTTCAATGCGCTTAGTTCTTCCAACATCGTCGGCTTGTTGGCATAGACCAATGATTTGACGTAGCCCCAAAGAAAAAGTCTAGAGGCGCTAAATCGCACGAATGAGGCAGCCAATTGACTGGTCCATTTCTTGAGATAACACCCTCACCAAACTTACTCTTCAATAAATCGATAGTAACGTGTGCTGTGTGGCTTGTGGCACCGTCCTGTTGAAAGCACATATCGTTCAAGTGCATGTTTTCCAATTCGGGCCAAAAATAATCGGTAATCATGACGCGATAACGATCGCCATTCCCAGTAATGTGACGATCGTTATTGTCGACGAAGAAATATGGCCCAATGACGCCGCCGACATGCAAACCGCACCAAACAGTTTTTTTGTGGATGAAGTGGTAATTCATGAAGCACATGTGGATTTTCACCAAACCAATAACGCATATTTTGCTCATTGACGTTCGTCAATGAGCCATTGAGCCAAAAATTAGCTTCGTTACTAAAGACGATTTAACGCTCTTCAGGTTGCGGTCACCGACTCCGAATTTCGGTAGTACATTTTTATAATTTGCATACGTTGTTCGCTCGTGTACTTTACCATGATGAAAAGGTTGAGTTTACTGAAAAAAAAGGAAAGTAACCGTTAGATGATCAGTGAAATAGTGCGTTCACAAATTACATTCAAAGTTGTCAAATACCTATTGGAAAACACTTTATTTATCATTAAAGTTTATTTAAAAAATGTTCAGCCGATATATGACGTGTCCTTATTGGGTTAATGTATAAGGGATCTAACTGCATTCTTCTGAATAAATTTAGCGCCCCTTTAATAAGCGATAATTAATAAATTGAGGAATAATAAAATTTTCGATTCAAACTTAAAATTTATTTTTAGAATATTTTTGGCATTCTGTCAACATGGATTAATGCTTTTCCAAAAAAAAAATATTTTTGAAAAATTAATTTAAACCAAAAAGTGTCAAAAAATCTTTGAAAATCTTTTAACCTGCCGAAGAAATATTTAATAAAATCAAGAAGAGTTATTATTATTATTATTATTATAAATTTCTTATAATTTGTTTAATAAAATTTTTTAATATGTTGTTTTGTATTTAGTATACCACACGTGTTTGTATATTTTTATAATTCATAATTTTTTATCTAGATCATTGACATTCTTTGCGCTAATTAAATATATAAAAAATAATAATAAATAAATACAATCTACCTTTATTATTAAGGAATAAACAAAAGAAACTAGAGCTTTTTTTTCTTCACCACACAGTTTCTTTTTTATTTAACACTGTTATTGGTTTGTAAATACTAAACAAAAAAAATAAATAAATAAAATATTTAACAAAAAAACGAAACACACTACAACAGTCTGTCCTAATTAGTTTCACCTGTGTCATCGCAAATATAAATTTTCTTTTTGTTAAAAACTCAAAAGATAATAAATATTGAAAGAAGCCGCTATTAAAAAATTGTATTAACAAACAGAAAAATTGTATTCTTTTTTTATGAAAACTCGTGTGTTAAAACAAAACAAAAAACAAAAAAACATTTATTTACAATGCGAAGAAGAGGGAGTACCTAATAAATAAATATGTTCAGAAATTTTATATGGTTAATAAAAATTGATAAATTTCTTAATAGTACTTAATATTTCGTTAATAATATTGTTGTTAAAAAAGGCTTCAAGTTAATTTTTAAAACATTAAAAATATTTTGATAGGGTCTTTATAACCCAATAACCTCAAAAACGTTTATATTTTTTCTTCTTATTAGTGTTTTTGTTGTGCCTATAAAAATTAACTGTTATTGGGGGAAAAAAAAGATGGTGTGTCAATGATAAAAGTATAAAAAAATGCCAGAAAAAATGTTTTCAAATTCCACAAAAAAAAAAAAGATCATACATTACATTTATTCCATAAAACCAGCAAACATTAAACACGTTTACTTCATAAAACAAAAAAAAAATAAATAAAAACTGAACAATACACTATGAATTTCACTTTCTTACGATCATCAGTACTCCAAGATTACTTATGGTGAGTACACACGTTCACAATAGTACGTACACACACGCGGTATTTATGCAGTAAGTAATGTACTCAACATCACATCAGTAGCCTTGATGCTGTCGTCTGTCAATACGTGGTTTACTGTTTGTCAGTCAGTCATTCAATTCAGTCCTTCCTTAATTCATTTCCATTTCATTGTGAAATGCATTTCTTTTCATGTACTTAACTATAGATTAAGCGGTGCATTTAATTTGTTATTGCATTTGTAAAAATTTTCTGTGGATTCTGAATTAAATTTAAAAAAATCATACTGAGTCATTAAAATTTCTTACTTAACAAATTCGAACAATCCCAGTGATAGATTAATACGCTGTATCAGTAAAAAGTTAACATGATTTTAAAAACAATTAAGAAACAGAAGCCCATTTTCAAGCGCTACTCTTTTCTTTGCCTTTCAGAAATGTAAAAACACAGAAGCACTCACTGCACAAATAGAAGCTCATTTTTAAAAATGATGGTATAAAATTGTTGTCTTTTTGTTGTTAATTATAAGTAAGTCTAGGTGAATAATCTTCACAAGAACTAGATTTTGTTTAAATTTGTATACATAATTTTTTTTTTTAAATTTGATAAAAATTTCTAAAAAGGTTCTTTCAAACTTCATTTTGTTTATTGGTCACCAATTTAAATTTACAAATTTAAAAAAAAATTATGTATACAAATTTAAACAAAATCTAGTTCTTGTGAAGATTATTCACCTAGACTTGTATAAAATTGATTTATTTTCGTAAAAATTATCCATATTTTTAAAAAACCCGCTAACACAAATAATGCAATTTTTAGGTGGGTCAAAATTTCCTAAGCTGGCAACACTACAAAAAATTATAAATTGCAGCTTGTTGACAGTTTTTTATTTATTTTAATAATTCTTCTAAAGAAACTGTCAGATAAGTGGAAAAGATGGAAAGAGATTTCAAAGGACCATATACTGGTAGCTTAGATTTGTGCTATTATTGTTGTTATAAAACACATATTGAATTAATGAAGATAAATATTTACCCCAAGGACTGTCAAATTTATATGATTATTCAATTCCTTATTAAATTTAATGCGACATTATTCCCACCCCCCCCCCCCCCATATTCGGGATTTTAACGAACATTTAACATTTTAACAACTTGAAAAGCCTGCTCTTCACATCACTTTTATCTTGATTTTTCTTTTAAAATTCGACATGTTGCCGAACCAGAAAATTAATTGTTTTTGACCCCTAAACACAGAACCTTTGGTTCGGTTTTTTTAATTATAATGTTTAGCATGTGAGCGTTGGGATAGTAGAATTTTTTACATAAATAAGAAATTTTGAGAAATTTTGTAGGATTTTTGACTTAAATTTTATTTTAATAAGAAGTTTTCATACAAAATTTCCTACTTAAGTAAAATTTGATATATTTGATTATAAAATTTTAGTTAAAAATTCTGCTAAGAAGGAAGGTTTCTCCGGGGTGAGCAGACGATGTGATAGAGACTAGTAAACTTTTTGGCGTCCCAATCACGTATATAGGTGGTATAAAAGGGGATAAAAACACAGATTTGTTTGGGAACATGTCTGAAATAAACAAAACTTAAATTATGTACTTCAAAAAGGATAACCTTATTGCCAATGGTTGGGATCCAGAGCTGCTATTAATTGCAATTTTAGAAATTAATGTGAAAATAGCTTTTTGGGAAAAGTTATCTAAAAGTTATCTAAAACTAGCAGGAATATTGAAAAAAAAACCGAAACATCCCGTCGCTTGTATTTGATGTCGTTCTAAATATTTGTGGTCAAAATGGGGCTTTTTTAATTTATCATTTTATACAAATATATTGTAGGAAAGATAATTTTAATGTTCATTCCTTGCTTCTCCTTTTTAATGTTATTTCCTTGCTATCTTTTTGGTATTTTTGAGATATTTTTAAGTTTTTGTAAAAAATATATAATTTCTTTAGTTTTTTTTATGGACTGGTATGACTTTTAAATTCCCATATTTTATAACCCGTAATTTTCCTTTTTTAGTATTGGAGCAAATTTTTATTTAAATCAAAGTTTTTTCGAAAGCCTTTTTTTGGTATTTTTCGGAACACATACACTCAGAAAAAAAAGTTAGTAGAAAAATTTGTAAACGGTTTTCAATACCACTTTACTAATTTTGTACTGATTTTTAGTACTTATTATTTAGTAAATTTGTTTGCTATTTACATTTTACAAATTACAGAATATTTACAAATTTTTGTTCCTAATTTCAGAACTCATTTTACAAATTTTTAGAAAACCGATTTGCTAAAATTAGCAAAAAAATTTACTAATTTTAAAAAAGTGGATATTGAAGGAAATTTGTATACCTACAAACTTAAATTGCCTTAAAATATTACATAAGTTCAAAAAAGGGATCAGAAATTAATATACTTTTTACAATCGACTAATGTCCAAAAATAGGATGTCCACCAGAGAACTGCATTTGCTGATTGCAAAACGTTCATACGCAATCAACACAAGAATAAATTGTGTTTGCGTTCAAACGCTGAATATACTCCAACACACATATTTGTTTATGATTTTAAATCAATCAAACGATGTGCAAATTGTTTTGTCACTGATTTATAATCATCGGTCGTTGTTAAACCATTGTTTTATTCTGTTCATTCGAGCCAACAATAATTATTTTGATGTAGAATGAATCAGAAAAAACAACAAACAACGTGTATGAGCGTAATCATAATTAAAACAAAATAGTTTCTTATCTATAAAAAGGGCCACAAAAAAACGTTATATGTATATTAGGGTGGGTCTAAAATATGTTTTTTTATAATTTTCATTAGGAATACCAAAAATATTGTTCTTTGTGAATTTTTTTTTTTTTTAATTTTGGTCGACATCTCAGGCTAGCCCAATCCGGTTAAAGTTAAATATTGCCTAATTTTCCAATCAAAACAAATAAGAATATTTTTATTACTTATATAAATTCTAAAAAAGCGGATTTTAGACCCACCCTAATATACATATAATGTTTTTCTACAAAACCACCCCCTTATAAAATGTGTTTCTATTTTGTTTAAATTATGAATAAACTCATACGCGTTGTTTGTTGTTTTTTCTGATATATTTAGCGCTGACTTTTTGTTAAGTGATTACATTTGCATAAAACATAAATGACCGATAATTCACACTGATTCCAATTACGCGTTCAGTAACATGATGCTGATTTTATTCTACAGTGAATTTCGTTGAATTATTAAAAGTGAACAAGAACTTTTGTGTATGATTAAATCAAGAAAAAAGTTGATTTTGCAGTTCTCTGATGTCCACTTAAAATAGCACTAAAAAGTTAAAAAAAATCAGCCCTTAAAACAATTAAAATTTTACCTTTAAATCCAAAAAAATTACTAAAAATACTTTTCAAAACAAAAATTAGCAAATTTAAACAAAATGATAAATTTGTTTATGTTTTTACAATTTTTTTGATTTTTATTTTTTAATTTTGTATAAATTATTTGTGAAAAAAAATAAATAAAATAAAAAATGGTGCAAAAATGTTAGCAAAATTTCGCGTAACAGCAAAATTTTCAGTTGTTATACTATGTGTATTTCAAACTTTTTTTATAAGACTATATAATTGATATACACTTTGTTTCTGAAAATCGTAGGTTTACTATATGCTCCAGATTTTCTTCCTCCTATGGTTTCATATTCTTAATCCACGAGGTGAACCAAAATATGAGACATTCTTATTTCTCGATGACCAATTTTTGTGTAACTCTAATAAGCAGGCTGCATCAAGTTCGGTTTGGATTGCAAATAAAATTCATACTAGATAAAATTCATACACATTTTTTTTCTTTCGAATTTTAGCATTTTTTTTTTTTTTTTTGCTTTTTTGTGTTTGTTTGTCAGTGATTATGTCGACGTCTTTTTTTAGGTTTTATCGGTAAGCACTCTCAATTTTACGTTTAAATACAAATTTATTTAGGGCGTCACCCATGCCCAATGATATTGTTGTGATGTGATGATATTCATGGCAAATGATAATGATGATGTTGAATGTTTTGTGAGTTGTTTTGATGATGATGAAATGAGTGCTCACGTCTAAAACATTAAATACAAACATAAACATTTTTGTTCGCTGTTTTTAGATGAATTTTCACTTTTTATGACTTTTTGCTCTTTTTTAAAGACAAAACAAAAAAACAAAATGCACAAAATTTTGCAATTGTTTACTTGAAAAACACAAATGATATAAGAAAAAGAAAACATTTTTTTTTCTTTAAATAAAAAAGGAAACAGCAGCACAGTTCAAGTAATATTTAAGCAAACAACCATGTATGAAGACCAACCAAACCGAATAAATAAAAAAAGAGCAGAAGCCAAAGAAGAAAGTGTTTTTTTATAAAATGATATTTGCCCTCAAGGAAAAACGCACTATAGGGTGTTACTTATTTGTACGGGTTTCTTCTATTATTTCGAATGCAGTCAAAACCTGGTATATCGAATCATATATTGTCAAGCACTTTTGTTATACTGAAATTTTTATGGTATTTTACAAGACATTTGAAATTTTCGAGTTTTATAAAAATGTAAAAAGTTACGTATACCCACTAATACGCTGAAATTAAATCGTTCGCTTACAAATATTCTTTACATATTTATACATATTTTTCTACCAAAACATTCGTTAGATAAGATGTCCAATGCAAACAATTTGGTTATTCGTTATATTGAGTTTTTGTTACGCCCAGTATTTGTTATACCGGGCTTTAACTGTGATATCTAATAGAGTTATATGCGCTTCCAGCAATTAAGGCAATGTGAAACCCATACGGAGGCGAGTACAAAAACTATAAAAAAAAGTAAAGAAATTTGTGGCGTATGATTTTTTACTAATTTTAATTGCTGGAACAACAAACGATTGTTTTAAAAGCCATAAACCATCCATCAATCAAAAAAGAGCGTTGTCTTTTTAATGCCAACATCCTTTTTGTTAAATAAATATCACCCTTATTTATCCATATCAAATATAAATATTATTCAGACAAGTGTCATAAAGTTGTTTTTGTCTGTTCAAATGTACATACTACGATATTTTTACCACTGCCATGTATTTGACGATGGATCTACCGAAAAAAGTGAAAATTGTTATATTATTTTATAAATATTTATGTTGAGTAAAAACATATTGACACAGTTGCTAAATAAAACAAAACCCACCATCGTTAATCGAAAACCAAAAGTAAAACACAAAAAATAAAAATAAACGAATTCTATTTGTTAAACTTACATAAACTCCGTGTATTTGAATTTTTAAAACCCTTTCAATACCACAATTGTGTGCCCCTCTCTAATTTTCATTAAAGCACGTATTAAAACTTTAGTCTTTTCTATTGTTTTTATTAACAAAAAAAATTCCCTTAATTTTTAGTTTTTTAAATAAAATTACAAAATTCTCACATATTTAATTACACCACTCACTAAACTAGACAATGTTTTAAAATAATTTTATTATTTTTATTTTTTTTGTATTTGTCGCTGTCGACCTTAAAAAAAAAGAACAAAACTTTAATTTTATTTGTTACATTGTGGCTGTAATTTTGTAACTTTAGTTAAATCTACGCCCTTTACCTATTGTTTAACCAGCTTTTTAATTTTTTATTAGCCATTTTATTCTGGCGACATGAAGGGTTAGTTTAGTATCTACTTTTCAACACAATTTCAATTTTTTTTTTAATATCATCAAAATGTTTGCATGAATATGAGTTACGATTTCGAACTATTTACTACTTTTATTTGCTTGGCTGTTTATTGTTCGTGCATATCATATTAATACTTACTTTACTACATGAATTGTATTTAATAATAATTAATATGACCATGAAATTTACAAACAAACATAAATATGTGTGTATATTTTTTGTAAAAATCTTTTAGATATTGTATAAAAAAAAAAACACACACACACTGTAAATGTAATTACTAATTTATTGAAGGACAGTTGTTTTAAAAGAAATTTAAAGTTTTTTAAGAAGGTAAATTAACATTGGGTTTGACAAATACATATTTTAATTCTTGATCACTTCCTTGACTAGAGTAGATGTCATCGATTAGCTGCTATTATCTGAAAAAAAAACTCGTGAATTTTTGTATAATATAACGAAAAATGCCTAAATTTGATCACAAATTGTGTAAACTGCTGTTATACGCACTTTTCTCTCCAAAAAAAAAATTGTATTTCTTAATTTATTTTTACACATTTTGTAGGTAAAATTAGTATTTGGTATCAAAAAAAAATATTAAGCATAAAGTGTGTAAATATATAAATATTAAGAAGTAATATCGACTGATTGGCATTTGTGGTATCAGTCGAAATAGAAAGCAATACATGGTAGTAGCTGAATGCTTTTTTGACGATTTTATACAAACAAAATTAAGAAATGCCGAATGGTATAAAATTTGATGATTTCTATAAGAAATAGTAAAGTAAGGCTTAAATTTGGCTGTGCCGAATCTTCGAATACCCTCTACCAATATTCTAAAAAAATGTTTTCTACTGTTTTTGATACAAATAATGTAAAAACTTTAGAAGTGAAATTATGGAGTGAAAAAAGTTTTTTAGGGTGAAAACTTTTTAGGGATGAAACATTTTTTTTGGATGTTAAAACCAATTTTGTGGTTTAAAAAAAAAAATTTGTGGTGAAAAAAATTCTTTGAGACAAAACAAAATTTTTTATGGTGAAAAAAATTTTAGTGTGAAAAAAATTTTTTGGGTAACAAACGGAATGACTAGCTGATATATAACCTCAACATGTATGGTGGAGGGTTTAAAATAAATTATTTTAATTTTTGTATTTAAAAAAATGAAAAACTGGTTTTTTGAATTTTTCCGCCTGTCTAGCTACCATTACTAGATATGTGGTTATATAACGAAATATTTGGTAATGATTTTCTACATTAGCTCGTATTAAAATAATAATATTTTTTTCCACTTTGATTTTTGGATATATGTATAACACAAAACAATATGGCCTGTATTTTTTTTAAAAATATTCGCGTATGAAAAACGCGAAAAATATTATCAAAAAATAGAAGATCTAACAATAAACCTACAACCTAATCACTCTAATTTTAATGATATTTGAAAGATTTGTTGGTTGCTGAAACCGACAATTTACTTGTTATATTCTTCCAACTGGAATAGACTTCCTGCATTAACCGATTTCGGGTTGTGAGAACTGAATTTTAAGTTTCAGCAAACCGAACGATTCGGTTGGCACTAGGGTGATCGAGCCGATTTTTAAAAACCGTTTGAAACCGATTTTTTGTAGTTTATCGGTTTTGATTTTTTTTTATCGTATAACCGGTTTTTATACTATATTTTATGCTGTTTTTTTTAACTATGAAAAAAGTTGTCTCAACCATCTAAATGATGTTTTAAAATGAATGATACTTTTATGACCTCATAAAAGGCTCCATTGATTTAATTGAATTCATAGGAAAAGTTTTTGTTTTAGATAATTTTCGAGAATAAATGATTAATATTTTACAACAGGTTGATCGGGTTAACCAAATTCGAAAACAATTTTTTTTTAAATGTCAAATAATCCATCACCAAATACAGTTTTTTTAAATTTAATTGGTAGCAATGATGTTCAAAAATGTGTGGGTCTTTCGTTTATTTTTTTCGATATTTCTTCTAACGGAACAATATGAAAAGTCAATATAAAAATGGATTTTTTAGTGCTTTTGATTGGTGCATTTTTTGGTACTTTTTTGCTCTTGGAATTTTTGTTCTGAATGTATACAAATTTTTGACCACTTTATGTGGAGAAGTCTGCCGTAATAGATTCCAAGTTCACATGTATTATTTCATATTTATTTTAAACGGACAAGTATATTTTTATTTATTTTTTTTTTCTTGGTATTCGTGCTTTTTAAGATTTTTTATTAAATTTTTAAGAAGCCCTTTTTTTGAAACAACGTCACACCTGAGTACTAAAATATAAAATTTCTCTATATTCTATATTCAACTATATTCTTTATAAAAACTGTATTAAGTTTTTATAAAGAATTTCGAAAGTTTCCTAAATGCCCCCGAACAAAAAAGTACCAAAATGGCAAATTTTCTTCATTTTATTTTATCCCTTTTATTCCTAAGGTGTATTAAAAAATCATGTTATTCATAGAATTATTTTCTCTATCACATATCTCCATAAAAAAGTGTAACAATTTAAACCAGATGTGTTCTCTCACTTTACATACAGTCGATGTCAAAATAGAAAAAAGCTTTCCAATAAAGCCAATATGCCTGTACATACATTAAACTATTTGTAAAAAAGTGTTTTTTGCAAAAAAAAAAATTGAAAACGCTGGAAAAAGAACTGATTTTCCAACACTGGTAAAGCATTGTATTAATATTTTCTACATACTAGAAATATGTATTTTGTTTAAAAAATTTACACCTCTTTTGTCTGAAAAAGAATCAGTACATGTAATGTTGAATTTGTTTTTTGTTGGTTTACATATTAATTTGTTTTATAAGGCCGTTACAAAAATCCACTATTATTGTTTTTATTATTAGAGTAAAAAAGGTATCATAGAAGAACTAGTTAAACCAAACTTTCTCATATTGAAATATGTTAATTAGTTAATTTTTCTTCACTTTTTTTCCATAATCCTTAAGTGTTTGATAGTCTGTCTCGTATATATTTATTATTGATTTTCACTTGAGACTGTAGCATTTATTGTATGTCTTTTGGGGCAAAAATATGAATAAAAAAATATAATACTACAAAATTACCTGTAAATATCAAAGTGTTTTTATATGACCGTATGTGTGTATCCCCATATACGGATATGCGTAGACACCTTGATAGTCTACAAATACTAATATATTTGTATAAATACTTTTATGTATTTTCATACTTTGTGTCTTCAAAAGAATTTCTTACCACATATTGAAGTCTTGTTTTTATTAAGTATTTAGATAAGCATAAGTTTAAAGTTTTTATATCTTTTCATAAGTTTTCTTATTAGCTTTTAAGCTTATTTTTTCGGTATTTTTTGCTCTGAATAAAAGCCCAAAGTATTAAAAACGAAAGAAAATATAATAATATGGATTTAATGAATACATATTTTATAAGTTATATGAAGATTTGATGATGATGATTTTTTTGAAAACTTTTTAAGCCATATTTGTGAGAAAAACAAAAACAATTGAGTTAAAATCAATGGAAAAACAAATTTATTATGGATTATTGTTTACAAAAAAAAATCGATTAAATATTCTTAAAACTGTTAAAACTTAAAAAAATCTAATAAAGAAATTATTATCCGCTTAATAAAACAAATCTTCACACAAAATTGCTTTATTAGACATATTATTAAGCTCTTATAATTATTTTTATATATAGTATAATTTACTGTAAAAATATAACCATGACGTATATTAAAATTAGTACTTCGTATCGCTCTTTAAAATCACGCTATGGATATCAAAGTCGATGTTCATATTTTTTAATAATTCTAAATATTTGTATATAAAATATATTAAATAAATACTATATACTACAACCTTGAACTTGCAGCAGCAGTTAATAAGTAATAAGTAATTGCAGCAACAATTTAAAAAAAAGAAAAAACAGTACAAATTTGTTGCTATTTTTTTTTTTTTTGCTATTAAAATAAACATAAAAAAATAATAAAAATAATATTAAAGTCAAACATCATTAAAAAGAATAAAGTTTAATTTGTGTGGTAAAAAAAATACTTACAAAATTCTCTTAACAGCAACAACAACAAAAGCAATAGCAACTGAAATAAAAGCTTGCAGCAGCAAAGATATATTATTTTAAAATAGAAAAGAAAAAAGTGTGCATACATATATACAAGTTATTTTATAGTTACTTGCATCATATGACTCTATTAAGGTGACATCTATTTTTCAAATTTTTACCGCCCTACTGCAACATTTGTCTTAAAACTGAATTTTAATAATTTAAAGGTTTTAAGACCTGTGAAGATATTTTTGACTTAAAATTTACTTAAATAAAAAATGTTTAAAAAAAATGTTCTATGCTGACTAAAATATTGACCCTAAATTTTGTTTGAAAATTTCTTACTTCAGTAAAAATTTGTTTTTAGTACTAATTCTAATATTGTCCCTTGGAGGCTAGATCTTAGAATAACTCCCTATGTCAACCTAATCATAACAGACTTAAACCACAAAATATATTCCATATTTACAAAATTAATTGCAAAATTTTAAAGTGCTTTTTTTTCCTATTCAGCAGCCCGTTTCCATATCTGATGCGAGAAGTTTTCTAATCGAGAAATTCATGGTCACCCTACTTTGTGCAGGGTGACTTAATAAATGATAAAATTGATTGCATTTTTACTGGAAATTTTTCGAACTTTTAACTTTTAATACAGTGGACGCTTTTACTAGGGCGGATCAGTAAGTCCATGACTTTTCGAACTTCCCTCGTAGTTATATGAAATGCAACACTGCTCCCATCTAGTACCACCTGTTAATAGACTACTGTCAATTTTTGAGCAAGTTCCGTTATTTACTTTGCGCTTAACAGCTGTTCAAAACATACAACCTCGGAAGATTTTTTTAAGAATGGAAAAAAGCGAATTTCGAGTGCTCATTAAACATTATTTTTGGCGAAAAAAACCGTCAGTCACACCAAGGAAAAGCTTGATAAATACTATCGGTACCACTGATTTCTATGTAAAAAAGTGGTTTACTGACTTTCGTTGTGGTCGCACATGTACAAATGACGCTGAACGTTCTAGGCGGCCAATTGAGGTCAATACACCCGAAAATGTCAAAAACATCAACGATATGGTGTTGGCCGATCGTGGAGTAAAAGTGCGTGAGATTATTGATGTCATAGGCATTTCATATGGCAGTGCGGTTTCGATTTTAAATGATCAGTTGGATTTAAGAAAGCTGTCTGCAAGGTGGGTGCCGCGTTTGCTCTTAATTCACCATAAACGTAATCGTGTGACAACTTCAAAGGATTGCCAAAATTCCATGAATTGGGCTACGAATAAGTACCTCATCCGCCACATTCTCCGGATTTAGCCCCCAGTGACAATTTCCCAGATTTAGCTCCAACGATGAAATTATTGCTCAAACAAATGCCTATTTTATGGACCTCGAAAAATCCTATTTTTTGGAAGGGATACAAAAATTGGAGAAACGTTGGACTGTGTGGATTGAGCTAAAAGAAGATTATGTCGACAATAATTTTTCACAAACATATCGTAGAAAAATTTCAGAACGAAATCCCATGTAGTTCCATAATGATAGCCTACCATATTTAACTTAAAAAACTAAATGACATTCAATGTGAGTTTGAAAGAGAAAACTTTATTTCGAAATATAGCGTAGACGATAGGGCATAACAAAAAATAGATAAAAATTTGTAAATGCAATTACTTTCAATTACAAATACATGTAGTTGTAATTGATTTTTTTTAATTATGTTCTGGAATTCGTGCGAATTTAAGTCCACGTGGAACTGGAATTTATGCCATCTATTTCACTGTAATTAAAAGTTTTATTTGATTCGACTTCAATTTTACTGCATTAAATGACCATTGTACAATCATAATTCACTTAAAATTTGAACGGAACTAAAAGAAATTCTTGAATAAAAATACTTCCATCTCAAAGTGAAATCCAGAACATGTCCGATAGTTCTAATTCTTCAAGTGAATTTACTTATTTATAGATACAATACAATACAGAAAAAATTAAAAAATTTTATTTGTAATATTGAACATCTATCATAGAACAGTTTTGAAAATAAAACAAGTAAAAAAAGGCTTAAATTCGAATACCCTCCCGAATCTTCGAATACCCTCCACCAATATCCTAAAAAAATGTTCTCTTCTGTTTTTGATACAAATAATTTAAAAAACTTTTGAAGTAAAAAAAAAATTATGGAGGTGAAAAAAATTTTTTGAGGTGAAAAAATTTTTGGTGGTGAAAAAAAATTTTAGTGGTGATAAAAATTTTTTGAGGTGAATACAAAATATTATTAATTTCTAAGCGACTGATGAAAAAATACGAGAAACTATATTTTGTACCTGCCGCTTCTATGAAATTGTACTAAAATACACCAATTTGTATGGAAAATATAGAATTATCTTCACATTTTCACTCATAACTTTTTAACCGCTGGACCGATTTTGCTCATTTTCAATACCAAACTGCTCGGGAGGATGTCCAACAATCCAGGTGAAAATAGGCACACCCGCTTGCGCCTTCGAGTCGTGATCGCCATTTCAACAGACAGACGGACATCGCTAAATCGACTTAAAATTGCATAAGGATCACGAATGTATATACTTTATGGGGTCTTAGACCTATATTTCGAGATGTTACAATAAATAAATTTATTTTATTCAACAAATTTACACTACAGCTGATCAAAACAAAAGCGTAAAAAGTGTCGCATATAACTTGAATTTTATTAAAGCGTATAAAGCGTATATGCGTAAAAAGGCAACAACAATGGAATTTGTTGTTGTTTTTTTTGCAACTTCAGTTTTTATTTTCAAAGAATTTTTATATAAAAAATAACAAAAAATGTTAGAAATCGAAATTGAATTTCAAAAATATTTTGAATTACTTAAAACATTGTGATACTTTTTTCTGTTTAGTTGACTTTAAACCAGACTGGTATAGAGTATTCTATAGTCGGAATGATTGAATTTTTACTCATTTTATATATATTTTTATATATGTATGTAGTTTCTAAATGATGGGCTATTGTATTCCATTTTTTCAATGAATATTTAGGAAAAACTTTAAAATATAAATATGATTTGAAATATAGTAATTTGCAGTACTCGATATGTAGTTTCGACCTAATATTTGGTATTTTTCAGTAACATCTGTAGAATCTATAACAAATTTTTTTGGTAGTACTAAACTCTTATTATACTGAAATTTTATTTAAAAAAGAATTTTATTTAAAGAGTTGATAATTAAATTACAAAAATACTTTCATTTTCTCTTGGGTTTTTGAACATTATTATTTTTAAGAGCTAATGTCATATTTTAAAAGTTTATATAATACTTTTTAATGCCTTCTTTACATTATATTATAAATTTTAATACGGTCGTATTCTTATGTAGTTTTTTTTGTTTAATTTTTACAAAACAAAAAAAACTGAAAGTTAGTACTTAATAAGTGAATTGACATGATTTTGAAAATAAAAATAAAACAAAATAAGTTCGTATATAAATTAAGACAACACAAGTCAAAGCAATTAATTTCTTTATATGTTGCTGTTTTATTTTTGTTGTAACAAAGGAAAAAAATAAAAAAAAATATATGTTTTACTTTTTTAATGGTTATTTTTTAAAGTACTTTTTTTATGTGACATCAAAGGGTTAATGCAGTTTAAGTTCAATGTTGTTGAAATAATTAAAAATTTAAATAATATACAAACATAAGTTGTACTTATGAAACATTTCAAATTAAAGTAAAATATATAAATGCAAAAAAAAAAAAAAACTAAAACAACAACAATAATAAAAAGTCGTACATTAATTAATTACCAACTGCGGTTGGTACTTACATGTTCTTATTTTGTGTGCATTGAGGTGGCACTTATTAATAAATTTTAAAATCTTAGAGCGATATCCATAAAAATAATGGAAATTCTTGAATTTGTGTTAAAATTATTTACTTTTAAATGAAAAAATAGTCTTTACATCTCTCTGTCTTTGTCCTTATACTGTTTTTGTATAGAAAATGTTTTCAGAATCATTCTCAGTATTTAAGCAATTTGTCAACAAAAAATGCTTAAAAATATAAGGACTTTTTTAAGTTGCAAGTCTTTAGAATTTGAGGATAATGCCCCTAAAGAAATTTGCTAAAACTTATAAAATATTTACAATCTAATATAAGATAAGTCAATCTAAAATCGTATAGTTTTTCCGTAAGACAAAGTTCTTAACTTCTAAGTCATTTACTCAGAAGCGCTTTATTTTTATAAGGTTTATTAAACGAATTTTCTATGAAAAACAGAATTGATAAGCCTTTTTTATTACAGTGTTGCCATATTTGAAGCCCTTCATATTTCACCACCTTTCAACTCTCTTCTATCCTCATTCCGAGGAAATCAACACATTAATACAGTACACAAAGAAAACAGATTAATTGTAGCAACCGAATTTCTTGCCAACCGAATGGTTTATTGGGAGCCACAGATATACCATTTGTTGTCTCGCAATCGAAATTCGGTTATTGCAACAGAATTTCGGTTGAAACTAAATATTTCAATTGTATAAAGAAAACATTTGGTTGGGACAACTAAATATTCAGTTGGCAAGAAATTCGGTATCCACGATGAATATGTTGTCTCTGTAGGTTATGAAAAGGAGAAAAGAAAGATTAGTGTATATGGATATTGGACTTAAATTTCTCCATATTATATGTGACTGAGAAGGGAGTTTATTTAAAATACGATTAGTAAGAATAATTAAGGAATTTTAACTTTAATGCGTTGTGCTGCTTACTGCACAATCTACCACAGCTCTACCAGATAAGCGAGTATTCTGGAGAAAAAATCCGGGCTCTTTGAATCAGAACACTTATCTTAGCAGATTACCTCCCATGGTAATATCAATAGAACAGTGTCAGAGAACCCATATTCCTTCGATGATTCAGTCATTGGTAGGCGCCAGCTTCTTCCTTTGTACACGCTTCTAAAACTTCAAAATAACACTTTGAGCTCCACCCCATATATGAGAATTGTATTCCAGATCGTTAGAAGATCTAAACTTCAAAAAAACATTTTGAGCTCCAGTCCATATATGAGAATTGTATTCCAGAACATTAGAAGATCTGATGGAGCTTAGTACTTTTTGTACCGTTTCAAAAAATTTGGACTCTTGAATGCATAAATTCATACTGAATTCTCATTGCTAAAACATCAAGCATGCTTATTTCCGATTCCAAAATATGAATACCACCCATTTTAACATATAAAGTTACAGACTCCAAATCCCTATAAGTCAACATAGAACATTGTGTCTTAAGTGTATTAAATCCCTTCCTATTTGCAAGATCCCACTCTGAAATTGCGAAACGAACTTAGAACGACCTCTAAGAACTACAGTCAAGCGCTTAAAATTTTATTTGAACATTGCCGAAAAACACTAATTTAGCAACAGTGCCCCAGAGTCTTATTATTGAAATCCTCACGACCCTATTTAACTTTAAAATAATTCTTTATTATAAATTTTTTGAACGACAAATGAGATGAATTTGAATAACATACTCGCAGGAAAAAGAAATCATTGAATATGTTTACAGGCAAATATATATTTGTTTAGAAACTACCATACATATGTATATTTGAAGTAGGCAAACATTGTAATATGTATTTGTATTTTACCACCTAAATAAACATATATTTGCTATTGTAATTTTATCATTATTATAATTGTGGGATGCATACATAATAATGATAAACATAAATATATGTGCAGGCAAACATATATATGTTTACAGGAAGATGCATTTAAAAGGATCCAAACATATATATGTTTACAAGCAAACATATTATATTTGCCGGCAAGCATATTGTGTTTTAAATGCGGCAAATATAACTTACAGCGTTTCCAAATATATGTATATTACCAGCACGTCGTTTTTTTCTGCCTACCTGGTTGGCTGTGTATACATATAGCTATTTTATACAAATGCTGCCCTAATAATTATATACCTTTTGTGTGTGTCACCAGAATCATTGATGCGTTTGAAATTGGAAAAAAAAAACTTCCATTCCATACACAACATTAAACAGGAAGTGCTAAATATCTGTTCTGCTAAACTTTATATATTATATAACTTTGCTTTTTGCTTATCAAGATCTAAGTTATAAATGAGCACTTTAATTTTTTTGTTTTGTAGTTGGGTTGTTTTTTAAAGAGTACCTCCAATATCGTGTCGTCATCATTGTCAACAAAATGTATTTTAAACGATTTTTCATTGATTATCAATTGACAAGAGAGCAATGTGTCGTAGTGTTTAGGTCTTTTTGTTTATATTTATGTCATCCTCTTTTATTCTACAATGTTGTTTCAATTTTAAGGTACAACACATTTCAATGTTTGTATCACCTCACAGAGTTTTGTGCTCCAAAATCATATCTTGTGTTTAAGTTTTAGATGTCTTTTGTTCGGTTTGGGTTTTTTTTTTTGGTCGTCATTCAATTTTCCATACATACATGATTCCTCACCTTATTTTGTTTTTTTCTGTTTGGAATAAATGCTAAAATGAACAAAAGAGATAATTTAGATACATATTGATTGTATCTGTCTTTCAAACATATACAACATTAAGGGTGTGTCAATTTGAGGTTAATTATGAAGAACATTAGAAAATTGTTATTGTTGCAAATTTATATAGTGGGGGTATTGCTGAAATTGAAA
Source organism: Eustalomyia histrio (assembly GCA_949748255.1). Classification (NCBI taxonomy): domain Eukaryota; kingdom Metazoa; phylum Arthropoda; class Insecta; order Diptera; family Anthomyiidae; genus Eustalomyia; species Eustalomyia histrio. Next base: position 3,635,510 of record OX456526.1, read on the forward strand.
AGAGTTTAATTTTAACTATTAAAATATTAAACAAAAAAATAAGATGATCACAACTCATATGCTGGTATTGAGAGGTTTATATTGTATTTTTATTGTGTTTTAAATTTCGATGCACTACTGCTCTTCTATGTGATTATTTAATTTTTGAAGTAGTTAATTTTGATTTGTAAATATCATTGCCTTTAGAAATATTTATGTATTGCTGTTGTCTTAAGTCGTTGTTGTCTTTTATTTTGTATGTTTGTTTTTCATTTTTAATCTTATCTTGACCTACAGAGATAATAATGTTTTTCCACTTTACGAAAAATGTTCAAGTAAATAAAATGAAATCTAAACACCAACTAAAGGGTTTGTATCTTTTACTAAGTGCTGCCACCACTAACATACTACTGGTATCTGGGTTAACTAATAATCGTAAGTATTTTATGTGATGAATAAACAGAGTTTAAGGAACAGTTTTATAGTCACCACTATACAAATACTAAGTTATGACTATACAATTGACTCTAAATATACATAGTATGCATATACTATATTACATGCTAATTTTTACTAATTTTTACTAATTTTACTATTTTTTTTCTCTTAGATTTTTTTTTTTGAGGTAAAATTTGCTAACATTTAAATGTAATTGTTTCTATTTACTACGTTAATGGGGTTATTTTGTAACTACGTGAACATTTTTCACGTTCAAATATGTAACTCTGATATATTTAGCACAGGTTGAGTCACTAATATCAAAATTATATTTAGGTAAATTTTTTTATATACCTTTAGGAAAATTTAATATTATGTGACTCTTTCTCTACAAAATATGGTAGAGTTGCATATTTCGATGTGACAACTTTTAATATAGTTACGAAATAACCCCATAAATATGATTGTTTTTCTTCATTTCACTTAAAAATAAATTAATCTTTGGCAATTTTTTCATTCTTTCTGAGCTTACTAGAGTTTTACTAGAAATTTTAACAAAGAGATCCTGTACTAATAAAATAAATCTCCGCAAAATTTGGTTACTGCGGCAATAATCAAATTCTTATTTGCGGAAGATCCCCTCATTCGGTGGTAAATGTACGGGCTAGAGCGACCTTTTTTTTGCAATTTGTAAAAAAAAACATGGTTGGCATTCAAAACCTTTTCATAATAACGGTAGTTGTCTATCACGCTCTGATCAATACTGATACAAAAATTTTAAACTGCGGTTTCAATAGTGACATCTGTCTTCAAATATCACGAGGTTTATTTCATAATATTACCTTGTTTCATAATATTCACTTGAAAGCGAAATATGAAAACATAATTTAATAATTTTAATTAGAAGATAACTCCGAGATATTTTAAAATATTTTTGCCAAATTATCAAATTATGTTTGCATAGTGCATATTTTTTGCATATTTAATTAATATTAATGCATATTTTTCAGTTTATTGTAAATTTAGCATATTTTCTCTAAATTAAAATAAGGTTTCAATTAAATGAACTAAAGGAAAAAATGAACTCAAGGTAAAATATGTACTGTTGTTATTTTTAAGCAAACGCCCTCGAGTAAAAACGTCAATTTATAAAAGTCGGCAAATTTAAGTTATTTTATTTTTACTTTTAGTTTTCAATTTTCGGTTTGGTTTTGGTTTTTAATGCATATTTGGTATTTCTTAAAAAAAAAATTATTACCAATGGAGAAAAATCACTACAATACAAAAAAAAAAGAAGAAATATGTTCAAATAGTTAAATATTAGCAAAATACTGGCTTTCTTCATTACATTTCGTTCCCTGTGTTTAATGTTTTAATTCTACCGGTTCTCAGTTTTATTTCGTTCCCCGTTCAATTAAATTTAGTTTCCCAATTCTAGCAATTCAATTCCACTCTTTTTTTCCGTTTCCAGATAAAGCGGTGTGGGTTGGTTGTTAAGGGGGAGACTTTACCTTTTCAAACCCCATTTTTAGCACGCTCCTGTCGAATATTCCCATTACCCAGGGAACACAGTATTCTAGGCAAAGAAGTTTGGGTAAGCCCTTAAATAAAAACAAATTTTCACCATTTGAATCCATTATTTATCACATTCATGTCCAAAATGTCAAAAAGTACTTATCATTGAATTAGACAATTCTCCATGGAAGGCATATTTTAAATTTTAGCGGTAGACTTTTTCAAAGAGGAAGAAAATTCCAGAGTATCTTGTCAATGAATAAGTCAATACTCCAGGGAATACATATTTTACATTTGAAATTTCTAGCCAAAAAGGTTAGGGAGGACTGTGTTCCCCGTAGAAATTTCCAAATATCCCATCTTAGCGGAAGCTCGCACCGGAGGAGGAATCTTCATGATAAATTTCCAGCGGTATAGGCTGAACTATAGTTAGGCCGCCAGTAACGTAACTCTTTTATATATTACATTATAAGTGTAATTTTATATTCCAATTATTTTGGATTTTTTTCGGAAATAATCAAAGGTTTTACTTTTGTAATTCTAATACTTCCTTATATATAAACAAAAACACTTTTTAGTAAAATATTTTATTTTATTTTATACGACCACGCAATAATTCAATTTTGAACAATTTCATTTAAGTTTTAAACACATCAAAGTAAAATAAACTAAATTAAATTGTAAAATTATTTCTTATTGTATAAACATGACGATGGAAAAAGAAAAAACTTAATTGACTAACTGATAAATAGACTGACCGAATGAACGAACAAATGTTTCACATGAACAAAATAGAAATATGTACTGTATTATTATTATTATTATTATTACTTAGTTAGGTCCGTCATAGAAATTTTGGTCAATTTACAATAAAAAGAAATACATATTTTCAAATTGCTTGACTACTATTTTACACATGTCTTTGGGCACATAAGTTGAAATTTACAAATTAAAATGAAGAAGAACATACAGAGGAAAAAACCTATAGACGACATCATCATCAACATCTTTACCGCCACTTACACGATTTGAAATTGTTTGAAAAAAAAATATGTGATAATGGACTTAAATTAAATAAATGAAGACAAACGAACTCAACTGAACTAAACTAAACTACATCTAAGTGTTGAAAAAAAAAAAAAACTCACCAACAAAAAAAGAATAGATGATGAAGTAGAAAAAGACTTCTATTTTAGATTGTACGTAAAAAAAATACAATTTAACCCATACAAAATAAAGTGTTCGAAATTGTTTAAAAATAGTTGATGTGACAATTGCTTTTTTGTTTGTACATATTCGTACAGCTTCAGTTTATATGAACATTAGGGTGTCACTTATTCTTTAAATGAGTTTAAAATAGAAACATTTTGAAAAACCTTAATTATTGCAAATTTGTATTATTGCGATAATTGGAACTGACATTGCAACTTAATAGATTGAATGAAGCTATTGAATAATTTCAATTTCCATAATTCTCAAAGCGTAAAATTCATAAATTAAATAAAACCATGGGCCCATAATCATAAAGTCGACTTTTTGTAAAAACGATTTTAAATTAAAAACCTGTTGCTATTTATCTTGATATTATAGTAGAATTAAAGCCAGTTTTGAGTTTAACCGGCTTAAAATGGGTATCACATCAAATGAACCAAATGGCCGCATACATTGTGTTCTAAAATAATAAAGAAGTGGCAACATTGATCAGCTGATTTTATATTAGCTGCAAAAAAGGAATAGTGTGTAAATAAAGAATTTGCAATGGCAAAATGTGAAAAGGAAAAACTTTAGCAAAAAAGGGAAAGAAAAGTGTATTTTTGTTAGTAAAAATTTATTAAACTAATAAAAATAATGCAAAATCCCTAATTTATTGATATAATTTTCCTTTTGCAATTAAAACATTTAATTTCACAAATATTTTCTTGTTGGAAAACAGCTGTTGTAAGTGTTGTTAAATTTTATAAAAACCAACTTCAGCTAGTTTTAATTTTAAAGCAGACTTTAACGGTTAAAGTATACTTTTACTTGTCTATAGTAGGACTAAAGTGTACTTCTTAAGAAAAGTATACTTTAGAACTCCTAAAGTATACTTTATTTTTGACAATGATTTTGGGCCATAGTCTGTTTGATATGCGCAGTAATTGTTTTTGAATAAAATCGACAGAAACATACATTTTCTTAAATCAATTCTAATACGCTAGTTACATTGTTTCAATAAATAAATATCGCCCTAATTTCCACGTACATCATTTAATTCTATAAAGAAAAACAAGTTAATGTGAGTGAATCGAATCTGTGTGGTGTTCTTTTTTTGTATTTCTTCCTAAAGTGTTGATAAAGTTACACAAGTAAATTATGTTAAATAAAGATGTTGTTGTAGTTTTTTTGTTGTTGTGGTCGCTTCTGTGAAAGATTAGGATGTTGTTGATACTGGTCGTCTTCTTATTTTTTATTTTTTTTGAAAAGTCTTTTTTCGTTTTAGATAGTAAAAAAAAAACACGCACAAAAGTCATCAGTATTGTTGCCTGCTTTCAACATTTCCGCATTAAGATGAACTTTTGTTAGACATTGTTGTATCATTGATGTGATATAGTTTTTATTATTTTCTTTTCGGGTTTTATGATTAGAAGACTTTTTTGTGTGTATTTAAATATTTGTGATGATACCATTTAAATGTTCTATAATAGACGCATATTAGATACGGGCTTATGACAATTACAGCCGTGGCAGTAGTTTACACAAGAAACTGTTGTTTAATAAATCTATGGGGAAATCATTAAACATATACGACACTTGATTTTTAAGCCTGGCAACTCTGGCGAAATGTTTCCAAAAATTCTATCTCTGAAAATTCTTTCTTATTTGGTGTCAGAGTGAAACAAATATATAGGCAATACAGTTTATATAAAATGTCATACTTCATTAAAGGATCAAGGGGGCGTGAAATATGATTCTTGAAAAATAAATTGTATTCTTCGTATATTAATTATTTTCGAAATAGAAGACCTTTAAGAAAAAAATAAAAATCAACTAAATAAGAAAAAGGGAAAAGGAAAAATATTTGAATAAAAAACAGTTGTTTTACCAAACAGCAGTGAATCCGATATTTTTTCAATAAAACAAAATTTTACTTTTTCATAGGCAAAGTTTCTTAATATCTCAGAAGTTTTAAGTGAGAAAAATTCCTTTAAAGGAAAAGTGCCCTAAAACTTCTTTAAACAAAAAATATTTGCATAACTCATTGATAGAATTTAGTGGTTTATTTAGCTTAAAGAGCAATTAGTTACTGGTAATTATAAGCATTGGAATATGGAAAATTAATATGAAAATAGAAAGTATTGTATATTAGCTTAAACAGCTTTTTCCGTGGGTTTGTGAGTTAAATAGAGATATTTATAATTGGCACTTTCAGGGGCACGAAGAATGTTGATTAAGGTCTTAGCGGGCCGGAAAATGCATTCCATTTAGCTTGTGCCTAATAACTTTTTCTGCGTATTCTCCATAATTACAAAATAAAAATAAAAAAATTTTTCATTAAAAAAAATAAATTAATTAATTAATTTGTTTAAGCTTTTTGTAGTGTTTTTTGAGATTTCTATCTTTAAGGGTTAGTACAGATCATTAAAGGGCTGTCTAATCTCTTTTTTCTGATATAACACCATTTTTTACTTTGGTCTTATTGAAGATTCTAAAGGGTATATTTTTAGTAAATTAGTGCCCATCAAAAAAAACAAACATTTTAAATTTTAGGTTTCTAACCAAATGGGGAGACTTCCAAAAATAACTATATCAGTCAGTTAGTCCACACTCTGGGGAATACATGTTTTAAATTTCAGGATTTTAGTCAAGCCGGTTTGAACTCGCCATAAGGTGTGGCACTTCTCCATTTTGAACACCCATTGTTACCAATTTCCTAACGAAAATTTAAAAAAGTCAATTAGCACATACTCTCTAGGACACATATTTTAAGCTTTAGATATCTAGCCGATGGGAATTAGGCAAGTCGTTAAGAAGAGACTAATTCCCTTTTCGTCACTCCACATTAAATTTCAAAGTATTTAAAGAAAACAAGTAAAAAATTTCAGTTAGGATACCCTGCTCCACAGTACAATTTGAGTTATATTCGGGAAAACGTTTTAAATTTCGGAAAGGGTCTTGATACAAAAATAATGGCAATAAATATAGCAAAAATTGTGAATGAAATTGCTGCAAAAGTTCATTTTAGCAAATACCAGTATGGCAGATTTTGGGGCCATTATTGAAGGTTTTATATAACCTTTATAACACATATAACATTTTAGTCAAACTCACAAAGGACGATCCTATGGGAGGTAAGTGTGAATATGGATCGATCTTAACCTATTTAGATAGTGTAAACCTATTGAAGCTTTTGGGCCAAATAAAATCTAGAGGAAGGGGTTCTGAGTCGATTGGTATACTTTGTTAAAGGTCAAGATCCGATATTTTTCGTAGTTACAAACACCAACACATACCTATTACAGCCTCTCCCCGTAGTGATGAGGGTATGAAAATAGTGGATGTCTACTCTGAAGGAGTAAATTTTAAGTTCATAGCTGCTGCAGTTTGCTTTGTGTAAAAAAGGGAAATTTTTTACTTTTTGAAACCCCAATCTTATCACTTTTTGAAATATCCAAATTGAAACTCTAAAAACCACATTTCAGATTTTTAGCTAAATGAGTTTATGCAGACCGTTGAGGGAAAGCACTATTTTTACCACCTTCCCAGCGAATATTATTAAAATTATGAGATTTTAAGATGTTAAAGTGTTTTGAGCATTACTCATACTAACTCATACTCATCCTAAGGCCACCCAGCTTGAAAAATAGTTTAAACAGTTCACTTAAGTGATCTAAATAGTACACTTTTGTTTAAAAAAAAAAACTTAATCGTTCATTACATTTCTTTATGCATAGCGATATCTAAGAAATCATAGTACAATATGAACTTTTTAAATATGGCTGATAAAAAGCTTTTCAGTAAAATTCTGCTAAAAGTTGAGTTGTTAAAAATATTGAGGGTTTAACAAGAATTTTTCTAATTATGATTGAATAAATATTTTTTTTATGAAGACGTTTATATAAAAAAAAAATATAAAACACTTCTTAGGTACACAAAGAAAAAAAAAAACAATTAAATTTTTAATTGGGATAACAGCACAGACAATTTTAATCGAAATACAAAAGCTGTTACTAATAATGCAAGTTTTGTAACTAATGTACTGATTTCTTAATAAACTCATTTATTTTATTGTATTTGCTTCAGTCATGGTGGGTGTTAAATTAGAAATTTAATGTTGATTTTTTTGATAACAGGGACGTTGAGTGGTCTGTTAAAAGAGGGTGCTTTGCTATTAAAAAAAAAAAAAAAAAACCATAAGATTTTTCTTAGTTTTCTCTAAATATATGAGTTTTTAAATAATGCATTGTATCCTTTGTCATGGAAGGTTTTCAATTAAAGGAAACGTCTCTGCTTTATAGCTGCATGTTCTTTTTTTATTCTTTTATGACTGTGATTACTTGAGGGTCTCTTTAGTTTAACTAGAACACATTTTTAAATAAACTATAATTTTTAGTTTTTTATTTGTATTTGTATGTGTGTGCGCGTGTAATATTAAGTGTAGTACTATCTAAACTCTTAAATAATCTCTCGTTTTTATTTGTTTGTAGGTCTATCTTTATGTAGTTTTTTTGTTTTTGTTTCTGTTTAGGTTTTTTTTTTTCAGTGGTCTCAAAAGAAATCATCAACATTCTTTATAATCTTACGCAGACATTTGAAATCGTTTGTCGTTGTCATTTGTTGTCTCCATCAACATCAACATCTACTTCATCATCATGCTCATCGTCAGAATCTTCATTTTGTTGGTGTTCTTCTGCTTCTCTAATCAGTATCGTATTGTTAATGTATTTGTTTGTCTGAATTGTACTTAAAAATGTGGCATGTCTTTTTTTCTAAGATTTTACTATAGTTTAGTTCAGTTTATAGTTAAAAGTACTACACATTATATGCACATTAGGGTGGCATTTATATCAAATTGATATGCGATAATGTAGAAGAGCAAAAAAATTAAATGTAGAACAATTGTTGCAAATCTGGCAGTTTTGCCATGCGAATCAATTACAAATTAAGAGAAAGAGTCCCTTACAAAAAAGAAAAGTGTCACCCTACTATAGTACATACACTTTTAGTTGCTTAGCAAAAGCTTATCTAGTACAACACCATCATTTACAATTAGTTTTTAGTTGTTGTCATTCGCTGAAGTCTTCTTCATTTCTACGTCTATTTGGATTTTAGTTTGTTGTAGTGGATGAATTGTAAATGTTCATAAAGTTCATGATGTTTCTTCTCCTTCTATGGTTTTACTTTTGGATTTATTTTTATTGCCAGCAATTGTCTATGTATGTATTTTAGTATATTTTTTTTTTAGATTAAGTCATCTTAATTGTAACTGTGTTGAAGGCGCAAACAAGTGAGTTAAATTTGTAATCTTTTTTTAAGTATTTGTACTTTAGTTTTTGTTCTTCTTTTTACTTATTGTTTTTTATTAAGTTGAATTTTAAACTGCTTTTCTTGTCGTTATTATAGAAAGTTGTAATTTTCTCTTGCAGTAATGAAACAATTTTAGGTGAATGCAAAGAAATTTAGATAAAAACAGTATTAAGGCAACTCTTGATAGATGAATTGATAGTTTTAAGTACGCCCACCACCATCTTTGCTACAGTTGATCTTAAATACTTCCTAGCCATATTTTTCTGCTCCATGTTCTATCAAATGTCATCAATTTATTTTTCTTCAAACTAGAACAGGATTATTTAAAATAAGTTAAAGATCTGTGTGGAAGGCCGCCCATGTAAAAGAAACGTTAATAGGGGTTAATGTGGAATTTTATATGAACCAACCAACCACCCCGATTTATATTAAGTGCGTTAAGTGTGGTTGCACTGTATTTTTGCAGGCTATTTAAAATAAATGTTGTTATTAAGTTTATGTTAAAAATTTTATACATACTATAATTTCAATCGGGGATGGCAAGACTTATTTTCGTTTAAAATGTCTCAAGGCTTTTCATATAAATACCACAAATATCAGAATTTAAAACTTTAATCCATCTTGAAAGTAGTTTCTTTAAAAAAAATCCTCATGAATAAAAAAATTCTGAAATTTGTTGTATAATTTGCATTGCGGCTATATGAATTGGTTACGGGTTTCAATTTCAATCGGTATTTTAGTGGTGTCCATCCTTGTTAAAAAGTTTAAATTCGATTTTTCGCAAATGGTTTATTAATTGTTTTGTTTTCCAGAGCATTAAAGCTTATTAGAAAAGATTAAATTAAAATGTTCTTTATTACCTATTAAGGGACACATGTAAATACCAAATACTATCTTTTATTACCAAATAAGTGGTTTTATAATGAAACTTAAATGTTTTATTGCATATAAATCGGCCTCAGTATTATTTAATTTTGTTAGACGTCGTCGTTTTTACAAGCAGTTAATATAACGCTTATTAAAAAGAATATTAGTAAGCATTATTGTTCACAAAATTGTAACCACTTGTTTTTTAATTTTTTAATATCATATGAATAAGTGCTAAGTTTAGTAACTACATATTTTTTTATATATTTGTAATGCAGCAGTCAGTCACTAATTGAACTGCTTATTATTTAGATATCGGTACTGAGCACCTTTTGCTGGAGTTTTAAGGCTCTGTAGATTATTTTAAAAGAGGTTTTTCAATATTCTAAACGTCGTCTGTCAGCTGAAAGTTTTGCAATAGTTTTGCCAGCCCTGTTCAAGATGGTCAAAAATAATTACAGGCAAGCAGCCAAATATGCACTTGCTGGTAGTATTTTATTTGTTTAGTCCTAAATATCGGTCACTGGCTGCATTTAACAAAAAACAAAAACTATATGCTTACAAATGAATGTCGTGCTTGAATAAGGGCATTAACTCAATTTTAGGAACTTTACAGGGGACAAGAAAAACTATTATTTTTTAAATTCTTAACAAGGGTTTTTTATATAAATCTAACCATATCATAACATAAAAAATTTTCATTACTTTGTTCAAAACATTAAAGTTTTAATTAACAGCAATCGTGGGCCAAGGAAATGCTTCGACAAAATGCTTGACAAAATTTGTAAAAAACATTATCGTGTTTAAAAAAATTTGGATATTACGCTGTTTTTTGGGCGAAACATTAAAATGTGTAAATGAATTCCGTTGGATTTCAATATATTTTAAATCCCAGCAAAACTTTTGGTAGTCTTTTTTCTCGGTTATAAACTTATTGAAGTAAAAAATTTAAAAAAAAAATGGCATGCAATGTATTCATGCATTATCTTGTGGTGATATCCCGTCACATTTTGCATTATTTACAAGCATAAAGTAATGAGTCATTAATAACGTATTGAATGATTTATAAACATAAAGTGATAATTGAAATATATTTGAAAATCTATTTTTAGACTCATTACTTTGTTTTATTTTTCTTTTTTGTAAGCTAAAGTTTAGTGTATGTACGTTTCGACATCATGAATGAAAACACAAAGCGCAACTAAGCATTTATATCAGTGGTCGGCAGAGGGAGAGAATATGAATGTATTGGTGTTTTACACCGCAAGAAATAATTTTATCTTTCTAGATAAATGAATGAATGAATAAATTAATAAATGAATTAATCGATAAGATAATATCCGTATTAATTGAATTAAAATAGTTTATGTTTTTGTTTTCTCTATTATAAAAGATAAAAACAATTTATAATAATGATAATAATAATTTTTTGATTGCATACAAGGCACTCGCCCCATTTCATATATTTCAAGAAAATAAAAAAATTCTTCCCACTCAACGTTCCACGAACGAAAAACAAAATAAATACCTACAATAAAAAAAATAATTATAATGAAAAAAACAAATTCTTAAAGTGTACTTTATTTCTTCAACAAAGCGGCATATACTTGCTCTGTTGAAAGTTAGCGTACTACTGAATGAAATAATTGTATTTTTTGTGCTCTTAGCTGTGAGATTTGTTGACATTCGTGTAGTTTTCGTGTAAATTGCCGATTGTGTTCGGCCCCTAAGTGCAATCAAATATTATTTGCGTCTATAGTTCACAGGTTCGATTCTTTTGAAATATTTGTAATAATTTTTTATGAAAATAGATTTTTAAACCATTACTTTTCCCATCCTGGTAACCATTTAACCACTTACTTTATCATTCCTAAAGTAATGGCTCCAATTATTACATTGAGGCTCATCGCCTGTAAAATGCATCAATTATTATTTGTGCTATTGCTGGGATAATCAGCAAAACAACAAGTTATAAAAAAAAACTATATAGATTATGCCTTACCTTTAAAAAAATGGCACTGTATACGTATTCAGTTTTATGTAATATTTGTACTTTCTGCATCAAGCTTAATTTTAAAAAAGTGTAACTTAAAAAAATTTGCTAAATAAAAACAAGTTAAAAAAGGTTTAAATTCGGCAGTGCCGAATCTTTGAATACCCTCCACCAATATTCTAAAAAAATGTTCTCTACTCTTTTTGATACAAATAATGTAAAAAACTTTTGAAGTAAAATTATGGAGGTGAACAAAATTTTTTGAGGTGAAAAAAATGTTTTGTGGTGAAAAAAATTTTTGTGGTGATAAAAATTGTTTGAAGTGAAAAATATTTGAGGTGAATACAAAATATTATTAATTTCTAAGCGACTGATAAGAAAATATGAGAAAATACTGTTGTACCTGTCGCTTCTATGAAATTGTACTAAAATACACCAATTTGTATGGAAAATTTAGAGGTACATTCACATTTTCACTCATAACTTTTTAAACGCTGGACCGATTTTGCTCATTTTAAATACCAAACTGCTCGGAAGGATGTCCAATGCGTCTTCGCGTCGTGATCGCCATTTAAACAGACAGACGGACATCGCTAAATCGACTTAAAATTGCATAAGGATCACGAATACATATATATACTTTATGGGGCCTTAGACCTATATTTCAAGATGTTACAAACGGAATGACAAACTGATATTTACCCTCACCAAATACGGTGGAGGGTATAAAAACATATGAGTGGTAGATACTTATAGAACGCCCCTGTTTTTTTCTTTCTGTTGTAATATAATTTATCAAACACTTCGGTTTGTATTTTATATGGAAAACAACAACAAATTTATTACTTAATGACCCAGTTAGCTGGACATTGTGAAAATGCGGCTTTAAAATCAATTTATGTACCTAACTAAAACTATTGTAAAGTTTTTTTTTTTTTTTATTTTGCCATTACACGTACAACAATGGACAAATCTTTTGAAATTTTCTTAAGTGTCAGTTCTTTGGGGTTATTTATGTGTAGGTCAAACATGTGTGTGAACTTTTACATATTGTAATGTTAAACTATTTACTTACTACGATGTAAGATAAACTTGTTTTTATATTTCCTCTATTACTTTACTATACACCGTCGTAAATACTAGTTTAACTACATGACACCTAAATTGACACCTCTTAATATTTGAAAAATTGCTTAGATGTGTATTACGTTGGCTTAAATGAAAAAAGAAAATATATATATGAAAATAAATAAAATAAAAAAATATCAAAAAGTTGAACATTTTATTGATACAATTCATAGATTTTAAACTATTTAAATTTAAATAATACCTGTCAGCGAGGCAGCGCAGCGATTTTTATGCAAATGCATGCTTTAATACTTTATCTCCATGTACAATAAATGGTTATTTTTTCCCTTAAATATCATTTTGCCATTTTTAATCTTTACCAACGATATGTTTTTACAAACTAAATAAAGTTAAGCTGTTTCTTAAAATGTCATTTTGTGGTAATATTTTGAAAAAAGGTATCCATCACTTTGTGGTCTAATGTTTATAAAAAAGATTTTATTTTATTTAAATTATTTTGGTAATTAAAATTAAATATGTGGTCAAGTTTAACAAAGTGAAAGCGAGAGTAAAGGAAAAATAATTTCTGCCAGTAAAATAGTTAAGCACCTTCGCTAGCATGGAAGAAACATGATGTCACACATACATGTCAAGTGTAAGAGAAAGATAAAATTTAACAAAGTTGCTGGCTTAAGATTTGCTTGATAATTAAGTAAACCAAAGGTTTTATTAAGAAATATTGTCTTGATTGAAGTCAGCCGGTTGCTAGCCCGGGAAAAATGTAGCGCACAATAAACCAACTTTGGGGATTAAGGGGATGTACTATTTTAAGACATCAGTCGGCTGTGAAGAATATCTCCAATTCCTCTTTTTCAACCTAATCTAACCTATCTTAGTTTAAAAGTTCAAAATTTAAAAGTTTCAAGATATCGATAATTTTAAAAGTTATTCTAATACATCGAAGTCTAGTTTAACTTTACACCAACCTTAAAATTTAGTGTGACAGCAATGTTTAACAAATGCCAGTAAGTTTGTCTCAAAACATTGCTTTATTCAATAAAATCTTCATATTTGAAATGAAATGAAGTCACTGTCAATGAGATTTTGAAACGAATTTAAAATCACATATTTAAACATTAGGCGTGGTCAATTCTTTGTCACTTAAGTTAAATTTGAGTTTATGCATCCGACGCTAAATTGTTTTTATTGCTGTTTCTTCGCAGTATTATTTGTTGTTTCTTTAATATTATCCCAAAAAAAAAAAAACACTCACATCTTAATGAATCAAGGTTAATCTTGCAATTAAAACCCAAAATGCAGCGACTCCTTTAATTCCAAATATATTAAAAAAAAACAAAAGAATCTTCAAACCAAAACTTAACGAACATTTTGTGTATTTTTTTGAAAGACTGCATAAATCAATAAAAATTTTGGCGTTATGGTCAAACCATAAAAAGAAGACACAACAAAAGCCAACCAATAATAAAATGTATAGGTAGGTGACACATTTCTTAAGCAAATATTCAACCATACAAAAGACAGACACATTTGGATGCCGATTTTGGTGTTGAAGAATTAACAATTTATACATTGTTTTACGCTTTTTTTTCTTCTTATCTGAGAAGTTTTGGGTTTATAGTAATATATGTTTTTAATGAAGTTTTTTATGCAAATGAGTATTTTTTTTTTTAAATTTATTTTTAAAATATGTTTTGGAAAAATACAGATGTTTCAATTTTTTTATACAAATGTTTTTTTATTTAAATTTTATAATACAAGTTATACCCTAATTCTTAATGAAGGTAATGAATGTTTGGAGGGTATTAAAATGAATCACTTTTGGTATTTGACCGTTTTGGGATTACAAAGCATTAAAATAGGAATTATTATGGGCCACTTTGCACATTAGACCTATACGTGGTGTTCACTCTCGTTTGGTATATTGTAGGAGCTGTGGGAAGAAGGAGAGCGAGAAGTAAATCATGGTTGCACCCTGCAACTTGCCTTAACAGTGTATTCAAGATGCAGAGGCACTACATATTGTAAAACAATTATCATGAATAAAAAACTGAATTAAAACAAGTAAAAAAAGGCTTAAATTCGGCTGTGCCGAATCTTTGAATACCCTCCACCAATATCCTAAAAAAAGTGTTTTCTACTGTTTTTGATACAAATAATGTAAACAACTTTTGAAGTAACATTATGGAGGTGAAAAAAATTTTTTGAGGTGAAAAACTTTTTTGGACGCGAAAACTAATTTTTTGGTGTAAAAAAATTTGGAGATGAAAAAAATTTTTTGAGGTATATATACTTTATGGGGTCTTAGATCTATATTTCGAAATGTTACAAACGGAATGACAAACTGATATATACCCTCACCATTTATGGTGAAGGGTATAAAAACATGATCACTGCATGACCAAAAAATACAAATTAACTTTTTTTTATTTTATTTGGGAAATTTTATTTCTTAGACCACCTAATTTTTGGTTTTACCTTCGTCATGCCAAAAATAGAAATTTTATTTATCAAGTGCTTCTCCGGTGCTTTTTGAACAGCAGGGTTTTTTGCCGAATGATTTTGTTACTTTGGGCTTAGGAAGGCACGTGTTGTCAGCATTTGCACCAACTGTGCATTGCCAGCGATTTCCTGTTTGTATTTTTCTCACTGGGTATATATGTGTTATACACTGAAAATAGTATGTAGCTTAAATTAACTGAAAATATAGATATGATTGAATTTAATTAGAACTGGTGTCATATCTGATCATATGTAGCCTATTATAGTACTCATTATGCACATATCTGATCAGATCTACTGCCACATCTGTTCATATCCAAAAGATTCTGGAAAATTTGGTGATTTTTGTGGTCAGATATTAGCAAATCTAGTCAATGGGATCATATCGGTTCATATCTAATATCAGATCTGATTATATGCTATGTACGAGATCTCCAGATCTAATGAGATCTGTTCAGGTCTGATCTTTTTTACACGAAAATGTAAAATCACTTAAAAACTGATTTAAATTTCGTTTATATTAAAAAAACATAATTTATTTTTAAATGCTAAAACATTAACTGATATTTAAATGATTTTTTTATTTTTTTTAACTGTGGACAAACTAACCAGATTTACGTAACAACAAATTATATTTTCTTTATTTGTTTTTTTTTTTAACTGCCAAATAATTAACTACAAAAAACCGGCAAAAGTAACGATTTTTTATATTCCTTGAGTTAAAAAACTGGCAACAAATTAAAAACAAAGTCTGTAAAAATTAACGACTTTTAATAACTTTTTAACTATAAAAAAATAAAACATTTTTTAACAAGACATTTTAAATGAAAATGTTTTTAATTGTAACAAAAACTCCGTATGTATATTATGTTATTTATTTTTAAAATAAATGTCAAAAAAAAAATTAAAAAATATAATTCTTTGTATTTCAACTATTAGAATAAACTACAGTCAGTTACTGTTAACATATTTTGAGTGTATTATATACATATAAAAGTAATACCCCTAATGATATGCACAACATTCATCTCGCAGAAAAAAAATGTCGTTGATAGTTATTGGAGATTTGGAATTATCATAGTATGATCCTAATGAGCATAAATATTATTCCAGGTACCAGTAAAAAAAACCCTCAAACATTTCTTTTCAACAATACCACTCTTTTATCTAATACTTCCTTTTTATCTAATACTTTTCTTTAGAAAGAAAAAGAGATTAAGAGCACATTTTTTTTTGACTCCTTAAAATTCCGTGGTGGACCAAAGGCCGATACAGGTCGACATTAGATATCTTTTTCCTCCTCATGTCCAAAGTTAAATCAGAGGGTTTGGATTGTAGTACTTTCCTTACGATTTTTTAACTTCAGAGTGAATGACCGGAGGAAATTAGAGCTTAGGCTCATCTTCTTGAAATAGTAAATGCTTCTTTTATTGGAAATATAAAAGAAATGATTTCAGTTATTTTTTCTTACTAATTTTGAAAAGTTGTGTTATTTGTGATGTCAAAATTTTCTTTATTTTGAAATCGGCTAAAAATTGCACCAATACAATTGTTGTGCTGCTTAAATACTTTTCGGATATATTTTTACCAAATATTAAATATATCCTTATGAATATGGACTTTTGTGTGACACTTGTTTGTGGACTAAATCTAAACACCTGCCGATTTGAACCAAAAGCAACTTGGGTTGTCATTGAGCTTTATATTTTTATTACATAAAAGGACCAGAAGTGTAAACTCAGGTGGTGATTAGGAACTTGACGAATATCGAACTCGGCTAGGAAAATTGTAATGTTGTGAGCTATAATTTGCTAAATAAATGTTTAAAATAAGTACTTATGATGATGACTATTAACAATAAAAGGTTTATATTTAGGGGTCACGGGTCAAATGGGCTTTATAAAATGAAATTTATAAATTATAAGTATGTATGTATGTATATCACATAACTCTATCATAAGCATGATCATGTCACTCCAAAAACACTCTATTGTACAGTTGTTTTTTTTCATATTTTTTTGTATGTTCATCATTTTCTCGTAAAGTATTCAGATTTCTTTTGTTGTTATTGTTAAATATTTTTATGCTTATCTGCAGTTTTTTTTTCTTAAATCTTCTTGATTTGTTTTTGACGTAGAGCCTGTGTTGATATTTTTTCGTTTTGTCGAAGGTTTCACAAAATAAACTCTCACTTCTTCTTAAGTACTTAAAGATTCATTGGTTTATGGTCTGTTGTCCAAAAAAAAAAAAAAAATAATAACAATAAAAAAGCGATACTCATATTGTATGGGTCGTGTGTATGTTTTTCAGTTTACTTATGTATATGTATTTATGTACTTGTCTGCGATTTGACAAAAAATAAAATTCATAAATATTTTTAACTAAGTAAATGAAAGAAATGCTTTAAAAAGCTTCAGATTTGTATTCAAATATATTTGTATGTTTATTTGTTATTGCGGTTTTGTGTGACTGCATGTAATTACAAGCTGGTCCGTCTGTCCGTCTGTCTGTATGTCTTTTCAGTCAAATTTTTGGGGATATTTAAATTTCATATTATATGGTCTGAATTGTGGTGGTGTTGCTGTTGTACCTACTGTAGTTATTTGAAGCTAATAATATTTTTTATAAGTTTTAAGTTTCTTTATCACTTCTTTTTAAGACCCTGATCAATTTAAATGTACTTCTGTAGCTGCTGCTGTTTGATGGCTACTTTTTTATTTTTGTTTAAATTTTCTGATATGTCTGAATGTATACATTAATTTGATTATGTCT
The DNA here is from genome assembly GCA_949748255.1 of Eustalomyia histrio. Lineage (NCBI taxonomy): Eukaryota > Metazoa > Arthropoda > Insecta > Diptera > Anthomyiidae > Eustalomyia > Eustalomyia histrio. The sequence goes on from OX456526.1 coordinate 3,653,166, forward strand.
TTTTGTTGTTATTGTCACTTTATATAAATTTCTGAATATTTGTTAAGTGTTAATTTTGTCGTTAATGGACAAATGTCAAAGATTTGACATTTCATCAAAATTCCATTAGTGTTTCTTTTTTTTTGATTTTTTTGTCCCTCTAAACCAATGACATAAGTTGTGATTTTTTTAGTTGTGTTTTCGTATTTTGATTTCTAAGAGAGATTTAAAGTTATTTTGTTGTTTAAGTAATTAAACATTTAGATAATTGACAATTATTCAATGACAAATGGTATAAAAAACAGCAATTATTTTTAGTGTTATAGAATTTGAAAAAAAAAACACAATCATTGTTTGAAAAAATATTTAAACCTCTTGGATGATTACACAGATAAACATAAGTTCTGCGGTTTAACCTTCGATACACTGCATTTTTATCTTTCTTTGAAGCAGCGTAAATTTTCAACCGGTCTTTCTATTATTTTCGCATACCTCATTTTTTGGAATAATATCAATAAAATATTGAACCATATATGTTCATATATAACCAATAAGGTGGTCCAAAAAATAAGATCCTGGATACAATCTTAAATAATAAAAAAAATAAACAATTGTTTTCCAAATCTGTCAAATATGTATTTGACAAAATTACTTGTTCCTTCATTAATACGCTTAAATTACGAATTTCATCAACAAATAATTCTCAATTTCTTTTCTTATTTAGATTTTCAAAATTCTCTAGGTACAACATACATTGAACTTATTAATTGAATGGTCTATTAAATTGAAAAATAAGTTGCATTGATATCGATTGTAATGAAATTATTTGCATTACCATTTTTTGAATTAATGAAAATGATTTAAGGTTTTGATTTCATTGATTAATGATGATGGTTTTAAATTTCATTATCATTAAAAATGATAATTACCATTTGCAGAGAGGTTTTTCGAATAAAGTTAAAATGGCGAACACTCGCCGAATTAGAAAAAGTTGCTTAAATCGGGAAATATGTGATAAAACCGATAAAATATTTCTAAAGAGGGACTTAGATTATACCACAAGTCATCTGATTTGTCCAAAAAGTAAGTCAGATGGTCAAAATCCTATGGTGACAACACATTTTGACTGATACCAACATAAAATCCGATTACAAATCTTGACAGTCCAATTGATTTTTTGTTTTATGATTTTTTTTAAAAAATTGTCAGAATCATTTGTATTAGGTGTGAAAATTTCAACAAACTAAAACAGCTGTAAAACAATTGGGGGGAAAATACAAATAAAACATAAATCTTTGTTTAAAATAAATTTAAAGTAAAAACTTTTTAAACAAATGGAAATGGAATCTCTAGAATTTGTTGAATCTTTACCAATTGAAAAGGTAAAAATATTATTTCCCCGGAAGGAAAAACTTCTAGTTGTCGCAGAATAATACATTCCAATCTTCGATTTATGCTCAACTTAATGAAAATATAAAACTTTTTTAGCTTTAATTTATAAAACACGTCTTTGCAGAACATATTTCTTTCTATATTTTATTGTTTTTATTTTTATAAATTTTTTGTTTACTTTTAAACAGCTTTGATGTAAACCTAAAAGAATTATAGATAATATTTTTTTGACAAGCGTAGCATTTTATAGGATTTCTTTGTCAATTTGTTACGTTTCATTTTGTTTCCCGACAATTATAAAATGATTATGTATTACAAGTTCCTTGGCTAAGACCCCCTGCGGGAAAAGGACCTATCTCAGGACACATCACGTGACCGGTTCATTGTGATAGGGACCGGTCACGGGACCGAACACTTTAACATGGGCTTGTCCTAGGAGGGGGTCAATTGCCCTCTGTGAAACGTCACAGGACTGATCTAAAAGGACATTTCGTGACTTTTAAACCGGTCATGTGATAGGTACTTTAGGAACCGGTGCTCTTTTCACCTTCTCATGATATGTTTTTTCGGAACCGGTTCAGTTTTCACCTATCCCGGGACAGGTCCCAATTCTCCTGTAATTTATCAGACATTTTTGTAAACATATGATTTTTTAATCAATTGAAATTTTTCATTTGCATTAATTCTGAACGGCGATGCAGTGTAATAGTTAGCGCGTTGGACTGTTACACAGAAAGTTGCGGGTTCGATTTCCAGCGACGACAACATCAATTTGGAAAAACAATATGTATGAGTTTTTAACTCTCATATATAACATTCTCCTTTGGTGTTCCCATAGAATTTAACCCCACCGAAGTAAAATAACAAAATAGGGATATGAACTTAAAAAAAGCTTCAACAATTCCGCCAACTCTTCAACAGATAGCGGGATACAACTGTTGTAAGAATAATCATTGTGCGCAATCACAGTGTTGCCATATTTGAAGCCCTTCATCTTTACCACTTTCAACACTTTCATCTCTTCTCCAATACACCGAAGAAATCAATACATTATCTAATAGGAAGGATTTCCTGAGTGTTGCTTCCTTCTACATACAAAAAAAAAAAATCAATGGTAATAAAAAATTCCCAAGTATGCTCTTTAGAAGGTAGTCAATTAAAACAATTTGGTCGTTCGTTATATCGCGTTTTCATTATACCCAGTATTCGTTATGCCGGGCTTTCACTATATTTTCTAAAAATCTGACCGATCGGAAAATAAATCATAAATAATTGTAAATAAGTTCGAAAAGCACCACATTTAAAATTTATTTAAAAAATGAAGCATTTGCAGATGTAGAAAGATGTAGAATTTTTGGCATGTATAATTCTTAAGGGAAGATGTTAACATCTTTGCAAATTGATGAAAGATGTAAGATGTAGGTCAGTGGAAAAAGTATATTACAAAGATTAAATTCTTATCCCCAATATATCCAGCAGATGGTGCTTTAATTCAAAAAATTACAAAAATTTCTTAATGAATCATTGTTGTATAACATATATCCGCAGTGTGATTAAAATATGTATGTATTTTTAAAATATGTAAATTTTTAAGTAGATTTTACTGATTTTTTTGGAGCATCAAAAAAATCCTTAAAGTTATGTTTTTATTTTTGTTCAGAAAGAAGACATTTTAACAACCCACTATGTACGCATAGAACATTATTGTTTGCAATAACTTACTTAGTAAAGAACATTGTAAAGATAATGGTGTTGGGTGACAATGTTTAAATAAAAATGTTAAATTAAAGTGCTTTTAGTTGTCATTTACAGACATCTAATATGGGGTAAAACCTACATATTTTTGTTGATGTATTCAAATATTCTAGATTAAAAACGGATTTTAAATATTAGTATAAGATATAGATATAGACAACACATACACTTATAATATTATTTCGTTAAAAATTATTTAAAATACATATTAAATTAATCGAAAATACAAACAGAAAGAGGACTACTGATTTTTCATTATATCCAGCCCATTTTGTTGTTTATTTTCAATCATTGTTTATTAAACGACAAAAGTAGTAAAAGCAATCGAAAGTCGTTTCAAATAGTCAATTTTTAACTGACAAAAAGTAGAAAAAAACGATTTTGGTAGTTTGTGTTTCAAATTCAAAGTTTTTTTTTATTTGTATGTAATTTTACAAAACACAACACACATACAGATGTATATATTTTCATTTTATATGTGTATATATTTGAATAATTTCTTGTAATTTTTATTGAAATAATTTTGTATATAAACAAACTATTTTAGTAAAAAAAAAACAAAAAGGAATTATATGAATTTCTATTTTTAGGAACACGAAACATAAAATTTTACATTTAACAGAAAATATCAACTCCTACTGAATGTCTGCAAATTTAAAAAAAAAAACAAATTTCTATGAATTTTAATTGATTCTTCATTTAAAAAAAACTGTACATATTACTTTTTAAACAAACTACAGTCGGTAACGGAAAATGTTAATACTATGTTCATACTGAACTCCCTTAAACATGAAAATACGTATTTAAGGGTTCAATATGAACGTAATACAAGTTATCATTATATGAGTTGATCTATTGTACTAACCCAAGTTCAATTTAATTTTCTTTTTCAAATGTGGAATTTTGTAGAACACTATTCCATTATGTATGAATTATTACTTTTATGCAGTCTGTGATGTTGGGTATACGATACACTTGAACAGGAGGTGGTTACAGACATGAATATATTTTCTATTAAATTATATCTGAAACATTATGACAAACCATTCCTGCTGTTTTCTACTACCATTTTGATAATGATGAGACTGAACATTACGACAATGATGATGCCGTATCATTATTTTTATTTTGTTCGCACCTAAAATTTAACTAAATATTTATGCATTTTAATAAATGTACAGCCTGTCCGCTATTTATTATGCTTGAAGAAATTGAATGCTTTAAGTTCTTTTTTATTTTATTGTCTACTGTTTACTATTTTTCCTCAAATATATAAAATATATTTATTCTTATTTTCTTATACATTACTTACCAAGTTATTGTATACAACAACTTAAAAAAGAAACTCTTGGCAATTGTATACTCTGAGACATTTATTTGTGTATCTTTTTTATTATTTTTTTTTTTATTTTTAAATTTTATGATGGCAGTATCATGCATAGTATGGTGTTATGATTGTTGTAAAAATATACAAATAATAAAATACAATTTTTTGTTTTGTGTTATTTTAAAGAATAAAATATATTCCAAGTTCTTGTTTACAAATGTATATGCACACAGTTTTAGGAGGATAGACAAACTAGATCAAATTTCAACAAAAATAAACTTTATAAAATGAAAAATAAAACTTTTTGAATTATTGCAATATGTGCACACTACTCTTAGACAATGACAAATGATAAGGGAAATGAATAAAAGACAACAGTTAACAAGAGTTGAAATAATATTTTTTCTTAAAATCCAATTACTTTCCTGTTGGGTTCTTTGCAAATGATATTTACATTATAGTTACAATTTAAATGATAATAATAATTTTTAAATTTCCTATGAAGCATTCAATAATCAAAATTTTATGTCTCTTTAAAAAAAAACAAATCATAAAAATCACTTAAAATAACTAAAAATATTCCATACATAATAAATGTATACCAATGAATATTTTAGTACTCGTATATTGGCATCTTTTTGTAAATACCCTTGAATGGGTAAACGCAAGTGAATGCACACACCCTCTAAGCTAACAACTAACATTTATATGACTACAATGTAGATAAAATATAAAGCCATTTAAATGTCAGAAGGATAAATGCTAAGACCAACGAAACAGTCATCAGTGCCAAAAAAAAATATACCACATACGTTCACTCTCTAACATACACTAACAATTTCCAAGAAAGAACTAATGGTTTTAGCACAAGATACAAAAATTATCTTAATTTTCGTAAATGTACACCATTTCACATAAGTTCGGAATTGCTATTTAAAGCACCACTGATTTTGATGTCAAATCTTATAGTCAGGGCAGTGACTTTATAGTCAGTAGCACAAAAATCATTTTAATTAAATAATTTTTTCGAATAAAAGAATTTGCATCGATTTGTTGTTGCCTATTTCTTAATATTATGTTATAAATGCATATTTTTACATATTTTCTTTTTAAATAAATAGTTTTTTCATCTTTTGTTGCATATTTTTGTGTATTTAAAAAAATCAATATAAAAGATGAAAAGTGAAACATGCACGCAAAGAAAAAACATTTTTGGGTTTATGGTTATGCCAACCATAGTCGTACTATAATATGGTTATCATATGATAATGATATAACCATATATTTACCATAATATGGTCCCTACAGTTATATTATGATTCAAAAATTACCATATTATCCTGGATTATCATTATATGATCCCTAAAGCTCTTTCAATTTAAGACTATTTCCTTCGGAAATGTTTTTCCTAAAAAAATTGATATTAAGGACTTTTTGAAGAAATATTGTTAATGAAAAAATCAAAGATTCTAAGAAGTTTTCTTTTAAGAAAACTTTGATTCTGTAATAAAAATACTTAAACAATTTTTTTTAATTTTTTATGACTTTTTTTAATAAAAAAAATTCTAGATTCTAACATTTTTAAAATTTTTTTAATAAATTCTTCTTTAAGGAAAAGTCTTTAGAACCTTAGAATATTTCTACTGGAAAAAGTTCTTAGAATCTAAGTATTTTTCATGATGAAAAGTCTTCAGAATCTATGAATTTTTCTTTCAAAGGAAAGCCTTAGAATCAAAGTTTTTCTTTGGAATATATGAACTTTTATCTAAGAAACAGTTTTGAGAATCTAAGAGTTTTAGTTAAAGGAAAAGTCCATGGAATCTTAAAATGTTTTTATAAGATAAATTTCTAAATATCTTTTATTTTATATAAAAAATCTTGGGTTCTACAGACCTTTTTTTATAAAAAATATTTTGAGAACTTTTTACAAGAAATGAATTAAAAAAAATATTATTTTACCCTTTTTGAGACCCAGACACACAATTGTGAGCTTTGATATTTCATCAGAAAAATGCAAATATTTTCAAAGTTAGTTAGTCAATTTGTATAAAATTATTTTTGTTAGATTCTTAACAAAATTACTTTATTAGTTTTCTAGATATTTTAATGTAAAGTCAAAAAATTATATTTTTTTGTTCCTGGGCCTTAAAGGGTAAAAAAAATCTAATTGTTTTTATTAAAAAACATAAAATCTTTATATAGAATCTTTTTGACATTGAATTGATTAGTGTAAATAATATTTTATGTATAAGGAATTTTCGAGAAACCCTTTAAAAAAATCTTCTAAAGCTAAAAAAATTAACTGGATCTAAATGAGTATTTTCTACCCATCTGATATTTGTCCAGTTTTAGTAAAAAATATATGATTGTTTTTTAAGACATTTTGTAGTAAAGACAAACTGACTGAAGTGATAAAATTTTAATTTTTACGAAACAAGACAATATTATGACTGTAAATGTCAGTCATGTTTTTTTTTTGATGTACAATTATTTATTGATTGTTGCCAGCATTTTATCATTGCATAGTTATCATATTTTTTTTCATAGTCAAAGTTATTGATATCACAGTATAGTTACAGCCAATCATGTTAAAAAATAAAAGGTGCCAATCATGAAATTGTAAAATATTTACTAAATAATGATTGTAGCGACCATGTTAATGGTTAGAAAGCCAATAACTTGGTTGTGACAACCATACCCGATTGCAGCAAGCACAATATAGTAGCAGTGGTCATGTTGCAACCATGTTTTTTCTCTGCGTGTGTTTACGAAACCGTAAACATGTTGTAATCTACTTTCATTTCTAAATCAATGCTCTCTAGTAATACATTTGATTTTTAATAAAAATAGACTAATTTTGAGTGTTTTTTTTTACTTTTAATTATTTTTGAATTTTTAGTGCATTCGTTTTTGAAGTGCATATTTTTTATTTTGAATGTATGTATAAAATCAAATGAAAAATACTTTAAGATCTAACGAAATTGAATCAAGAACAATACCGATACAAATACATTGGCATACTCCTATTTAGCTTAAGTCATCTTTTTAAAAGTTCCATCTCTATTAATTTGATTAATTTAGAACTGAAACTCATCATACTCAAGTTAAGCAAGTTAAAAACATGTCAAAAAATGTATATACATTTAAAATAGTTTGTAAGTTAAAATAACTGAAAATGCCATTTACAAGAAATGATATTTCATTTAAAAACCGAATTTCTTATTTTCATTTAAACCAAATAGCTTTTGTTATTTATTTTAAAATGTTGTTTAAACAACTGACATATCCGTAAGAAACAATTGATATAATCAGTTAAAATAAATGTTAAAATTATACCCACCAATTCCTTAAAAAATAAATGATATTATCATTTATTTCAAATTGTTTCTGTTATTGTATTTTTTTTAATCTACAAAATGTATGTATGTATGGTTATAGACACTTTTTGTGTGAATGTGTTTCTGTATGCATGTGTGTTTATAAAGTTCTTGTAATTTGAATTAAAATAATTTTGTATATAAGCAACCAATTTATATAAAAACAAATTGGAATTTTTGGAATATTGTTTTTTGAAACAAATTTTGAGATAAATTTTAAACAACTGTAACGGACACAATTACACCACAATTTTCCGTTTTGTGGGTGAATTTTTATTACATTTCAAACAAATGAAAAAAATTAATGAAACCGAAAAAAATCGGTAAGTAGTAGTAAATTATTTCTAACAAATGTATAAAAAAAAGTTAAAATAGATATTTCTTTGAAAAATAAATTTAAGTTCCATTATTTTTAAATGGAACGGAAACTACATAATATTCTTAAAAAATATATCAAAAAAAAATTAAAACTAAAATTCCAGAAATTAAAAAAAAAATATTAGAAATTTTGCGAATCTCAACCAATTTTGTTGAAGTCAAATATGGGTGCCGTGTAATTTAAGTCAAACTTAAGTCAAATTTTGATGACTTCTGCAACAAAGCTTGAGTAACATAAGCCAATATTAGTTGGGTCTTAATAACTTTTTTTTGGATAAAGCAATGTTTAAAAAATCAAAAATTGTTTATCGTTCCTATTTTTTTTTTAAATTTCCTACAACTTTAAAAACTTTTGAAGCTAATGGAAATTCTATAAAGATTCAATTTCTTTAAAAATAAAATTGGAAATGGTTTACTTACTACCCAGATACATATAATATTTTAGGGTACTTTTGTGTCATCATCTTATGATTTTCATCTTTTACTTCTGCTGCTGCTGCTGTTCTCTACCAAATTTTGTTGGGGATATTTAATGTATACAAGATTTAAGAAGTTGATACTTTAAAAGACAACTTTGCCTTCTTGTGGCTGATTTTATTTTTATTTCAAATAAAAATGTCAAAAGTTTAAAATTTTTTAAAGAAGAATATAAAAAATAAACCCTGTTTTAAGATGATTATAAATTAAAAACGTGTTGATTATACATTAATGTTGTTGTGGTAACTACAATCTAATGTTGCTTTTTAAGAATTTGTTAAAATTTTTATTTGGCATATTTTGTATTTATTTCTTTTACGACTAAATATTTGTTTCTACCTGTGGTTTATTATTTTTTATTCATACTTTCGATGTTTTTTTTAATGTTTTAATACATTTTGGCATGCTTTTGGGTAATAATTCACAGATTAACGCCATTTAGAGTTTTGTGTGTGTGTGTTGTTTTTTTACAGAACAACAATCTTTTCAATTTTTGTGTGTGTGTGTGGAAACTGTGAAAGGATTTTGCATAAAATTTAAACAGATTAATATTGTTGTTTAGGTTGAAATGCAAAACATAACTTTAGCATGACTAATCATTGTTAATTTAACAGGATTTTTCATGTTTGACATTTTAAATTTAGTTCTTTTTGGTTTGGGTTTCATTATAAAAGGTGAGGTTTTTATGGAGTATAACATTTTTGAAAATTTCAAGTTCAACATAACTTGAATTTATAATTTTGTGTGGGTGTGTGAAAAGGGTAGATATTTTATTATTATAGCTTAACATCTTTAGCATCCTAATATATATATTTTCTTTTTATAAAATTAAAAATTTACAAAAGTCAGTTATAATAAAAAATAAATAAAAAAAATGTTATTTAAATTCATATTTCAGGGTTATTTGCCTTTTGAAAATTAACCTTAGTTACAAAAATTGTCTAATCTAATAATGTTTTCTAAAAGGCTCATTTACAGGAAGAAGAATGGCACCAGGTAATTACCAGAATGTTGTAGTTTTGTCAAATTTAAGATCTCGTCCGATCTTAAATTGCCTTTATGTGTAAAAAATGTACACATAAAGGCGTAAATCAAACTACGATACTCTACAGGCTTTAATTCGTAACATCACCTCTTAACGAAATACATGAAAGTGGGTACAACTACCGTGATGTGTGTCCTTTAAATATTTGCTCAAATACTTAGAACAAACAGCGAATTTTATGGTTATTTGTGAACAGTTTAAATATAAAGCCTCTTTTGACTAAAAACATTTGGGATTTAGTATTTACAAGAAAGGTTTCCAATTTATTTGGTATTGTTGACATTGATGATATTTTTGACCAAATAGTATTTATTTAAAATACAATTTATATTTTGTTCACTATGCCGTATGAGTGATATTAACATTAAATAAAAACTAAAAAGAATTAGAAGCAATCTTTAAAAAAAATCAAATGCGAATATCATGGACTGTTTTGGTATTTCTTAATAACTCGATAAATGACTCATAAAATGGGAAGATAAAAACCCGTGCACGATATAGTTGATCATAAATTTTCTAAAAAGAAAATTTACTCTAATGAATATTTTTTCAGGTTTTTCGACACCTACCTTCTATCTTCTTCTGACTTAATTACTGATTGACTGTGTGACTGACTGGTTCAGCATTACCCAGCCTCTATTTCTGGAGCTATGCAGTTTCTTCCTCTGGAGTAGAAATTAAAACATTAAATTTGGGAAAGGAAGTGAAATGGAACAAGAAACGAGTGGCATTTAAATACTGGGCAAGGGCACCGAAATTAAATGGAACGGGGAACAGGTAGAATTGAAAAACTGGACATTGTGAACCAGTGGAATTAAAATATTGGACAAGGGCAACTAGTAGAAGGGAAACATTATACAAGAGGAACGAAATGGAATTCTAACACTGGATAAGGGAAATGAAATGGAATGCAACATTCACAAGATATCAATATTTCATAAATTTAAGAAATGTGTTTTTGGAAGGTCAAACAAAAAAAATTAGATAGGGCCGCCAAAACAATAAGTATTTCCTTCTTTGGAAATTTTTACGGCTAGTGTAAAAAAGGGAAAAGTGTCTGCCTTAACGTTCCACCAAAACCGCTTTTCGCTAAAATCCTAAGTTTAAAATACATGCATGTTCCTGCTCAAACCGCCTATGGTGGAAAATTAAAAATATATGTACTCAGAGGAAACAGATTCATTGTGACAACCGAATGGTTTGGTTGCAGCAAACGAATTATTATGTTGTCGCAACCATATGTATTTCTAGGGGAATAAAAAAATATGTTTCCCTCAAAACTCTGATGTATTAAAAGAATTTTCGTCACGACAAACAAAAGTAATGATGACCATAACCAAACCATGGGATTTGTAAAATATTCGGGTATCACAACGAATCTGTTTTCTCTATGTCTGATCCCACATGTATGGGCTAATTTATTTATAGACTTTTCGGCATTTTTACCAATAATGTGGTAATATTGGGATTTTAAAAAAGGAAAAATTTCCCCTTTAAAGATCCGTCCAAACTGCTTTTGATGCAAATCTAAAATTTAATACATGTGTTCCTTGTATTACACCGAGAAAGCATATTCATTGTGATTAGCGAATTTCTTGTCAACTGAATAATTTGGTTGCAGCAACTGAATTTTTTTGATGTGGTAATCAAATATATCCTGACACAATGGAAATATTTTGCTTTAACCGAAATTATGTTGTATTAACCGAATTTCTGTTGCCACAAACAAATTTATCGGTGGCCCCAACCGAAGCATTCGGTCGGCGTAGTCAACCAAAATAAAAAGGAAGAAGATTTTCCTATTAATGCCCTATCCCAAAACCATGTTCAAGAAATTTGATATTTAAAATATGTATTCCCTGGCGTATGGGTTAATTCACGAAATATATACTTTTGGGAACACCAATTAAAGCGTGGTAAGAATGGGGTTCGAACACTTAAGCTGGCGTTCAAGCTGGATATCTGGAACTTGAGATTGAAACATCAACTACAAAATAACTCAACTTTCTTAATATATTCCGATATTTAAACCGCCGGTAACAAAGTATCGACCTAGTACTATTTTATAAAGTTTCGAGCAAAAATTTGTAATTTAAGCTGCACTTAAACAATGAGAATACCACTAATAACACTAGTTTACAAAATAATTTAAGTAATCTTTGCACTAATTACGTTTAACAAAATGAGTAAACTTTTTCAATGAATTGATGCAAAAATTTGTAGTACTACTAGTCGTATGAGTGATATATTTTAATATTAAATTAATACCACTCATACGACATGTGGTACACATGTTTGTGTAAATTTGTTGAAAAATGCACAACATATTGTTTAACACAATTGGCAATGACTTTAAAATTAATCCATGGATTTTTTTAATATAAAGCATTTCTTCATTGGAATATGAGCTCTACGCTGAATATAAAAACCTTTATTTGTAAATACAACTTATATATTTTATGAGTTTCGTCATATTAAAAATTGTTCACTTTGGTAAATTCAGATTTATTTTTAATATATTTTTGCCCATAGCTCTTTTATCTTCTGAACTGACTAAAAATCAATGTGTACAAATTTTGTTTTATTTTTCGTTTATATTTGTCCGAAATATATTCGAAAAAGGCACACTGCCTGCAACGAAAAACTCAAAAATTAAAAAATACACTCATACAAAATTTTGTTCATGATTTACAGATCAGTAGTGGGACTCCGTAACTTTTTAACGACGAAATTCGGTAGTGACATTGTCAAAATTCGATAATTAACAACAAAATTCGTTTAAAGTTATTCTGTTACTTTTTTCTACCCATACTTGTAGTTTTAAAAATTGGTAACTTAACTACAGAAATTTTTTTTAAGTTTATCATTGCGATTTTTGTCGTATAATATAATATTTATAATATTTCAAAGCAGAAAAATTTCATATTAACAACTTTTTTCGATATCTTTTGTCAATAATTCAAAAAAATACAGAATAGCTTTTTCGGTTACTTAACCGAAAATTATCGCTAGTTAACAAAATCGGTAAAATCTTAAATAAAGTTAGAGAATTGCAGAATACATAAAAATATATATATATTCATTTTGCAAAATGTCTATAAACTAGTGTAATTTTTATAATTTTACATACAAAAATATCTCTTTTACAGTTTAATTTGCATTTTCCTTTAAAGAACATTAATCCTAACAAGAAAAAAAAAAACTCGAAAAAAATTTGCATTTAACTAAAAAAAGTATATAGTGTTAAAAGGTCAAATGTTAAATTAACCAAACAACAAAATGTTTTGGTAAACAATGAGGTAATTGTTGTCAAAACAAAATGTTTATTAAAGAATATATGAAATGAACCTTCCTTACAAGAGAATACACATCTCAGACCAACATTTTTTTACTTTTTTTTAATTTTATATTTATGTAAAAAAATTTGTAGAATATGAAGACAAAAAGAAAGAACACACAATTGGTTTCAACACAATTTTTATGCAAATCATAACACACAATCGCTCAAAGTTTTAGAATGTCAAAAAGTTGGAACGACAACAACAAAAAATAATTTACATTCGAAAAAACCAACAAAAAAAAAACCATGCAAGAAAAATAGAAGAAAAATTAGAGATGAAACCATGTTTTCATCAAATGTCATTTTAAATAAAATATGTATAGAATTCTGTTCTTTTTTTATTTTATTTTCCTAGTGAATAGAAAAAAAACAGTTTAAGGAAAAACTTTATAAAAAAACAACATTTATAAATTTATTCACGGTCTTTTAATGCTATATAACTGACATTAAATGGAGAGTGAATGAATAGATACCACACCATGGGTTTTTCTTTTACTCACAAGGGATTTTACTGTTATAATGCGAAGAAAGATGGTACGTTTAAGTGTGTTTATGTGTGTGTGTGTACCTTTGCGGATATGGCTCATGTACTGTTGTTGTATTCATCATTATAATAAAATATGTTGTTACTTATGCCAATTATAAGTAAGCTTTTACAGTAAAACTGTTTTAATATTCTTTAAATTTGTATAAATGTTAATAAATGGTAATGATAAAAAAAATCAAAAACGAAAAGTTTATAGGAAAATGTTAAATACTAAAAACAAAATTAAAAATCATAAGTAAAACAATTTTTATAACTTGATTTTTAAAAATCACAAAAATTTAGATTTTAGGCAAACATAAACAATTCCAACGGATTCCCATCGAAAACTTAAAAAATAATTTAAAATTTTACAGTTTATTAATTTAGAAAATACTCAAAATTAATCAAATCTGCTAATTATTATACACAAGAATCCCATACCGTAAGTACATACAATGTGAAGTACACGAAATGAAATAATTGAAATATTTTTAAAGTCTACTTTTAGAAACATTACTTTATATTTTTTTAAGCAAGAGGGCAATGTGTGTATGTTGCGACATCACGAACGAAAACACGAAGAGAAACATTTAATTTTCGTTTTAAACAACCAAATCTCATTTGCATCGATAGCACCGTGGGTAGAGTCAAGTTAGATATATATTAGGAGTCCCAGTCAAACACAACAAAAACAAATATCGAACAAAAACATTTCGCGGACAGGTTCGGGCGCCCGGACAACACACTAGATCGAAAAATCTTATACTAAAATTAATTTTTTCTAGTTTACAGTGAGCTTGCAACGTCCGTATATTTACAAAAACAAAGCAAATTAACGATTTTTAGCTAGGTTGATACATGTATTTCGATCCGGTAAAAGATCTCTTCAGAACCCAAAGTTTTAGACAAGCTAGAGCCTTTGAAAGAAAGCAGGGCCGAAAAAATAAATTTAATTTCATACTTAATTTACATTATTTACATTACATACTTTGCATTATTTAGGTTGTGGTGCAATGTCCGATAGTGTGATTCTGAGTGCCCTGGCTGAGTATCTTAGAATATAATTTTTGTATCCAGTAAGGCAACCCCACCGAGTTCAAACCTGTGGAGAGACATTGGAATCTAGTTAAACGAAATTTGAAAGCGTCAAAAAAGGGATCCAAGGACATAACAGATTTTAAGTGTAAGTGAGCTGTCTATTTCAAAAAAGTAATAGAAGCAACCATCAAATTTTTAATGGCAGGCTTTTCGGAAAAAGTTGATAAATTCGTTATTCGCTGGTGATATTTAAAAAACGTTTATGTTTAATGAATTTACATAAAATTGCATTTAAATGCAATATCTTATCTTTAAAATTCTAAATTAAATGGTTAAATTTTTGCTTTACATTATCTGTGTCCGTTTTGCTTATTCTGTGCTAAACTTTTTTATATCTCTTATCAACGGGATATATAAACTGCTCGTAATAGGCAACGTTGCCAACATTACGTCACAAAACAAAAGATTGGATTTGAAAATCTTCAATTTTGTTCACTTATTTTCAATTCCGTCAATAAATTTCTTTTTATTTATTTATTATAATTGCGTAATATAAAAGCCATTTTTGGCCAAAATTACGAGTGGAAAAAATTTTATTGCGAGTGCTCATTAAACATTATTTTTAGCAAAAAAAAAAAAAAAAAACGTCAATCTAACCAAGGAAAAGATTGATAAATACTATGGGGACTCTGTACCATCGATTTCAATGGTAAAAAAAGTGGTTTACTGACAAGTACAAATGACTCTGAACGTTCTGGACGACCAATTGAGGTCAATACACCCGAAAATGTCGAAAAAATCCACCATATAGTGTTGGACGATCGAAGAGTAAAAGGGCGTGAGATTATTAATGCCCATAGGCATTTCATATGGCAGTGTGGTTTCGATTTTAAATGATCAGTTGGATTTAAGAAAGCTGTCTGCAATATGGGTGCCGTGTTTGCTCTTAATTAATCATAAACCTAATCGTGTGGCGTATGTAGTCTCAATGGCAAAATTCCATGAATTTGGCTACGAATTGGTACCTTATCCACCTTATTCTCCGGATTTACTCCCTAGTGACTATTTCCTATATCCAAACCGAAAGAAATGGCTCTGTGGAAAGAGATTTAGCTCCAACGATGAAATTCTTGATCTAACAAATGCCTATTTGATGGACCTCGAAAAATCCTATTTTTTGGAAGGGATACAAAAATTGGAGAAACGTTGGATTAAGTGTTTTGAGCTAAAAGTAGATTATGTTGTAAAATATTTTTTTTTTTTTTTTTGCAAAAAAACTGTGTTTTATTCAAAAATATATAAAAATATTATTATTTATTTTTCAATATTTTGCTACCCCATTGTGTAGCATCTTCAGGAAATAATTAGTATGACAAGTTAAAAAACAATGGAGAAGCTAAATATTGAAAATAAATAATAATATTTTTATTTATAAAAAACCAACCTTAAGCTCAAAATATTTAAGAAGTTTAAAATAAAAAAAAGTTAAATAAACTATACAATTACCCAAAATAATAAGATTATTAAAATTAATGTTACCCAGCAAAAATAAATGGAAGTGATTCTTAAGGAATTAATTTTTCATTGATTCTAAAGTATAGTTTAGTTCTGATTTCTCTCTTCTAAGGCAGTTGTTTTAAACAACTTATAAAAAATTTGATTTATAAAGAAATTTAACACTTTTCAAATCTATGACGCTACAAAAAGTATAAAATTTATTGTAGTAAAAATTACAAGAATTTCGAATAGTGATAAATTGCCCGATTGCTAAAATTTAACGAACAGTAAAACTCAAACTTTATATAGAAAACAACAACAAATGTGTCAGTTAAATTCCCAGGTAGAAGCTAACGGGAGATTGTGAAAATGAGGCTAAGGCCCGATTACTGATGTCCTGTAGAAATCTAAATTATAAATGCAAAATTTATTTCGGAAGAACTAAAGATTTCATTTTTCACTAAACCATAAGAAGGGCTTTAGATGCAATGAAAAAGGATCATAAAAGAAAACTTCCACCCTATGACACCCCTATGTAAAAATCATTGGTTCCGATCCAAATTTTCACAACACGGGAATCAAAATCACTGCTTCTTTTTCTCTTCTTTTGCTACTTTTTTTTTGCTGGGATAATAATAAGATTATTAATGCTAATAATACATAAAAAAATCCTTGGCTATTAAAAAATCACAAAGCTTTCCAGCGAGATGCAATATAAATATAATATATAGCTGTATAAAAAAACGCTAGACCTAGCTGTAGAATGGCTTGAAAAAATATTAGCCTTAAATATAAGAGAATTGTACTAAAAAATGCCCAAAATGGGAAAAAAATGGCTCAAAATGTCTAAGAGAAAAAATAATTAGCTAAGTCTTCAGGCTAAATGAATTTTTTGCAGCTAGATGAAAAAGTAAAAATCGCTAGGTCTAGCCGAAAAAGATCTAAAATGGCAACCTTGCTAAGGGGTTAATTTCATTTTATATTTTCTGGGTTTACCATAATTATAAATAATAGCTTTTTTCCCCTAATTAAAATAACATTTCTTATCTTAATTTTGTTGATTTGTTTTTATTACAAACTTGATCTCTTAAATTTCTAAATACTGATAAGAAGGGCACAAGACCCTTATCTCGAAAAAAAGGAAAAAAATATAATATTCAAAAACCACTGCATTATTTCATATTTATTCTAAATTAAGAACTTTACATCTTTTTGTTACTTCTTCTTTCTTTTCTAATAAAATAAACATGTAATCGACTATTAAAGAGAGAACAAGCAAATCTCTTGAAAATCAAAGTGCTCTTAAATCATTTTCTCAGACATTTTAGAAGAAAAAAATGTGGGCAACAAAATAAAATTCTATATCTTAAAGCGCTTACGACTGGACATATGTATGAAAAAAAAAAACAACACATAACACTTGTGTGATTTACGTAAACTATTATTGTTATATTGTTAAAGTAAAAGAGAACCATCATGAGTTTACGTCACTGCGAGCGAGTGTGTGTGTGTGTACGATTCTATTGAACAAGTGTGTGTTGGAGCTGCATTAACAGTTGTCATCATCCATTAACCCTCCCTCCCTCACGCCACCCGCAAACTATTTCTTTAGTAATTTGTTCTTTCGTTGCTCTTCGTGTGTTTTCTTTTAATTAGGGGAGCTTCGTTTGTTCGTGTGTGTTTTTTTTAGTTAAAGAGAGTTTAGTATAAATTATAATGTTATAGGATAGTGGTTGCTTGCTTGGTCTACGTCTGTCTTTGGTTTTGTTTTGTTATAAAACAAAAAGTACTCTTGTTATTATGTGAGTTGTTTTTTTTGTTGTAATTTTTCATTCTTTTGTGTCGTTTTTGTTTTGATTGTTTGATGCATTTCGTGTCTATATATCGTGCAGCGGAGGCGGTGAAGGGGCTTTGGAGCTGTTAGAGCTTCAGTTTTTTTTTTGTTTTTGTTGTATTGTGATAAACAACACTGCGTGTATTGTTTTATATTTCAAAAAGTATATATAATATCCATTGTGGTTACTCTTTCTTATTGTCTTATTAAGTATATTTACTCTGAGTAAGCACTTTTTGTGTTCTTGTTATTGTTGCTGTTAATGCTACTGTTTAAAGCTCTCTTTTTGGCTTTTTGTTAACTCTTGCTTTCTTTGCATTATCACTTGTTTGAGGCATTTTATTTCGTTGTTTGTGTTGTGGTCTTTAGTCTTCTGCATGTAATGGACTCGTATGAGTCTTAATTTTTATAATTTACGGGCAAATTAAAAATTCGTTTGTCAGAATAAACTAATCGTATGAGTAACATCAGACCAAGCCATCAGATCCATGTTTGATTGTGTGTACATACTAAGTAAATTGAATTGGATGAATATGATGGCTGATATTGTTTTGTGCTTTTATTGTTGTTATTGTGTGCTGGGGTGATGTTAATGCTGACTGCCTGCTATTTCTGTTTTTTATTTCGCTGCTCTGCTACTAATATTGACTGTTGGCTGGCTGACTGATTGTTGTTGGATAGTGTTTACAGTGCTTGCTGCTGCTGCTGCTGTCTGTTTGGCTTGGTTGGTCTGTTGTTGGTTTGATGGGTCTGGCGTTGCTTGTGTACTCTTTTTGAAAATAGTTACAAGATGTTCATCGAAGTGAATAGAACATCTAAGCGGATGATGAATATTCATACGGTTTAACACAGAATTTTCAACACATTATCTTTGGGTGTTGTTGTTATTGTTACCATCATCCAACCACAATTCAAAAACAGAACATCGACAACAAGCGAATCTCCTCCATTGAAAAGTGTAAATTGACATCATCGCCATCATCCTCTCGGTGTGCGTGTGTATGTACCAGTGTCTGTGTGTTAAACAAATAGCTCTTTTTTACGTGTGTTGTTAACGTTTTAAAGCATTTCATTGGGTCTTTGTTGTGCTTTTTTTTTTTAATTTTAAAACTGCAATGAATTTTGTGAAAAAATAAAAAGAATAAGTAGCAACAACAACTTTAGCAGTTAAAGAGTATTTATCTGTAAGAGCTACCGAGAGTGTCAATGCGCGGCATAATCAAAATAATTGTATTACAAAAATGCTGCTGGAAAAATAAAAGAATTAACTTAACACTGATTTACAATTTCTGACAAATTCGAAAGAAGAAAATATTTACAAAAAAAGTCTTCCTTAACAAAAAAAGCAAAATAAATGAAAAATCATAAACAGCTACGCATTTGGATAAAACTAAGTGAAAAAACTAAAAGTAAACATTTTAATAAAAATAATAAATAAAAAAAATATATTTTTTAAATTTGTAAAAAAATAAACCAAAAATTTATATTAAACGTAAAAACAAATTATTTAAAAACAGAACAAAATTTTTAAATTCTTAAATACATAATTGTGTCAAAAAAAAATACCTATTCCAAATAACAGTATCTTAAAGATACTTAAAAAAAAGATTTTTATAAACCTAAATCTACAAGATTTTTTATAACAAAAATCTACAAGATTTTTCAAATGCCCCAATAAACAAAATGATAACATTTTTTTTTGTTAAATAAAATCATTAACATACAAAAATTTACAAAAATTATCTTAAAGATACAAAAATATCTCTTAGAGATATTTCTAAAAAATATATATTAACTAAAAAAGTGAAAATTTTCAAAAAAAAAAGAATGGCCTTAAAAACAAAATAAATAGCAAATGAAAAGTGCATTTTTGTTTCTAAAACAAAAACTAAATAAAACACCCCAAAAATATTTTAAAATATATCTATACTTGAACAAAATTAACATTTAAATGCAAAAATTCCCAAAACTGTTTTTTTTTTCGTGGATACAGCCATCATCGTCATCATCAGCCATTTTGCTGCTGTTAAAAGACCAACATAAACTTCCTAGTGCTAAAAATATATAGAAAAAAATAGAAAAAAAACCAGAACATACATCGAAAATGTTCTAAGAGTGTTAGCCAAATGAAAAATAAAACTAAGAAAATTATTTGAAAATTAAAGAAAAAAAATGATTTAAAATCAAATTTCAAACTTTAAACTAATTGAAAAAAGCATTTAAATAGAAATACAAAAAATAAACAGTGATATTTTGTCTCATATTTACTGGATACATTCTGCAACAAAAAACATTTTTGGAATAATTTACAAAACCCACTATATTTTTTGGATTATATTTTCTTTTAAAATTTCAACATAAGGTAAGTTAAAATGAAATAAAATCATCAATTTCCGCTCTTTATTCTCTATAGTAAAAAAAATCTTTAAAATATAAAAGAAAACACAAATTTTACACTAAATTTTGTATTTATCTCTTTTCTTCAAGAATAAAAAATATTCTTGTACATTCTCGTATAAAATATTTTGGTTTTTTTATTTTTTTTTTTTTTAATAATTAGCAGAACTTTTTTTTATTTACTCAAGCTTATCAGTGTTTGGGTTTCTTTTAAATTTTTCCTTCTGATCTTTTATGTATAACTTTGTCTTGGTTGTTTCAACATTTTAAGCAATTCCTCGTTACATTATCAGCAACACATTTAACACCATAATATTTAACCGATAATTGTGACAACAACCCCAAATTAATAAATTCATAATCATGTTTTAATTGCAATTTCAAAAAATGCCATAAATGTTGATTGAAAATTATATTGGTCTATAAAATCAATAGGAAAGATAGTAAAAAACGTGGGAAATTTATACTTATTTAAAAAAAAAATAATTATATTTATTTATTTAAACCCTTTTTAAAAAATATTTCAACCAGTTTAACTCTAAAATTGCATTTACATTTTGAAATCTTTGTGATTTTTTTTGTGTATTAATGAAATTAAAAATATTTTTTACTGTTCAATTAATAAAATTTAAGTTGCATTTAGTTGAAAACAAATAACAGTCTGTACTGTTAAAATTAACAGAAATATTTGCTAGAAAATTGTAAAATGTTGTCTTGTAAGGAGTAGATATTTTTATTATTTCAACTAATATTAATCAAAATTTCTTTTCTTTTTTTCAATGAACTAAAATTTAACACAAACATGATTAAATTTTTTATATTTAAAATTTAAATTTTTGCTGTTATATAAGAAATATTTAGCAAACAAAGCAGTCGTTATATGCGGAAACCTATAGGATTTTTAATATAACTCAAAATTACTTTTGGACGGAATTTAGAGTAATTTATTTATTTTTTTAATATTCGTGTATTTGTTTTTATAAAAAAGAACTTGGTGTATTTGATTTTATTAGACATCTTACTTAAATTTTCAAAAAGTAACCCTTCACAATACAAAAGCACTTGTCATCTAATAATTGGTATTTTAAAAAGTAAATTACGACCTGCAGGAATATCTCGATGTATTCATATTGTTTAGCGTTTTAGAATTTTTTTCAAAATTCATTTAGTTTTCTTCGATCTTCTTGATTTGTGTATTTTTTTTTTAGTGAGTTTAAGATATTTATCATATCGATTTTCGTCACCACATTGGGTGACTTCTTCAGGGGAAATTGTTTTTTATAATTAATAATTTTTATTAATAATTTTTTTTAATTATAAAAAACAATTTGCCTTGAAGAAGTCACCCAATGTGGTGACAAAATATTGGGATAAATAAATATTTATTATTCATTTTTTATAAATAAAAGATCTTAAGCTCAATAAAAAAATAATACATAGAATTTTTTTCTTTATTTAAATCTTTCAACGTGTTTTCTTTTAAAAAAGCTATTAATATATTGGATAGTTTGATCGTATTTCGCGGGCTTATCTGAGTTCCTAAATTTGGTTCTATATAAATTGTATCGCGGTATCCACAATATTGGGATTTCTCTAAATGTTTTTTATAATTTATTTATTTATTTTGCAAAACTTAGTTCGGTTCGGAAAACCAATTAAGACAATAATTATTCGACTGAACAACAGAATCTCGGGTCCCATGTAAAAAAGATCAGATCTGATTGCAAAGGATCTAATCAGATCACATAATTGGGGACAAATTTTCGATCTAATTAGATCAGATCATAACTAGACAGATCTATAATACAATCAGGTCAAATTCGCTCTTATATGTCCATCAGGTTTAATAAGATATTAAAAGATATTTATGTTTGTATAAATTTTTATTTTGGTGCCTTTGATAACGGCTCACATGGGTACGGTCTTGTACTACATCTGATATAGATATGAACAGATCTGGCACTAGATATGATCCCATATGAGCATATTTTCTCATATATGGCCACAAAAATCAACAAATTTCACAGATCTCTTTAGATATGAACATATCTTGTACAAGATCTGTTCAGATCTGTTCATAAAGTGGACCAAATATGCCATATCTAATTATATTCAAGCATGTCTAACTAGATTTAAGCAGATCTGATCAGATCTAAAATTTTTTAAACGGGGTAACTTAATAACAATTCGGTAGTCACAACTAAAAATTTCGCTTGCTGCAAAAATTTTTGTTGTCAGTTTTAATCAGTTTTTGTTGGTGTAAAATGTTTTGTTAATTTTATTTTTTATTTTTATTCGATAAATTTTTGATAAAATTAAACACATAATTGAGCGTTCTTCTGAAATTTGTACCCAATATTAACTGAAATTAAATATAGGAATTTATAGTAACAATTTCTGTTTATTTAATAACGACGAATTTGGTGCATCTGTTTGATGACGCAATAATGAACGATGAAACCCTTAAAATTTCACACCTTTCTCTTTGCTATATTCCCTTTCCAATGAAAGAAACACATTTATTACTCGTAGTAGGAAAAATTTCTTGATAAATTTTCTTACAAAAGTTCCTGTAAGTTGACTCCTTTGGGGGTTCCCCCAAAAGTTTTTAATGAATTGGGATTTGTGATTTTTTTTTTAATTATTTGCCTTTATTTTGTTCAACAAATTTGTACATTTTGCCTGAGCGTCAAATGACATTATTGAGGCGAGTTGGCATAAAAATAATTTAAAAAAAATTAATTGATTAACTATTTATGAATATAAGATCAGTTTAAAATTTATTGTTCAGATAAAAAATAAAAAGTTATTACATTAACGAGACTTCAAGATTTTGTAATAAGAATTTTTTTTTAATTGATTTAAAAATTGAAATTCTTGGAATATTTTTCATGTTTTTTGGTAAGTTATTAAATTCAAATCCACCATAATACTCAATTTTTTACTTTGTGGTTTCTAATCTGCAACAAAAAAAAGTTGTACACATTTGGCAATAAACATATCGTCCTAAACTCATATTCAAAAAGTGGCTTTATGGGCAAAAAAAAAACTTCCTCATATATCTATGATTTCAGAAGGTTTAAGGGTGCATTTAAGGGTCTTTTCGGACCCGTACTTTTTTTAACTACTTTTATCCTACAATACCAAAGCGAGTACTATTTTGCTAAGTAGAGTACCGCTATTGTTAAATCCCTATAAAATTTTCAACCATAAACAAACAAATGTTTTTATTATTTCTCATTTCCTTTTATCTTTTTTTAATATAAATAGCTAATTTTTTTTTAATATTAATATAAGGACAATGTTTGACATCTGTTGTCATATTTACATTACCTGATTTCTTGTTAAACACTTGTTTATTGTTTCATATAAAATATTTAATACTCTACAGAAACACAAATAAATAATCAAAACAAATCTCTTCATAAAAAATTATGACATTTAATTGTCACCGCTTTTATGTCTTTTTTTTCATTTGTTCTCATGTGTCTTTTGCGTTACTTTTTAAATTTTCAATAAAAATAATTCTATTTGATTGATGAGACATAATAAGTAATTTTTTTTTAAGAGAAAATCATATCGGAAGGTGGTGTAAAGTGTTTCTTATCGGCATCATTCAAATGATTTACATACATTTGCCCTCTATACCAAAAGAAAACATAAAAAAGCATTTATCACTTCCCCCCACTTTATACCATATTCACTATAATTGGCACAACTTAAGCAAATCTGTTCGTCATTAAAAAGATATATAAAGAAAATAACTTTAAATACGTTAACCTAATTAACATTATAAAAGGAAATAATTAAAAAACAAACACTATAAATAACATATTTTCATAAATCAGTAAACACTATTATATGATTGGCTAAAAGGGTTAATATATTGTTAAGCATCCAGACACATTTGTTAGAATTTACAAAAGTGCAAAAAGTGTGAGAAAAATTTCACCCCACCTTCCCCTAAATTTTTTATATGTTATTTTTATATGCATGAAAAATATGCAACTCACAGATTTATGATAATAATTATGGGATTTTAATTAAGAAAAATCTCCTTCTGTTTTTTTTGAATATAAAATTTGTAAAGAAAAACGTCTAAAAAATACAATGACTTTTTTGTGTGTTCAAAATGAAATAAAGTAATACATCAGTTGTTATTTTCGTCGGTTTAATGTATTGCTTATTTTTGGTATTTACGGGGGAAAATCTTATAATTTATTTTCTTAATTATGGCTGCAAATATAATAAAACATTAAACACATACTTGCATTTATAACGACAGACATATGTGACAATAAATTGTTTTTAATATTATAATGGGTTTAATAACTTCTAGAATGCTTCAAAATATTTGTTAAATGATTTGATCAAATTTTATTTTGCAATTTTGGTTAGTCGTTATAAAGTTAAACCTTAAGACGATTAATAACTCAAAAAAAAAAAAAAAAAAAAATACGGAATACGGAATATTTCAAAATTCACGACTTGGTTACATACAACCAATAACAAAATTTCAAACATATGGAATTAAAAACTTTGTTCACAAGCATACTGGTCTGCTGAAAACTTAAATTTAACGGATTTATGCTATACGACTAATGTAAAATTCATTGATGAAAATACCAAATTTTTAAAGAAAACATTAAAGAAATATCTTGTATTTTAAATACCAAATCAGTATTCGATGGCATACTTTCCTAATTATGAAATTCAATTTCTTAAACTTTTCCTAAAAGAGACTTCAATGAGACTTCAATTATAATATTTTTTTGATTGAAAAACTCGAAATTTGTTTTTATTAATATTATATTAATTTATATTTTTTAATATATATTTCCCGCAAATTTATTTAATTTATTTAATTTACTTGCTTTGGCTTTGCTGTATTTCCACTATATATTAGAGTGGGTCGAATTAAAATAATTTCCAAAAATAAAATTAATGTCATCAGTTTCCACCTGCGATCGCAGTTTTCGTATGTTTTTAGTTAATTTAGGTAACTAAACATAAATAAATCAAAATTATGGAAGTCGATTAGAAAGGTTTTTAAAAAGGGTATCTCATTTTTTGGTATTTTTAATCATTGCTCTAGGAATAGCAATATGATAAATAGAATATGAGTGTAGGAACTCAGAAAAAAAATAAGTAGAAAAATTTGTAAACGGTTTTCAATCTCACTTTATTGTTTTTGTACTGATTTTTAGTAAAAATAATATTATTTAGCAAATCTTTTTTCTAAATATATATTACAAATTACACAATTTTTACAGAATATTTATAAATTTTTGTTGCTAATTTCAGAAATCATTTAACAAGTTTTTGAAAACCGATTTGCAAAAAAAAAAATTACTAATTTTAAACAAGTAGATATTAAAGTAAATGTTATTTATAATAAAAACTTACACCTACAAACTTAAATTGCCTTAAAATGTAACATAGTTTAAAAAAAGGGACTGAAAGTGAAGATACCGACTCATGTCTGAAAATAGAATAGCACTAAAAAAATTTCTAAACAGAAATTACCTAATTAAAACAAAATGATAAATTCGTTTATATTTTCTAAGTCTTTGTTTTTTTTTTTTTAATTTTGTCTAAAATATTTTTTTGAAAAAAATAAATAATATAAAAAAATTTTGATGCTCGACAAAAAAAAAATAAATTTGAAATTTTTGCTAATATTAATAATATTTAGTAAATATTTTTTCTGATTTTAGCAAACAGATTTTAAATACCACTTTACAAAAAGTTAACTAAAATTTAGTAGCGGCAGCTTATTTTTTCTACAATTTCATTGTACTACTCGTCAGATTAGCAAAAAATACCGCTGGCCTCAAATTAACAAATTTTTCCGTAATAACAGCAAAATTTTCAGTTGCCATAACAAACTTTTTTTTGGTGATTGTAGAACATGAACGACAATTAAATGATAATTTTGAAAATCACAAAAACAATTAGATACGAATTTCTGATCGTTTCTACAGGAAACGCTACATTAAAAAACATTTCAACCGATTGAAGTAATTTCTTGCGTATTCGTGTTGTTGGATCCAATTAACAAGTCAACATGTATCACGGAGATGTCCGTTTGTCTGTTCATTTTGGTATTGAAAGTGAGCAAAGATCCGTTTAACAGTTAAAAAGTTATGTTATATATTTTTATATCAAATTTTATATAATAACATTTAATCCATTGATCCAATTTAAGTATCTCATTAGATCTGTTAAAAAATTATTTTCAACCAAGCATCTTTAATTTCATATACCTTTTATTTTGAGCTTTTGAAAACGACGAAAGTGGCAAACATCTGGTATCACTTATGAGCAAATCTGACACCAGATATGATCCTATATGACCATATCTGGCCACAAAAATCTCAAAATTTTTCAGATTCCTTTAGATATTACAAGATTTGGCACTAGATCTGATCAGATCTGGCAATATAGTGTTTCACATAGGCCATATCTCATCATATATGATCAGATATGGTACCAAATCTTATAAGATCTAAGCAGATTTGGTCAAATCCAATCTTATTTATACGGGTAAGTTTTCCATTAAAATTAGAGAATAAAATTCTTTTCACCTTAAAAAAAATTTTCACCACAAAATTATTTTTGCATCTCAAACATTATTTTTCACCACAAAAAAATTTTTGCGCATCTCAATTTCATTTTTTTTTATTTTATCTTTGGAGGATGTAAGTAAATCGGTAAAGCACAAATTTTTTCTAATGGTAAAACTTTAGAATCAAAAATATTTTAAATTCGCTCTACTCTACTTAGCATCTCCCTACTGGCAAAAAAAAAAATATACATTTTATTTAAAAACAATTTTCTTATATAAAATTTTATTATTTTGTTCTTCTTATTTAATTCAAATACTGCAACACACGTTGGTTAGCTGTTGTTGTTTGCTCTTCTGTTTTTAACCATGGCTACTAGAAGATTTTTTTTCTTAATTTCAAACAAAATTTCTCTATTTTTTGGCCAAATGCCAAAATGTTCATGTTTAAACACAAAGTTGTTTTGTTTTCTTTTCCTTGGTCTACTACAATAGTAGTTCTGCTGCTGGTAATGGTGGAGATGATATTTTGCTGATGCTGCTAATACACCCCGGGAAATATATATAAGATCTTAATGTTAACAAATTCGATTTGTTTTTTAATTGAGAATTTGCAAAAATTGTACTGGTTCGCGCCCCCCTGACGACTGGTGTAGGACCATAAACTTAAACGATGTTTTCTGAATTCAAAATATTTTCTTGATTTTTTTTTGTTTTTTTTTAATTTATGGTACAGGTCTCACCCCTTTATTTATTTTTACCATATTCCAAAGGAGGTGCAAATCGGGGCCCAACAGTGGTGTTAATTTATTTTAATATAAATATTTTATTTCACTTAATTTTTTATTTTCAAAAATATATTCTTTTATCTTTTATTTAGTTATGCTTTGCTGTGTTAAATCTTTGGCTTCTTATATTGTATTTCAAAGTGGTACGGTTAACATATTATTTTTTCATTTGTTTTTGTTTTTTTTTATTTTTTTGTTTTTATGTTTTATTTTTTATGGGGAGAAATGTTTTAAGTAAAAATTTTCATTTTGATGTTCATGTTGTTGTTTTTCTACAACATGTGTGCTAATTTTAACAAATACTTAGCAGGCCTTTTTATGTTCTTCAGATTTTTTTTTAGCAATACGTTGGTATTTTCTTCGAAATGATTTTAGGAAAATCTACATAAATTAATATAAATTCATGAAGTTTTCATCAATAACTGTATTTATGCTTGTTTGCGTTACTTTTGTTTGTGGTATGTTCTTTTGATAAAATGAAATCTTTATTTATAGCTCTTTGCAAAAGTTTGCCTTTATGTTTACACTCAGAGAAAAAATGGAAATTTTATGATGCTTTTCCCCAAAAACTATAGACAAGTCAGGTATCAAATGAAAAAAATTTTAGGGTGGAACGTATTAAAAGGTCTGCAAATTTCTAATTATTTGCTCCTTTAATTATACCATTTTAGCTTTCTAATACTAAAATTAGTTGCAGCTATTTGACTAAACTGTTTTAAAAAAATTTCCATTTATCCCGGCAGCATTTGTATGAGTGTATTTTTACTCAAAGACCAAAGAAAAGAACATCTCTTTTTTATATATGTATGTTATGTATGTATTTGTAAGCAACAATTGAGCACGTATTTTTACTTAAAAGTATAGTTCTTTTAACAAGAAAAAACTTTACTAGATTTCGAGTATTTTTTTTTCTTTTGCTGGAACATTTTTAAGCTGATAACCCACCAAGGTATTTTTAAAAATATAAAAGAACACAGTCATCCATAATAAAAACCATACTCCTACATTTTTATACTCATCTCCACAATCAGACATAGAAAGATAATGTTGAAGAAAAGACAAATTTTGCCTGCAGTTGAAATACACCTAAAAGTTCTGTATTCACACATGTCCTTCATAGTGAAAAAAAAACAAATGTTGATATTTTTATATGTTATTTTTTAACTTTTTCTATATAAACACTTTTTCATAAATATTTTGTGGTTTATTAAAAGTATTTAAGGTTTTGGTGGCAGTTTCTCTTTTTTTCTGCTGTGTTCTTAATTAGAATGTTATAAAAATAACAAACTATGAGTGTTAAATGACATTTATTACTAAAGCTTTTGTTCCAAAGCGTATGGTTGTGTATGTATTCCATCAAAAAAAAAATCACTTATAACATTGGTGACGAAGCTTCAAAATAAATAACCTTAAAAAAACCACAACAAATATAGCAATAGGAATTATGTGCATTAGTGTGGAATTTATGCACTCAAAATATGGGAATATCCGATAAGAGTGCAAGAACTTATCGCCTGAAAATTTTGCCTGTACGATGGCGGCACCCGCTTGACCGATAAAACATTTATAGATTAATAAAAGAAACCTTAAAAAATAGCTATGTCGTTTCATTTTAAAGATATAGCAAAACAACACCGGGTTAATGTTTTTGGTCCACCCTGTATATGTAAAGAAATAATTTTACTAAATTTCATGAAAACTCGTTAACCCATTTGTGAGTTAAGATGATGTCCTTTAAGCGTCGGCTGGAAGCCCTTTATCCAAATCATAATTTGTTTCTTCCAGTAAGCCTTAATATTTTTGTAAATTTTTGAAACTTTGGATTCGTTCTAAAATAATTATTTTTAATAATTCAACGAATTGTGAGATGTTCTTTGTTTGGTTCAAAATCATAATACTTTTATATTCTAAATGAATGGAAAAATAATTGTTTTTGTCATATAGGAGAGTGCACACCCAAGAGTGAAAAAAGGAGTCAGTTGTGAATTTGGACCTGTCCCATCATATGTAAAAACAGGATCGGCTGCAAAGATACATATCACTAGACAGGTAAGAAGGGGACCGGAACCTAAAGTTCCTACCACGTAAACGGTTTAAAAGGTTTTAAAGGTCTGAAAGTACCTGTCCTGTGGTACCTGAAAACAGGATCGGTTTCTAAAGTACCTACCAGGTGATCGATATAAAAGTATTGGGCCAAAAAGTACGATACTACTCCCTTGTTAGGTGAAAACAATACCGGTTCTCAAAAAACTTATAACATGCTCAGTTTAAAAGCCTCTATCACGTGATAAATTTAAAAGTACGAGTCCTATGATATGTTCTTTGGGGTTAGCTGTGTGACATGCTCTTTCAGAGTAGTTCTGTGACATGTCAAAGAGGACAATTGTTTCCATCCTAGGACAAGCCCATGGTAAAGTAACCGGTCCTTTTCATATACAAAAAAACCGTTATCTTTCACAATAAACCGGTCACGTGACGTGTCCTGGTATATGTCCTTTTTCCGCAGGGCAGTTATTAATAAAGTTATTACAATCAGTGGAATGGAATGAATTTTCTGGTAAGCTACGATCTTTATCAACATTCTTTCCGTGCTGTTGTAGTGATTATGATAATTATCTCCTGTTGAACTCTCAACTTTAAAGGAAAAAACTATTTAAACCTAACCCAACGATAATTTATTGAGTTACGATGATTTTTTTTTTTTTAACTCAAGTTCATGTAGAAAAAAAACCTTTATGATCTGGAACAGAGAACATCTTACATAAGATTTATGCAAATTACGTTTAATATATTTAATTAGAGCAATCAATATTACCAACAATAATTGTTAGAGTTGATCGAAAAGGGTTAGAATAAAAACATAGCAAGCATTTGTTAGTTAACTCCTGTCAAAATTTAAACAAGCTGCTTGATTTGGTTAGCAGTTTCCATGACAAAAATCCTTAAATCTCAGGCCTAAATACGGAAAAATCAAGGGTGGGTCAATAAGCCCGTGAATTTTTGGTTGAAACACATGTTTTTGGATCAGAAATTATTTTATTTTTCAACATAGTCCCCTTTAAGTTCTATACACTTTGTCCAACATTTCTCCAATTTTTTATCCCTTCAAAAAAATAAGACATGTCGAGGTCATCAAAATAGGTTTGTTTGTGAGATGATTTCCGCTTAGCCATTTCTTCAGATTTGGATACAAAAAATAGTCACTCGGGACTTAATCCGGAGAATAGTTGGACAAAGTTTATAGAATTTAAAGGGGACTATGTTGAAAAATAAAATAATTTCTGATCCAAAAACATGTGTTTCAATCGAAAATTCACGGGCTTATTTCCGTATTTAGGCCTGAGATTTATGGATTTTTCGAAACTGCTAACCAAATCAAGCAGCTTGTTCAAATTTTGACAGGAGTCAACTAACAAATGCTGGTTGACAGTAGCAGTGTTGCCCTTTCAGTTAAGAGGAGGAAAATGAAAAAAGTTACAGACATACCCGCCCTCGTACTATTTCAACTAAATTATGCAACGGAGTAGTCAGAGAGCAATAAAACAAGAATAGTTGGACAAAGTTTATAGAATTTAAAGGGGACTATGTTGAAAAATAAAATAATTTCTGATCCAAAAACATGTGTTTCAATCGAAAATTCACGGGCTTATTTCCGTATTTAGGCCTGAGATTTATGGATTTTTCGAAACTGCTAACCAAATCAAGCAGCTTGTTCAAATTTTGACAGGAGTCAACTAACAAATGCTGGTTGACAGTAGCAGTGTTGCCCTTTCAGTTAAGAGGAGGAAAATGAAAAAAGTTACAGACATACCCGCCCTCGTACTATTTCAACTAAATTATGCAACGGAGTAGTCAGAGAGCAATAAAACACCAAATAGTGTGTTTTATAGCTTAAAGATTTTAAAAAATTGTTATTTTTTTGCATAAAAATTTAACAAAATTGAATTAAAAGTTAATCACAAGAAAAGTTTTTCCGAAAAGGCTTAATAAAAACTCCATAAACGCCATCCTATAGAGTTAAAAAAATGCTAAATCAAGAACAAAAAATACTAAGTTGACATCGCTAACTCGCTTTGACGTTTTAAAGTGAATCGAACTAAACAAAAAGGAATAAAAAATACCTTGAGGATATATCAAGAATCATATGAAGAAAAGATCACATAAGAAAAATGGCGGTCATGAATTTTAAAAAGTATATATTTTGGATCTAAGCGTCTTTTTAATTATTTATTTTTTTTTATTCTGTAAGTCTACTCTTAAGGTACTGATGTCTATAGCAGTTCGTGTAGATTTCCTGTAGGGCAGTTTGGTCGCTACAATATTCTAATTAATTGTCCTTGCACTTTAAAATTAAATTTTAAATATCTTTGCCACCCTAATGTATGTACAAAGTACACGAGTGTTGTTGTTGTTGCTTATTTCGGTCGGAGGTGATAGCAATGTTGATGATGATGATTTAGTTCAAGTATCGCCAAGACTTTTTGTTATTGTTGGTAGTGATGGTGAAGGTGGTGGTGGTGACTACGACTATACACTGCATAGATATAGATATTTATTTATTTATACAATACGTACTTAAATAATATGCCTCGTGCTATTGCCATTGCTAGTGTTGTTGCTGTGACTACGAGTACTCGTATATTGTTGCTTGATCTTTTCAACACAAAAAAAAATGCGTTTCTCATAATACAATTTGTTTTAATTTTCTGATTGCTAGTGTATTGTTTTTGTTGTTATTTTGTATTTGCTGTTGTAGATTTTTGAGGCCAAGGTAGCCTGTGTTGAGTGACATTCGTGGTGCTGTTGTTGTTATCTATTTTTGTGGCAATATACATAAAAAAAAGTCGGCCTTTTTATATTTATTTCATTATTTATTTAAAACAATTATTTCTACATAATATTATTAATACTTTTAACTGGAAGGGTGTGTTTTATTTTACAAAATAAAATATAATTTTGATATTTTCATTTTTTGTCATAAATTTTTATTAATCTTTTTCTGTAATGCATAATATTTTTCGTAATGCATAATATTTTTCAGAATTTAAATTCAATTTATTTTCAATTTCTATGTTCATACGATGATCATAAGTTGACACGACTTAACTGCTATTTTATTACAAGTTAAGTTAAATAAGCCAATCTAATCCTCCATTATACAGAAGTCATTTTGCATTACTAACTCAAGTTCTAAAAAAAAATTAGAATCTAAAAGTTGTCAACTTATGATCATGGACATATTTCTTCATTCTTGTCATAATTTTCATCAAAATGTATATTGTATAGTTTATCAAAATCAAAATCTTAATTTATGATGCATTTTTATAAACATCATTCATTTTAAACATACTGATACAAAATATTTACTCCAAAATATTTTATTTTCTATCTGTACTTTTAGAACAACAACAACTGTATCTGTACAAGTTTGTTTGTGTTTGTATCTATTTTGTTAACACAATTGTTACAGATGTTTTACTTTGATAAATAAAATAAATATTATTTCAAGGATATTTACAATTGTGGTTTTATGTAAGGCTAAGAGGTTTTTACACCGACATACTTGGTTTACCATTACATTTATCGAAATTTTATAATAAACTTTTGCTGTAAGCTTTAACATAATAAGTTTGATAAGGCTATTTTATAATCGACATCATATCAAGTTATTACTGCTAACCAGTAGTAATGTGTCCCTTTTGTTTAAAGATCTGAAGTAGTAATGTGCCCATTTTTTTTGAAGATCTCTTGAGCACCTTTTCTTACATTGATGTGAAATGGTTCAAAATAGGAATAATATTTTGTGACGTTTCACATCAAACTTCATATAGTTGGATAATATTTTCAAATTCAATTACTTTTTGTAATATTAATTTAATTTTTTTCAAATTCAATTACTTTTTGTAACTTTTAATTTCAAATGCCATTTTTAATTTTCAATTGAATTTTTTTCTTTTTTTTTAATTTCAAATTGTTTTAAATTTTCCTAAAAACATTATAACAATTTTCTAACATTTACTATAAAGTAATATTACAAAATTATGTCACTTTTGATTTTTTTACATTATTCTTAACATGAAATATTTCTTAAGTTGTCAACTCAATATAATTGACACTTTAACACTGGGGAACAATAGATTCAATACATAAAGAACATTTTAACAATGCACATTGTAAATTGTACAACAAACAGCAATTTATTTCATACTAAGTATACATTTAGTATTATATTACACATGTCATGTATATGTGTATGTGTGTGTGTGTGTGAAAATGTGTATGTACTGCTTTTTTATATTTGATATGTAAGAATAGCAATATCAATCAATATGAGTATGGAAAATGTATATGAACAAAAAAATGTTTGGATAAAAATGATTCTTCTATGCAGCAGTAAGGGGAGCAACGATATTTGGTATTTTCTTTTTAAATTCAACCTAAATAGTTTAAGAATTGTATTGCAATCACAAATATACTAATACCATTAAAGAGTTATACACGTACACGTGTAATAAAAGAGTGTATATAACAATTGCTTTTATTAGGTTGGTCATACGCACTGTGGTATTCGTGTATGTATGTGTATGTGTGTTTATGTATTGTGGTATTTTATATATTTTTAATTTTGTAGTTTTTCATTTGGTCTGAATGTTTATTTTTATTTTTATTTAACCATTATTGTTTTTTAATTGTATTTTATTTGCAGCTTAACCCTCTAATGTACATTTTTTGTTAAAGCAACAATGGTTTTTTTGTTTTAGTTTTATTTAGGCTACATTATTGACCATTCAAAACATATCTGACAAAAAGCCATGCCATGTTGTTTCATTTCAAAATTATTTTTGTTTATTTAATTTAACGAAATTTCGGTTCTGAACCTTGCTCACTTCAAAACCAGAAAAGGCCACTAAAATCCAGTTTAAAAATGATCTGAATGAATGAAATAACTGCTTAAATTAGTAGATTTTTATCAGCAAGATAAGAATAGTAAAAATAAAACTGTTAAATCCAGAGATTTAAAGTAATGTTTAAATTAAACTCTAGTTAATTGGAAATAAGAACTTACTGTGCTAAAATCAGCAACATTTTTTTAAATATTACAATAGTAGACAGAACAAGAAAACTTTTACAAAATTTTATATTTAAGTTAAATTTAGAACAACACTTTATCCTGCTAAAATTAACAGAATTATTTGCTAATAATAATAGTAAACTGTTGATTTATGAAGGGTAGATTTTTATTAGAATTTAAAAAAAAATCTTCTATTTTATTTATGGTTCACAACCATAAGTAAGACCAGGAATCAGATATGTCTTCGTAAGTAAAACACGTATATTTAACGGTGTAAAAAATTGCGTTGACCAGAGTGTTATTAATTTTAAATACGTCTGTGCAACGACAAATTTTTTGCCGACTGCACGATATCAATTTTTTGATTGTTGATTAAAATTTCCTGTTCAAAGATAGGGTTTGAAGTTGTTTTGAGGATCACAAGACATTTGAATTTTAGAGAGTTAAGGCAGAGTCCATTTTTTTTTTTTTTGACAAGATAAAATATTATTTTAAATTAAATGAACTGAATTCAAATGTACACATAAAAAATATATATTTAAGAGTTTTATTTTTGTTGTCTTATCCTTTAAAGTACAAACAATTTGCTAATTTTAGCAGTTTTTTCTGCAAAGTAATTTTTTACCAAATTTTAGTAGCTTCAGCGAAAAATATTAATAATTTTTTTCTTTGTATATAATTATAAACAATACACTAAATAATTAAAAAAATTTAATTAAAAATTACTACCTTTAAAAAAATATAGCTTAAAAGCTTAAGCCTTTGGCCTTAAGCTGAACTCTCTCATTGTAGTGTTAATTTTATGTTTGTAATGTTCTTTTTTCAGTTTACCACATGACTGCTTTGTAAATATAAATACACAATTTTTTATGACGACACGCTATTGATTTTAATATTTTTGTGTGTTTTAAGCAACATAATTGCTGTTAGTTGAAACATAAATATTTTTTAGATAAATACACTGACAATATTTAAGCAACAACCAATCGAAATTTATTTAAAAAGTAAATCAGAAAAGTTGCTTTAAATGAAAAAAATAATAATTAAAATTAAATAAAAAAATTTGAATTATTGTTGTTTCACATATTATAGTAATAACGGAGAAAGTAAAAATACAAAATTTGTAGGTTTATAAAAGATATTTACAATTAACACTTTGAAATTCAGGAATAATTTTAAATGAAGTTCGTAACTGACCAGAAAATGCATTCCATTTGGCTGGCGTCTAATAAATTTTTGGGTGGATTCTTCATGATTATAAAATATAATAAAAAAATTTTATTTCATAAATTTTCCATGATCTCGAACCTGATTAAAATATATTTTCATGTTGTCAACTTTGTACACTACTAACGCCAACCTTTTGAAATTGTCCGTACACGTTAATTCTGTAGAAGGTTCTTTTATGGCAGTCCCGTGACACGGCACAAATAACAATTCACTTCCTCCTATGGCAAGCTCAATTCCAAGAATCGTCCCTGTCACAAAACATGTGCAAATATTATCCGTCAACAATATATTCAATCTAGTAATCTAGTATGGTCAACTAACCATTCAAATTTTTAGTTCTTATACTTGTACACTCACAATATTGTTTGCTTAAAACCTACATTTACACCCCCATTTTCTCTGCCCCTTTTTATCCTTTAAATATTAAACTCATATATACATTTTCAAATTTAAGCGCAATTGGAGCTTTGTGAAAGTTTGTAAGTTAAATTAATAATACATTTCTCGTACATATTTGTACTAGTCACGGGGTAGGCACTTTCAGAGCGGTAATGTTATAACCGGTAACAAGACAGGTATCTTCATTTCAACTAAGCACTGGATTTTTATGATACAAATAATTTACTGAAAATTACAATTTATAATATTTTCTGTTAATGTGATTAATATTGAGATTAGACCAGTGCTGTTCATTTCATGGGACAATTGTCCCCGCTCAACTCACATGTATTCTTACGCTCTTGCTTTTAGTCGTCACTGAAACAGCGACGAATGAAAACGCGTAGCGAATGCATGCCGATTTTTTTTAATGCACTGAAAAAAATTAATAGCAATGTACGAAAAATATGTTATGATCTATAAAAATCTTTAATAGACTTAATAAAAAATGCATTTTTTTTAATATCAAAGTTTAAATGTGTTTAAAAATTTGAGTCCGATCTTCCATTCATTTATTCCGATCGAATGTATTTTTTTGCCTCCGAAAATTGCATTTTTTTTAACAGGATAACATAATAAATTCAACATATTAAAGATATTTTATTAATATGTAAATACAATGAAATCATTAATATTGATTGAAAAAATCTACAACTTTTTTTTTATACAATGAAAAAAAAAGCCACCCTTATGTATATATGTATTTATTTTTTTCCTTTTGAAAATTGATTTTTTGTTTAATTTTTATTTCTTTAAAACAGTTTTACAGAAATCAGTACAAGATTTATATTTTCAATAAAAAAATAAATTCATACAGATGCTAACACTGCTATTAAGCCATTGAAAATTTCTTACAGTGCAATTCTCATTTTCTCACCAACCCAACTACATTTTTATTTTTTAACAGCACTGGATTAGACTAAGAAAAAATAAGTACTATGCGTATGAGTAATATTTGAAATAATTCCATATCAATCATACGCATACAAATTTCATTTTACCCACAATCAGTAATGCAATTTTAAAAGTTTAACATTAATCAGTTCAATATGTTCACTATTTTCTCAAACTGTTAAAATTAGGACATAATCAGAATCAAAATT
This sequence comes from Eustalomyia histrio, assembly GCA_949748255.1. Taxonomy (NCBI): domain Eukaryota; kingdom Metazoa; phylum Arthropoda; class Insecta; order Diptera; family Anthomyiidae; genus Eustalomyia; species Eustalomyia histrio. The sequence goes on from OX456526.1 coordinate 3,690,724, forward strand.
AAATAAAAACAATGTACAGTTGTTGAAATTTCAAATAGTAGTTTCTTAATTGCATACTATTCATGTTATATTCTTCTAAAGTGAATGACAGACTGAATAGACGTACTTACATACTTATTTATCCGTTTTTTTTTTCTTGTTTCTTTTTCGTACACATAAAATAAAAACAACAAAACTAAAACCAACCAAGTGATTGTAAATATCCTTAGAAAATAAAACAACTCTCATTATAAAACAATACCACCATAACAAAATAGCAAAATGAACAACAAAAACCAAATGAAACAAGCCATACAAGGATACTTAGTGCACAGGATTCATTTTACATTAATACAAAACAGACTTAAAGAAGAAAATACAAATATGTAGTTAAATGTAATTCAACAGTAAGAGAATCACTCAACAAAAACAGCAACAAATTACAATTTTGTTACCATATTGTAGTTATCCTTCTACATTAAAAGCATAAGTAAAGAAGTAAAGGAAACAAAAAAAAAAAAAAGAATCCTTTATTGCACAAAAAATAATAAACTGTTCATAATGTTGGTGTGGTTTTAGTTTTATTTGTTTGTGTAAGCATTTTAACTGTATTTTATGTTTTTTCATCCTTGCCTTGTCAGTCATTGCTCTCTTGTTTTCTTTTTATTCCAGTTTTAGTTTTTTGTTAGTAATAAGGATTATTTAGACTTTTTTGTGCGAAGGTATTTTGTAGGTATTTTTATAAGTGTAATAAACGGTATTAACATTGCCACAATCTTTAACTATGGTCTTTTTAAGAATAAATAATTTTGCATAAATTTTAATTGAGTTTTATCACAGCATCAAGAGAGAATAATGTAGTCATAACCAGAAAAGTACACAGAGACAACAGATTTATTGTCACAACCAAATTTTTTGCCAACCGAATGATTCGATTGGAGCCACCGATATAATATTTTGTAGCAACAGAAATTCGGTTAATACAACACAAATTCGGTTAAAGCAAAATATTTCAATTGTTTCGGGATATATTTAATTATCACAATCAAATAATTTAGTTGCTGCAACCAAATTATTCAGTTGGCAAGGAATTAGGTTGTCACAATGATTCTGTTCTCTTTGTGTAGTTAAAAAAACAAAGTTGTTATTTAACTTCTTATCTAATTCGAAGGCCCAGTAGCAATCGCTATTGATGTCATTGCTATTGACATAGTCAGTTGCAGACTATATTTGCAGAATTAATAGTTTTTATTGTAGTCGTAGTTTTAGTTGAAATTAAATTTTTATCATTACCTTCAGTCTAAATTTTGTACATATAAGTTACATATATAGTAAAATATACACTCAACAAAATATTCATCTTATGTATATAAGTTTTTCCTTCATCAAAAGTATTAATTGTATACAATAAAATATTTCAACATATTTATGGAAATTTTTTCAATTGATTAAGCTTTTCTATGAGTGTAATAGTAATTCTTTTTGTGTCATATTTAAAAACAAAACACTTGTTATATATATATATATATTTTTAATTATTGCCTTGGAAATTGTTTATAGGCAATCATTATATAAACAAATACTTGAATATTTGACAAACTGACTAAATGAATGAATGTCTGACAAAGTATTAACCACCATCAGCATCACTTCACATTCAACTATAAAAATAAATAAAGTGTTATATACCACTGCATATACCATGTACATACACATAGCTACATACATTTTTTTCATATGCAACACAATCTTGTTTACAAAAAAATAACAAAAAATAAACCTACAGAATCACAATTTATACTCATATTAATAATGATATCAGTTTGAATGCAGCTAAAGAGAATAGGCATCGTCAACATCAATAGCATCATGAAACTAAACCATACACGAGTGCTACTTACTCTATTCATGCAACTAGCAGTGGTATTCTTAGCTACGTTCTATACATGTTTTTTTCTATCATCACAATAATGATAACGTCAGCTAGTCAACTATACATACATAGATCATATAAACAAACACACGTACACACATGCATATAATCTACATATTACACACACATATAAAACAAGCAACACTTTATATTCATTGTATGTGTATGTGATGTGTGTATGTGTGTATACGACCATGTCTGTTTGACTCAATGACAAAATGTTTGACCTATTGATTGATTGACTTGTGTAAAAACTACTGCTACCACTACATTCATAAGAGTATATTATGTTTGTATATGTCGTTGTCTATTTAACCATTATCTATCACATGGTACTTTACAATATATTTGAACAGACTCTATTCTGAGGCCCATTAGATAAACAATGAAAATTGTACATAACTTACATACATAACGTATTGTACGAATCTAAATTAAAAGCACAATAGTTAAACAGTAATGTAAATATTTTTCAATGGAGAATGCTTAAAGATATTTTTTTGGCAAAAGCTAAATTTTGTGTTTAAATACATCTAAAAATACTAAGTGTTGTGCTTTAGTAATATTTTAACTTTATTTTAAATATGAACATTTGTAATGCAAACGGGGCCTAATCTTGCAGATGTAAGATTTTCAATACAGGAAAAAACATAAGCTTAGGTAAAAATTTCATCTCAAGATTAATTAACAGCTTAAATAATTTGAACTTTTTTTTATTGTTTTGATTTGTAATAGTTTTATCTTTTTAGTTCTGTTTAATTGACAAATAAAATGGATATGGACGTTCTCTTCAAATTCAATAATACGAGTATCAAATATAAAAATATATAATAATACCCCTGAATAAAAGGCCCCTTTCGTTACGTGGCATCACATATTTTGCTTTAAAGAACGGAATTTAATCTCATTGGAGGCAGCTAGTTTTCTACACTCAGAAAAAAGTCTGTAATAGGAACTGAAAATTTTGCTGTTGTTACGGGAAATTTTGTTAATTTAAGCCCAGCGGTATTTTTTGCTAATCTTAGCAACTCCTGTCTGCTGACGAGTAGTAAAATAAAATAAGTAAAAGAGTTAGTAAACGCTACTAAATTTTAGTAACATTTTTGTAAAGTGAAATTTAAAATCGGTTTGCTAAAATCAGCAAAAAAAATTTACTAAATATTATTAATACTAGTACAAACAAATTAGTATAGAAAATTAATAAACGCTACCAAATTTCAGTAAATTGCCGTAAAGTTAATGAATTGTAAAATATAGCAAAATTTTAAATTCTTTTAGTTTTCTTCGATCTTCTTGATTTGTATAATATTTCTCATCGAGCTAAAGATCTTTTATTTATAAAAAATCAATTCTAAGTATTTATTTATCCCAATATTTCGTTACCACATTGGGTGACTTCTTCAGTTGAAATTGTTTTTTATAATTGAAAAAAAAAAATAATTATAAAAAACAATTTCAACTAAATAAGTCACCCAATGTGGTGACGAAATATTGGGATAAATAAATATTTATAATTAATTATAAATAAAAGATCTTTAGCTCGATGACAAAAAATTTTAAATTATAAAAAAAATTTAAAATGCACAAATTAACTTAATTATTTTCAGTTACAGTTGTTACACTTACGAATTCGAATATACAAATTTATATTTTTTTATCGAGCATCAAATTTTTTTTATTAATTTTCTTTAGCATTTTGAGGCAATTTAAGTTTGTAAGTTTAATTTTTAATTATTAGAAATAAAATTTCCTTCAATATCAACATTTTAAAATTAGTAAAATTTAATTTTAGCAAATCGGTTTTAAAAAATTTGTAAAATGATTTCAGAAACTAGCAACAAAAATTTGTAAATATTCTGTAAAAATTCTGTAATTTGTAAAATGTAAATAGTTAAAAAATTTACTAAAAAATAATTTTTCTACTAAAAATCACTACAAAACTAGTAAAGTGGGACTGAAAACCTTTTACAAATTTTTCTACTAACTTTTTATTCTGAGTGTAGGGAGTAAAATAACTTGTTAATGGTAAGGTAAAAATAACTAGTTATAGGTAAGGCAAAAGCAACTGGTTATAATTCATTCAAAAAACTGATTTTTGTTAACAATTTGAAAAAAAAAAAAAATTAAAACCAAAAAATAGATTTTAACTGCCAAATAAGTAGTTAAAACACATAAATAGTAACTAATTATTTTCATTTTGAAAGTATTGCGGTATGGCCTAAAAGGCGCTGAGACATCATTATTGTACGAATCAAACTATTTGAAATAAAATTAAAAAGATATAAGGAGCTGTTTAACAAATTATTAGTAACTCATTATTTTCACTTTAGAAGTAATGCAGTAGGCGGGGGTTAGGTCAATATTGATAATGCAAAAATCAATAAGTTGCTATTACTAAATTTTTTCTGGGAATATCACACATATGAAGGTATATTATCCTCTTGTTTTAAAAGCAATTGTTCAAGAGTCTTCGCCTGGCCCATATTCTCGATGCGATTGCATCTACTTTATGCAGTTAAAATACCCGTGTCATCAAATTTATCTAGATCAATTCATTTATTCTTAAACCGCAAATTAATATGATATCCAATATAAATAAATTAACTAAATATTGTAAGAAAAGGGATTGTTTGGAGTCTTCGCCTGGCGCATGTTGCCCCATGTATGTGCACTTAAAATAAATGCACTACTGACTGTTTCGACCAGAGGTTTGCCACCTCTTGCCAAAAATAGATATTGCATAAAATATATAACTGAAAAAGTGATATCTATCATTTTACTTTACACACATTCTTTAAAAAAAAAACTTATGATACATATTCCCATCTTTTTCTCCCTTTTTAACCACTTACTTGACACTCAGCCGATATGAAAATATACGGCCCCTTTGTCTTCTCTGTTTAGGGTTTAAAAATTTCTTACTTTTTCATTGCAGGAAAAAAAATATTTTATTTCCCGTAAATTCCTAGAAAATTCTAATTTGTACTCCCGTTTAATAAGTTTGTCTCCGTTAGTATTTTCCCCCTACCTAGGATTTCAAAATTCTATAACTATTTTATTTTTCAAGATTCCCGGAAAGAAATATTTCATTTCCCTGGAATTTATTTAAAAATAAATTATTTAATTTCTTAAAGAAATTTAAAAACAATAATGTTTTTTTATACATCCATGCTTATTTTGCAAATAAAAAAAAACATATAGTGTTGCAGGAAAATTTGTAAATACATTTAGAAGTTATGGTTAGTTATGTGCCATAAAATATAAGAGAGAAGATGGGACAACCCCAAGTACGTATGATTAATAAAAAAAATACTTATACGCACAGGGTGGCCGATAAAGAAAAAACTAAGTGAACTAATTAATTAAAGATTTCATTCTTTTCATTTTTCATTATTTGCATTTCAATATTTTTAAATTAATAATAATTTGAAGGACTGATTTTGTTTTTCAAAAGCAATGGTTTTTAATTCAATTGCAATTGATAATTCGTCCATTAAAAGATAATAACAAGCTTTTCGAAAAACATAAAAAATGGAGAAAAAATAGATGAAATAGGAAAAATAAAATTGGTAAAAATATGTTCAAACCGATTAATATTACTTAAATGCTAACTCACACCCTTTCTTATCGTTCCACGTGTTTAGTGCTACAATTCCACTCGTTTTTCTTTTTTTCATTCGCAATAGTTTCAATTTAATTTAAATTGCTTAACTGATAAGCAAAAAATAAAAAGCAATTTTTAATAAAATGTACCCTAAACATTATGTATTAAAGATTAGTTAAAACTCAGTAAAGTACTCGTACTTGTGATAAGTTTGAATAACTGTAGGAAAGGTTAAAAAAAGCAAGTTAACTCTCATTTTAAATTAAATTTATTGATCTTAAATTATCATATTAAATAAGCATAAAAATATTGTGAGTGTATAAAAAATCTCTTGACCTTTTTTCTTTGCTTCCAAGATATTTACTTATTTTTTTTTTACAAATTTTCTTACTTTTCCATTACTTGTTTTATTCTTATCATTATCTAAGGAAAGTACATACGTATGTATAATAAAAGTCTACATTTTAATGCTACCATTACTTGGTTATTTCCAGACCTTAAAAAAAGATAATTCTTTTCTAAATCAATTCGCATTAAATTTGATTTTTTTTTTTTTTTTTATATTTTATGTAAAATAAAATGAGACAAGATTTATATCTATTTATGTCGATTCAATTGTAATTCATTTGAATAATTTGTTTTGTTTAAAGATTTGTGAATAAATTGAATTCATTTTATATTATGAAAAGAATCAAAACTGATTCAATAAATAAGATGAATCAATCGTTAAAAAAGGCAATCAGATATAAGAATCCAATTAAGGAATTATGTTCTTAAAGGTCTGGATTTTTCTTTATATTTCTTGTCTTCTTTTAATTTAAATTCAACAAGACAACAACATCTTATTTTTATGCTTTTAGGCACGTTTATTAGACTCTTATTTGTTTTGGAGCTATTGTTGTAGACTAACCTCTCCAATTTCTTCTACTCCTCCTACGTTTGCACTTCTGGCCATTATTATATGCCAGTATGTATTTTAATAACCTCCTCATTTGCAAAGCTCACGTATGTGATAGCAATGTATTTTATTTGTATTTGTATTTGTTAGTGCATTATGGTACCATGTTATTTTTTATTATTGTATTCTTTGTTTAGCACTCGTATAGGAGAAGGTTTTTGGGCTTATTGTATCTATCTTTTATTTTTCTTCAGTTTTGGGTTGTTTTATTCTTTTCTTTCTTTTGAAAAATGTTTATCTTTTTGTTTTTATGGCTTTTTTTTGTACTAAATACATAGTAGATTGCTTTGGCAAACAGTTATATGTATGTTTTTATTTCTTTAATTTGTTCTATTTTTTTTTGTTCTTCTTCTCATTTCTATTGTGTGTTGTGTGCATGGGTGTCCTTCAAGTACATTTTTATTATTATCTTGTCATTGTTTGTGGTTGGAGGTTTTCTTTCTTATTTTTGTTATAGTTGCTGTTGTATTTTAACCAGCTACTAAAGAATGCATAGAGTTTTTGCTTGTGTTTAAGGCTGTTTTTAAATAATATTGGCTTTTATGTAAAAATGGTTACCACCAGTACACCACTCACCACCTTAGTCATTGGTATAACATCTCATCCATCCATTCAGCCAACCACCCATCCAACCATCCATCCATCTATCATAATAGCTGCTTTGTGACTTTTGTTTCTGAATGTGGTTAATGGTTTTGTCATTGTTTTTTAAGATAGAGACTCTTTTTTTTTGTTCAAAGCTTTTAATGATAATGACTTGTTTAGTTATTTATGTTATTGTGGCCATAAGTTATATTAATAGATGAGTTCTAAAAGAAATACATTTACAATATTTAGCCCTCAATTGAAAATAATTTACAATTGGCTAAGAATTTCACATTTACTTTGTCACAAAATCTGTGCATAAAATTTGGGAATATTTAAAAAAAATAAATTATAAATTTAGGTTCTAAATTATTAAACCACTTTCACAAACACTCACTTTTTCTATTAATGTTTATTATTTGTATATCATTAAAAAAATTTTTTATCCCTTAAAATTTGGAATACAATATTTAATTTGGTTTTTTTTATATCAATGTGTATTTGGCTGTATTTTAGAAATAAAGAATCCACTTACATTAAAATCCCTTTGAAAACGGGATTAAGTGTATTTTTTGGATTTATTGTGGCTTTTTCCTTTTAGCTGGATGTTTATGTTCCAAAGCAAAAATGGTCACATATACCTCCTTTCCATTTCATACACATTGAAAAGTATCTAAATATAAAAACTATAGTTTTTCTTTTTGTCTCACAAAGCTCAACACTCCAATAATTGGCAAAACACTTTAGGTCATAAATTAGAATAAATGCCAGAACTAAATTTTGAAAAAAAGGAATAAAATAAAACTAGAAATTTGAGAATGTGGAAATTGTAGTATTAGATTTAGCATTGACATATCGATAAACATAAGTTGACACTGTGCAACTAAATTTTTTTTTATAACTTGACATAAGAATGCCCAATGACTTTTTTATGATAACGAATTCATTTGACATGCCTTGCTTAAGTTGTAAAAAAAAGCCTTCAACTTATGACCATTTTACATTTATAGTTTGAGCATAACTACACTCAGAATATTATGTAGCTTACTGTTTGTAGTTTAATAAAAAAGTTTTCCGTTCCATTTAACAATAAAGGAACATACATTTATTTTTCAAATAAACTAACTTTTTATACATTTATTCGAAATGCTTTACTGTCATTTACCGATATTTTTCAGTTTTATTTATTTTTTTCATTTGTTTGAAATTTAATAAAAATTTACCCACAAAACGGAAATTTGTGATTTATTTGTGTCCGGAATAGTTTTTACAAATTTAAATTTTGTTAGCTGTCTGTTTCAAAAAAAATATTCAAAAAATTTCAATTCGTTTTTTTATTTAAATTGGTTGTAAATATATAAAATTATTTCAATTCAAATTACAAGAACTTCATAAACACACATACATACACAAACACATTCCAAAAGTGTCTATAGCTATGCATACATACATTTTGTAAAAAAAAACAAAAAATACAAAAAGGGAAACAATTTCAATTATTTTAACTGATTATAACATTTGTTTCTTACGGATGTCTCAGTTGTTTGAACATTATTTAAAAATAAATAACAAATTGCATTTAATTTAAATGAAAATTAAGTAGAGCGGTTTTTAAATGAAATATCATTTCTTGTAAATGACATTTTCTGTTTAATTTTAACTTACAAACTATTTTGAGTGTATAATATTTTTATAAATATTTTTCTAAGGTAATAAAAAATAGCAAACACCGATATAGCTATTAAAATGAAGTTCTAATTAGCAAATTTTTTAGTACCAGCATCACACTTTTTGTAATAATAAATTTTGTATCTACAATATGTTTTTCAATTGGTTCCACATAGTTGAAGCAAATTTTTCTACACAGAGAAAAAATATAAATTGCGATAAGGGAATTTTTTTTTCAGCTAAACCGTGTATAGTTGCTGCCACCGAAATTTTTATTTGTGGCGAAAAAAATTCGAAGTTCTGACATCCAAAAAAGAACCTCTTTTGTCACAAGAAATATGTTTTCTCTGTGTATTAATTAAAATTGCACCCTTTTATGGTTTTAATTGAAGAACAATTTTAACAATCAGAAAATTTAAAATTTCGCAATTCTAAAATTCTTTTAGTGTGTTTTTCTTCAATTTCAGAATCACAATTGAATATAAATGTCATATTAAACTTTTCTATCGAAACTTTTAGAGAATAACCATTTTTTTATTTTCGAGTTAATTGACTTGATAATTGACTCACCTTTTAGCAAGGAGGTACGCTTAAAGGGCCTTGTTTCAACTCGTAAATGGTTTAGCAGATTTTAATGAAGATTAGCGGAAAAATTAATAAAAATTTAATTTTAAAAATGTAATTATTATTTTTTTTTCATGCCAAACACGCTTAACATATTTCAGGACGATTTGTATAAGTATTTTTGCACTTTTGATATTTAGTTTTTAAAGTTCTGCATCAAACTAATTAAACCATTTTTTTTATTTTTCTTTTTAGTGTACCTTAAATAAACAAAGGCCAAATGAAGTAAGTACAAATTGTACGACAATTTTAATAATATAATATAAAGCTTTATACTTTTTTTTTTAAATTTCTTCATTGATTGTAACTTTGAGTGTAACTTCATTGTGTGCAACTTTTATTTATTAAAGTAATATTTTTAAAGAAAATTAACAAGAAAAAAGTTTTTATAAATGAAAAAATTTTGATTTCTTACAATTTTTTCACCCAAACAAAAGTTCATTAAATGTCAACTGCTTCAAATTAAATATTGCAGTTGTGACAAAGTCGGGTGTTTGCTGGCAAAAAAATAAGCTTAACTTATACTTTAACACGTACAATTTTTATTTTATATATATTATTTAGACCCAATATACTTTACTAGCATTGATTACAAGCTAAAAAAAATGGATAGTTAAAAAAAGGACAGATTAAAAGGATATTTTATATGTTAAAAATGTACATTGATTTAAACACTCAATTGAAGTTAGCGCCAGCAGCAAAACTTGTTTTTTCCCATAAATTTTATATGAAGATCAAAATGTTGCCAAAGCAACAGACCTGTAAATGTGCTGCTGCCAATGAAAAAGAAATAAATCTATTTTATTTTTCTGCAGTTTGCTTGTCATATAAAATATATGGAAAAAATTGGGTTTTCTGCTGGTAGCAGCTTCATTGGGTATGTTTAGGCATTTCTAATCAAAGATTCGGCTTTGTAAACTACATTGAATCACTTGTCTTAGCAATAGTGTTAAATAAGCCAACCAGAAGAAGGCACTATAGTTTTCCATCGTTTATTTAAAGGGCTCTAATTTAATTCATAAGTGCTTTGGTTGGTCTAGTGATAAGTTTATTAAATTAAGAAATTATTATTTTAAGAAATGTTTAACTTATGGCCGTAATTTCAATAGATATCTACAGTCCTTAGATATTTATTGGTTTTTGTTCGTCTACACTGTAGGTATATAAGCACTGGTAGGTATCTATTGCTTGAAATTACGGGCATTACTAATTCATATAAATCTAAAAATCTGGTTGTAAAATCGGTTCTATTTTTTCTGTTCCAAGTCTCCTAAAAGTATGCTTCAAAATGTTATTATATCACCACACTGAAAGTGTATCAAAATAGAGTTAACAAAACTTTTTCAATACAATAACATTTTAAATTAAAATTTCAAACTCACTCATAAACAGATTTTCAATAGTTTATACAAAAGAAAAATTGTCAGTACTATCACGACAACCATTATTGACACAACGTGACAGTCTAATAAACCCCATAATAAACGGATGAGACAGATTGTGTGTGTGTGCGTGTGTGTGAATACAAAAGTTGTATGAAAATGTTATTAATATAAATTTTTTGTAAATATTTCGAGGCAAGATGGAAAATATTATTATTTAGAAACTTTCAACTGAAATTATTTATGACTTCAAACTAAGCTCTAAAGCTAAAATTTCAATATATTAGCTGTGCGGCAAGCTATTAACGTTTTATTGTCTCATATCCATACAGACCTAAGTAAGAGTTAAATAATAAACGTTGGCTTTTCTAAATTTATATGAGAATAACATAAGCCAACATTGATAGTATAAATTTGATTTGTCGAAAAAATAATTATAGTAACTTGAATTTATGTAAGAATTGATTGAAGCTTAAATTTGATTATTGAATTTCAATACTTTTTAAGTGCATATATTTTTCATTGTACAATTTCATATTTTTAAATATGTCAATATTATACCTTTACAGAGGTTTAATTGTAAATTTTTAGGAATTAGTTTTCTTAAGATCACATTTCATGTCCCAAATAGATAAACAAACAAAAAAATTTTTTTATTCCCAACAACCCCTTCAAAATTTCAACAATATTTCAAAAATGTTAACAATGTCACACATACATTTGAGGCTTTCCACACCAACTGTTCAGCTAAAAAAGATAGTATTTCCCATAAATTTTATATTTACAGTATTTATTATATTATGGAAAAACTTTTTAAATTTTTTCAAAAATTAGCGACGTTGGCGTGGTTAAATATTGATCACTTTAACGTTTCAGTTAAGTATATTATTTGTAATAATTTCTTTCTAAAAATCGGCAAAAATCAAATGATATTTTTCCATCGATTCAGAAAGTTTCAGGGCGTTACTCAACTTCGCAAATCTTTAATTTAAATTAATATTTTTTTTATATGTATTATGAGAGATAACTGGACGTCTGATTATTATACACAGGGTGATTCAGTCACGACCCGCCGAATTTCACCAGCGTATTTCTTGTCTCATTTCATGAAAATATGTCCACTACGACCATCCCCGAAAATGCAAGTGTGCGAAATGGCAGCGATTTGAAAATTTTCGGATTGGTGGTCGGAGGGTAACTTCTGAACCAGTGGTCCAATTTTTATTTTTGGGCTTGTTGGAAAGGTCTTTGGTAGACCTTTCAGAATCAATAAAAAAAGTGAAATCGGCGAGATACAGAGCTTTTAAAAAAATTGAAAAAAGACATAAGAACGTCAATTTGCTCAGCCAGATGGCAGGTTACTACCAAAATGCCCTTTCCAAAATGCCCTAAAGGAAGCCCAGCGTGTCTTACCGTTCCAAAGTTATGACCATTTTACTGAAATGCAAACATTTTTTTTAATGTTAACTTACAAAAACAAATGAATGTGTGCTGTTATTTCGCTTCCAAAAACAAAAAAAAAATGTTTTCATTTCAGTCAAATGGTGTAACTGTAGCTGGACAGTTGTACTCGAAAACATCATTTTCATGAAACTTTTAAATATTGCAGCAACAACAAAATATTAATTTAAAAATTTAGTTTTAAATTCTACGTGAAAGTTGTTTTAAAATGTAACAAAATTGTAAAAAATATAATTTTTAATTTCGCACCACTCTAATGTTCACAGTACGATGAGTATACATTTTTTTTGTATTCCTTTTACAATGGATGTCAAGTGCTGTGTTGTTGTTTCAAATCTTGTTAGAGTGTAGTAAATAAGTATGGGTGCCAGTCTCACACATATACAAACACAAATAGTTTGTGTTAAACGATTTTACATGTATGTATATAAAGTATTTTATTTTATTTCTACCACTTTTATAACAACTATACTCAAATTGGACTTTACTTAGAACTCTGAGGGAAATGTCTTCAATAAATTGAAGGTATATAAGAAGTTTGATTCATTTAATATCATTAAAAATTAGTTTAATAAAACTTAAAAAGCTCTTAATTTATTTTAAGAATTTTTTATTTATATTGTGCAGAAAATTTACATTAATTTAAAAAAGAAAATATTTATTGGCCGAAATTTCTCTCTGTAGAAAGACACAAAATATAAAACAACAATTATCATTATTAGAAAAAATCTGCGGTATGGGGGGGGGGGGGGGGGGTGGTAAGTTTATTTAAAATCTTACAAACATTTTACAAAAGTAGGCAAATTCAAAAGTAAATTCTTCATATGTAGTAGTATTTATTTATGAATTTGCGTTGTAGTGTATGTGTTAGTGTCATTATTATTTTATATCTGTTTTGTTGATTTTTTGCCTTTTTTAATGAAAATGTGTATGAATTTTGTGTTAGTATATGTTAACACATATTCATGTGTGTTTATAAAAATATTTGCATATACGTGTATGTGTGAGTAGTTAAAAATTGTCGAAATACATTGATATTCATGTTTTCAACTTTTGTTGTCTGCTTGTTTTAATAATGATTGTATTTAAAAGATTTATTAAAGTTAAAGAATTTAATTTAAGGATTTATTAAAATTACTAATTCATTTTTTTAGATTTATTTTAAATATCTTAAAAACAAATTCCAGGCTTTTTTCTTTAAATATTTTGATACATATTCAATTTCTTACACATATTCAAGTTAATTAAAAATCTTTCATATAACAAAGACCTTCAAAATACCCGTTATTACAAAAACAGGTCCTCTTTATAATTCCCTAAACGCAAAGACTTGTTGTTCTTTTGCATTCAACTTTTTTTTTTGTTACTAGAATCCGTTCTTCAAAAACGGAAAAAATTCCATTCTTTTCTACTTCTTCTTTTATTTTATTTTTTTTTACCTAAACGGTATTACTTCATTATAACCCCTAACATCCTTGATACCATCCTTGATGTCATTTTATTCTTTCGAAATTTAAAAATAAAACTACTAATAACACCTTGACTACTTTATTGGATGAGAATTCCAAAACATCACAACGTACAAAAAAAAGATCTTGGTAAAAAAACCAGAACATGTTTTTTTTATTAAACTTAAACCTCAAACAAACAAAACCACTACTTTACTACTTAAAAAGTAAAGTAAAGTAAAGTTTGTTTTTTTTTTTTTTGTTTGGTTTTTTTGTTCAACAAAAATTTATTTCAATGTCATCCACATAGTTTGTTTTACCAAACCAAGCTACAATCAAAATAAAATAATATGCTGCAACAGCAGCAACAAGATATTATCCATCCAGCTACGAACTAGTAGAGTGTTCCACAGCAAATGCACGTTTAAAGTGACGAAGAGATTTTTCTTAACTTTATGGCTAGAATGTTTTTTGGTAGTACTCGTACTAACTTGTTTTTGTTTTGTTTTCATACATACAAAAACACATATTGAATATTTAATTTACAGAAAAAAATTACATGTCCTTGATTACATGAAGATTTACTGGGATTTTTGTTATTTTTAATTTTTAATATAGCTTACGGTAATAAGAAAAAAACTTCCGCAAGAAAACTTAAAATTTATCGAAAAAAAGTATCACAAAATTTTAATGTTTGTAAATTGTCATTTTCCATATAAAAATTCTTTGAAAAAATTGAAGTTACAAAAAAATAAAAACTTTTCAATTTACAAAAATCATTTTTTTTTTATTTCCATTAAGACCAATTTTTTTATTTTAGTCATTTTAGTTTAGGGGGAGAAATCAAAAGTGCTCATTTGTAGAAAGAAGAAGAAATAGACACAAGATGGTCACCATACTTCCGCACTTTCTTTCCATTAAGGGACTCGTCAGTGGTTAGTTATGATGAAAATATATTCATTGTTAAATTGTCTCTATAAAAAAAGATTTGTCTACACAACCGGGGCTACGCCTCGAAATAACATTAAACCCCATTGACATTTGTAGGTAAAATTTTTGTAATCAAGTATTAATTAATTAAATAACATATACCTTTAGTCAATTGATACCTTTTAAAACACTCTACCCAGCAAAAATAAATGGAGCATCATCCAAATTTATCACTTATTTCATTAGATCACCCCGAAGTCCTCCTTTATGTATTTTTATTTTATAAAATATATTAACTGTAATACTGTATAGAATTTTGAATTTAAACTTTAAGTAGGATACAAATATTACACATTCTTATAGTAATCGAAAGAAAAAAATTGTTCCTTAACATTTTCATTAATATTTAATTTTAAAATATTATTTGTAAAAAACAGTTTTTTTTTTCGAAATGTTTCAGTAAAAATTTCCCAATTATTTTTATGACATTGCATTTACGGGATTATTGCATTTTTGGTTGTTTTCTAACAATTGAATATAAATTTATATTTATTTATTTTAAAGGTATACTGTCTTAACTGTCATTTTCCGTAAAATCTAACGGCAAACAAATTAAATATCACGGAAGTGAAAGCAACTTTTTTTTATCCAAAAGAGTTGCTAAAGTCAAGCTATCGTGTATAGCACAGGGGGAACAGGGTCCGATAAAAATGACAAGAATTATGGGTTCAAATTCAATTCAAATTTTGTTTTTATTTTATTAAATAATAATTTTGTTTTTAGTCGACCTTTTTGCTGTAATTTATTAAATAAATAATTAAGCTCGATTATTTAATTATTTTATGGTCACAAAAGAACAAATTTCTTCCAAATATCGGTAGTTTGATTGAAAGGTTTGCATTGACTCACGAACAGTCGGACTGAATGACAATGCTAAATTAATTAAGAAATTGATTAAAAGTCGATCGAACCTCCGCAGTTATTGAACCTCTATCATGACTGCGAAAAAGTTTTATTTAAAATTGACGTCATATACATGGAGCACGACTAAGGTCTGTCCGTCCGCAAATCGATGTAAGTAGGCCAACAACATTTAGACTAAAAAAAATCAAATAATGAAAAATTATCCAACCAGTATGTAAATCGAAATATATATGACCACACTTGGTCATACATAGGCTTGTATATGATCATACATGCTCATATACGATCATAAATATTCATGCAGAGTTTAATATATGACCATACATGTTCTCATGCATTACCATATATTTTCGGATCTGAAATACACCCTCATATTTCGACCATATGTCCTCATATGATCATATACACTCAGAAAAAAAGTTTGTAGAAAAATTTGTAAACGGTTTCCAATCCCACTTTACTATTTTTGTGCTGATTTTTAGTAAAAAAAAAATATTATTAGCAAATATTTTTGCTATTTACATTTAACAAATTACAGAGTTTTTACAGAATAATTAAAAATTTTTGTTGCTAATTTCAGAAATCATTTTACAAATTTTTCAAAACCGATTTGCTAAAATTAGCAGAAAAAATACTAATTTTAAAAAAGTGGATATTGAAGGAAATGTTATTTATAATTAAAACCTTCACATACAAACTTAAATTGCCTTAAAATGTTACATAGATTAAAAATAGTGATCGGAAGTGAATATACCAACTCATGTCTTAAAATAGGACATCCACTAAAAATAGCACTTAAAAGTTTTTTTGGTTCTAAAAACAATTAAAATTTGACTTTAGAAGTAAAAAAAAATTGACTCAAAACAAAAATTACCAAATAAAAACAAAATGATTAATTCGTTTATGTTTTAACAATTTTTAATATTTTTAAGCCTTTGATTTTGTTTTTAATTTTGTATAAAATATTAAAAAAAAAAATAAATAAAATAAAAAAAAAATTATGCTTGATAAAAAAAATAAATTTAAAATTTTGTACTAATATTAATAATATTTAGTAATTTTTTTTGCTGATTTTAGCAAACAGATTTTAAATCCCTTTTTCAAAAAGTGTACTTAAATTAAGTAGCGGCTACTAATTTCATTGTACTATACGTCAGCAGACATGTGTTGCTAAGATCAGCAAAAGATACCGCTGTGCTCAAATTAGCAAAATTTCCCGTAATAACAGCAACATTTTCAGTTGCCATTACAGACTTTTTTTGGTGAGTGTATGAACATATACGGCCACATACCCTCAAATTTCCGACATTTATAAACATCAGTAAACTCTCAATATATATCTGTACCACAGTTGTAGTGATTTTATTACTTCGGTTTCATCTCTTATTTTGCTGGGTACTTTAAAAAATTTTGTTACTACGAAATTTTCAGGATATGTAACAAGTGGATCTAAATTACAAAGGCAAAAGTATAATAAATAATTTAATAATTTACTGAATCAATTTTATTGATTTTACTGGCCAAAAATTATCTCTGTGAACAATTAAACATTTGGTTTGTAAAGTTGACTTCCTCAATTTTACAAAAGTTAGCAAATATTAAAATTAAATACATAATTTTTGTGGTTTTGCCACAAACTAAATTTAACATTAATATCACTAAACTATATAATTAAATATTCTGCATAATATCACTCATACATATTGGTGAATATGTATGTATATATAATTTAATTTAACCATAGTAGTACTATAAATATTTACATAGTACTTATACTACATACCTATCTGCCTGACATATCAAGCATCACATATGTTACATACATAGTTGTTTAATATTATAACATGGCAAATGTTAAATAACTACGTATGTAGTAGTATAAGAGTGTATAAGCCAACAATTTTTTAACACATAGTGTGATATTTTGATGTTGTGATACCAAATATATATGAACAAGTAACTAAAGTCGACTCATCATCAGCAACAGAGTAGACAAAAAATAAACTATTAAAGTAAAAAGCAAATTAAATTATTAAACGAGACACATTTTCTAGTGAATATCGTCAGAAATAGAGGAACAGTATCATCCATACATGCAGTCACCTACATTTTATATAGTTTACCAGAAAGTATAAGAATATACTATAATCAGAGCATAAAAGAATAAATTAATTTTTCAATGTCGTTCTTATTAGCTATATATTCTTAAGCTGTATATTCTTCTTAAAAAATTAATAAGAAAACTGAGTCAGTCTAATGTTGCAACGACATGTATTGATTTTCTCCAAAAAATGTTGATATTTTTACCTGATTTAACAGTTAAAACAATCAAAAAATTTGTCTTATACTACCGAAGCATTCAATTATCAACATATTTTATTGTCAGGATGAATTTGTTTTCTCTATGAATAGGATTCATTTAAGTTTTAATTTAATTTTATTCCATATAATAAATACTCAGAATTTATTCTTTTAAAGCTCTGATATAAATATATATATACTCGTATATATACATATTCTAGAATTAAATATAGTACGACTGTATGTAAATGAAATGCTTGTGTAGATAAATAAGTTTAATGATGATGTCTTTACCTGCTGCCGATCTTGATCATCAGCATCATTAACAATAACAACAAATTGTTATGTGTTGAGTACCATGAAATTGACACTTAATGAATATTTAAACATAAAATGTCATTGCAACTGCAGTCAAACAGTCATTCATTCATTCACTCATTCATTCGTAGTAGCAGCGAAACAACTAAATTAACCTCGACCTTCGTTAAAAGGCTTGAATGATAATGCAGTTGGTGATGATACGAGTAATAATATAATGCATTACAACTCATACATTTGTCATTTAGTTTATATAACATATGTAGTAGTAGTAGTAGATGACGTCATGTATTAAGTGTTGCATATAAAATGTTTTGCAAAGAATTGCAATTTAAATATATATTTTAACAAAGAAAAATTATACAATTTCAAGGTTCAAACATCAATAACCAACCATACATTTGTTTTGAATTTTCAGGTTCAAGCCAAACAAAAAACAACAAAAAAAAAGACCTCAATCAAATATGAAATCAATATTCTATTTGTTTACAAATTGACCATCGTTAATGCCATAATTGATAAATCCATTCATATTTTTTATGTTATATCGTTAACAATAAGTAATTATAAATTAAATGCACGCATTTTTCTTTTTTGATCGTCACATTTAAACACTATTCGACAGAAAAACGCCCTCTTGTTAAAATAAAAAAAAAAAAAACAATCATACAATTAAACATACAATTCAAAATTAACTTGGTAAGCATGCGTAACCATTGTCAATGTTAAAAGACCATATGCATGATCAAACAGCAACAACAAAAATCACAAAAACTATCATCAGCCAACACACGTAATAACAATTTAATGTTTATATCGTACGTACAACTATATGTTATGTATCTTGTCTCTCTGTCTGTCCAGTTGTTGTTTGGTCTTGCTACTTCTTTTTCAGTTACTAACTTTAATAAAAACCTGTATTTTTTTTCTTCTTCTTTTTAATTGCTTTGATTATATGAACGTACCCGTGTATTTAAAATATATTTATTTATTTACTGTGTGAGTTGTGGAGATCTTGCATGCTGCACAATGCACAATTTTACTGTGTTGCATTCAATGTTTCAAGTCTCGTTTTCATTTCAAGAACCAGGTCAAGGTTATGTATGCGGTTTTGTGTTAACAACATTAAAAAAAAAACAGCAAAACAGCCTCGTTTGTTTTCATGTATTATTCCTTCGACCAAAGTCAACGTTTAAAGTCAAGTTTTGTTGTGTTGAATTTGTAAACATGACTTTTTTATAATGATCAAACATGTTTTATAGTTAGTGTTTGTTTTGATATCATTTTGTGTTTGATATCAAACATGTTGTTGTATGCTTTGTCAATTTGGTTTAAGCCATGTTAAATTCAACTCAAAACAATCTGTAAAAGAGTGGTAGAATATAAATAAAATGTGTGAATGTTGCCCATTGTTTTTATCTTACTAACTTAATCAAATTACACTCTTTTTCTATCCATTTAAAAGTTTTTTCTCTTAAATAAGAGTAAAGAAGGCATTTAACAATATTTTCGAGTAACATCAAAGTCAGTATGTACAAATTACGTTACAAAATTCTAATTACATAAATTATTAATGGTGAGAAGTAATTAAAATTATTTCAGCACTTCTTAAAATTTCTTTAAAAAAATGCATTACTTTTTTATTATTTATATTTTTGGAAATACACTCTTTACATTATTTATATTACATTTTTTACATGGTTTTTGTTATTTCCTTCATATTGTTTACAGTATTAACATCATCTAGAAGATAAGAAAGTAAAGCAAATATAGCCGTTATATCATCTGGAAGTTTAAAAAGACTTTTTTTTTTAAAAAATCACGGGCAAAAAAATACAAATTTCTTTTACTGTTTTTGCACTTTTATTTTAAATAAATGATCCAGTATTCCGTGTATTTATATTTATTTTGCTTTAATAAGGGTTCCCTTACAATATGTTATTTTCTGAAAAAAATTAAAAATTTATTTTGTTATGCAATATACACGCATTGTTGAATAGGTTTGCAGGCAATTACATATGTTTTTAAACTACCATACATATGTTTGAAGTATGCTTCCAAATGTTAATTTTTTTATCGTTATTATAAATATTTATGTTTCCAGCCAAACATTGTAATGTTTGCATTTTCCCACCTAAACAAATATATATTTACAACTTTAATGTTGCATCCCACAAACATAATAATGATAAGCATATGTATATTTGCAGGCAAATATATTTTATATATATTTGTTGGTAGATGCGTGTCATCTTATCCAAACATATTTTATATAGTATAATTACAGACGAACATGTTTTATTTGCAGGCAAATATATTAGTTTAGAAACATGGCAAATATATTTTAAAGAGTTCTTATATGCATATTACCAGCACAATTATATTTCCATGTTGTTTTTTTAGCTTTCAGAATTAAATAAATAAAATATAATTTAAGCTTACCCTACTATTTGAAAATGCAATCCCAAATCTTGCTATTATTTTTTCCATAATTTTCTAAAGGCTTACTTAATATTTTTATTTTTTTTTTTTTTTTTGATTTTAAACTAAAAATATTTTTTTTTGACATATTTTTCAACATTGCCGATTTGCCTTCCAACTGAAAAAAAAGAAGAAAAGTTCAAATTAGTACTTCCCAGTAAAAAGTGAAATTCCAAAGAACAGGTTGTAAAGCGACTGATATCGCATTAGCATAGGTTCAAATTTATGTTCTACCGAACTCAGAATATTATGTAGTTTACTGTTTATAGTTTAATAAAAAACACTTTTCCGTTCCAGTTTAAAATAAAGGAACATACATTTATTTTTCAAATAAATATCTAAATTAACTTTTTTATGCATTTATTCAAAATAATTTACTATCATTTACCGATTTTTTCAGTTTCATTTATTTTTTTCATTTGTTTGAAATTTAATAAAAATTTACCCACAAAACAGAAATTTGTGGTTTATTTGTGTCCGTATCAGTTATTAAAAATTTAAATTTTGTTTGCTGTCTGTTTCAAAAAAAATTTCAATTTGTTTTTTTTTTTATTTAAATTGGTTGTATACAAAATTATTTCAATTCAAATTAAAAGAACTTTATAAACACACATACATACATACATACACAAGCACATTCACATTCACACAAAAAGTGTCTATAGCTATGCATATATACATATTGTATTGTAGATTACAACAAAAAAAAACAAAAAATACAAAAAGGGAAAAAATTTCAAATAAATTATAAAATCATTTATTTTTGAAGGAATTGGTAGGTAAAATTTTAACATTTATTTTAACTGATTATATCATTTGATTTTACGGATTTGTCAGTTGATTAATAAACTTTAAAAAGAAATAACAAAAGGCACTTAATATAAATGAAAATTAAGTAGACCGGTTTTTAAATGAAATATCATTTCTTGTTAATGACATTTTCTGTTATTTTAACTTACAAACTATTTTAAGTGCGGGTGTCTCAGTAAGAATGCACTTTTTCATTTTAAAATGAAAACACGTATTTTTGAGACAGTTGTATTTTTTTTTTTATCAGATTGCAAAGAAGACGTGTTCCGATTAAGTATGGAATAAAAAATCCGTCAAATGGCCCCACGGCTCTGATGACCAGCCATTACTCTTTGTGGAGGTCCTTTGTCAAAATTCGCTGCGTTGTGCTTCGTGAAATTTGAAATTGTTGAGAACGATGCCGAATTGATGTTTTCGAGTATTCGGCGACACTCTCGTTTACAGCAGCAATGTTTTCAAGAGACCGACCGGTACGTTGACGCACAAGGGTCTTATTGTTCCTAACTGACCCAATTTCTTCAAATTTTTTGACCATTCTTCGAATGGATAACACATAAGGTACACTTTCTCGACTCAAAATTTTTTGAAGTTTGCGAAGTTCTTTCGTAATAATCAGAATATGTGACAGCTGCCAAATTTCAGAGTTGCCACTTGCACAAAAAGATTACACTAAATTTAAAAAGTGCACTGTTACTGAGACATCCTATACAAGAGGTTGGTTTCTCCAATCTTACATTTTGACCCGCGGGAATCAGTTCTAGAACATGCTCCATTGAATCCATGGTAAAAGATTATGTTCTAGCATAGTTGCAAAGGTAAAATGTTATTTAAAATTTTGCCGGGTTTGATTGTCTTCTTAAAAAAAAATTATTGATATTCTCGTAATATCTTCTGAATGATTTATCTTGCAAATCCCTGTTCCAACAGAACCATTCTATTGGCAACCAATTTCATTCCTCGGTGCGTATCTGTAAATCTCTAGAAAAAATATAATTAAGGTTGTTTCAATGCTTCCGTGTCAGTAAATCAATTTACTGATTTAAAATTTGGTTTAAGAAATAACTAAAAAGTAATTTAAACTCAAATAAACTTTTTAACTTTCTTTACTATACAACAAATACTTTAAAAGTTTACTTTGCTGAAGTGATTAATATAAAAATTAAAAAAGTTGTTTGTTATTTTAATCCTATTTCCATATATTTGATTTGTTGTTTCATATTTTTTTCAGAATTTAATTTGATTCTGATTTTAAATTATTGTAGTTTAAAGGGAAAATGTATAGAAATGTAAAAGTTTGTTTTGTTAAGCAATATTTCAAAATTTGTTTACTTTTCTGAAAATAATATGTATTAAAATCTCCGAATTTGTCAATGGAAAAAATATTTACAAATCTAATGAATTTAAAAAAACAATTTATAAGTCATAATTTCATAATTTATACACCTATAAATTATTTGCCACAGAAAATTAAAATACTAAGTTTTTTTATTTATACAAAACTATAATAGTTTTTTTGTTTAGAACAAGTTAAAACAAGTAGTGTTTTTGGGTTTTCCTAGTTTTTATTTTTTACCAAATAAACAAAAACGGATTGCAAGGCTAGCTTTGTTTGAGTATTTGCCGTATGAGTAATATTTTCCGTATGAGTAATATTATTAAACAGTTAAATATCACTTATATACATCAATTTGTACTGAAAGTTAAACATTGTTGTTTTAACATTTAAAATTCACATTACACTAAAATAAATTTACATATGCTAACCAAATTTTGCAACAATGTTATCTTGTCATCCTCAAAAAATTAACCATTACAATTGATTTGTTCTAAGTATATTTAAATTATTTTTTTTTTAATTTCCCCTACTTAAAAATTACATAAATACATAGAAATAAAAAATTTATTCATTGTTCCACATATGGTTACCATAACTTTATTAAGTAAAAACTACAATATTTACTAACACAAATGCATTTTTATGATCTTGTGAAAAGTGTATAAGAAAATGTGGTTACACTTGATACTATAAACAAAATCACAAATGACAACAAAATCTAACTAAATTGGAAATCAAAATGACAATGATTTTAACATGGCAAAAACAACAAATTGAAATTGAACAAAAAAAAACAAATTCTTACGTACAACATCTGTTGCTTTTAATGTTTGATTTTTTTTATATGTGACATTGTTTTTGATTGCAATTGTAAATGTGATTCGGTATTTGTGGCTATGTATAGAAAAATCAGGGTTATTTAAAGATGAAAAAATAACAACAAAAAAATGCATCTAAAAAATCAATGACTTTGAAAATTCATTGTAATTGAAAACCTAATAGTAACAAATAGTTGTTAAATATTTTATCAAAAAATCAAAATTTTTTAAAATAAATTTATTTTATTTTAACATGTGTTGTTTAAAGTATCTGAATTTACCACCTGTATTTATTAAAAATGTAAATATAACATTTTTTATACACCATAAAATATTTAATATGCAATTATATATTCATTGAATAAATTTTGTAAAAAAAAATCAAGTAGGCCGATTTTTTTGTATACAATACATTTTTTCATAAATTTAAACATAAACATACTAAAAAGGCTTTAATACAACACATGTATATAAAATTATGCTTGTATGTCTGAGTATATATACATATGACGTTTTCTATACCAAGTGTCCACCTAACAAAAAATCTATAATTTTAATGTCAAGCCCATAGTATTTATTGCGCTCTATGGTACGAATAAAAATGTAAACTACTTTTTGAATTTTTATAAAAAGTGGACAAAGTAGGCGTGGTTAATTATTGACAAATTCACCTCTCACATATAGTAGATATGTGTAGGCTATTACTTCTACTGCATTTCCCCTTCTTTTGTTTATTTTATAAATTTTTATATTGTTTTTATTTTATGTTTGTTAAAAAAAATAAAATTCGAAAAATAAAACTTAATTTTTACTCAAACTTTTGTATTATACACTTCAATTGTGATAATAAATTTTTATACAAAAAAAAATAAATAATTTTTGTCTACAGTATGTACATTAGAGCGTACCAACTTACAGGCAAGGCCATTTAAAAAAAATACTTTTTTTGCCGAACGTAGGGGTCGCCTTTTTAAGTTTTTCGTTATATCTTCAATATTTACAGTCCCATCTTAAAGTGTAATATATCGATTTTTTTGTTTCAGGGAAAACAATATTTTTGGTCTGAGGTCCATTGGGCTCAAGTGTCCCGTTCTAGTACTTACCCCCCAAATCTCATTTCCTACCATTATAATGTGCCACCCTAATGTCAGAAAATTAAATCTCGCAAAAAATCATAAAACGTTTCCTCAGGAAGTATTTCGATAATTCCAGCACAACTATTTTAAAAATGTTTTTTAGAAATTTTTTATTGCGTAATGTAGGGGTCACACTTTAAAATGTTTCTTATATCTTCAGTATTTACAATTGGATATTAAAGTATGATATTGATGTTCTTGTGTCAAAAAGACCAATTTTTGCTTCAAAAGTTATTGACCTCAAGAACATTAGGATGACACATGAGCGTTGTAGGAACTGAGATTTGGGAGGTAAGTGAAAACAAGACCGGTTGCGAAAATACATATCACGAGATAGAAGACAAGAGGACGGGTTCCAAAAGTACCTGTCACGTGAAAGATCAATATCACGTGATGGGTCTGAAAGTACCATTCCAGTGGTAGGTGAAAAAAGGATCGGTTTCTAAACTATCACGCCTCTATCACGTATTGGGTCTGAAAATACTAGCCCCGTGTTAGGTGAAAACTGTACCGGTTTGAAAGTGCGAATACTGTAATATGTTCTTTGGGGTTAGTTATATGACATGTTCTTTGAGACCGGTCCTGTGACATGTCACCATTGACGCCCTCCTAGGACAAGGACATGTTAAAGTTACAGATCCTTTTCATATGAAAAACCGTGACCGATCCATATCACAATGTACCGGTCACGTGACGTGTCCTGTGATAGGTCCTTTTTCCGCAGGGAAGTTAATAGGAAATTTAAAAAAAATTAGAACAATTTGTTTTTTATTTACCTAAAAAAAATATTATTGTTTTTCTTTCAACTCAGAAAGATTTAGATCAGTACTCAGCTTTGTTTTAGAGAAAATATTCGTTGAATATTTTTTATATCAAATATTCAATATAAATTTAAACATTTGTTCTATAATTCGAATCAATTAACAATTTGAATTTTAATTGAATATTTTTTAAACAGACACAATTTAACAAATATTTTTTCAAAAATGCTAAATTAATTAAAATTAATTTAACCTCGTTAATATTTGACATTTGTAAGGTATACGTTTCATGTAGTGTGTGGAAAGCCACAGTGTGGAAAGCCACTTATGTATGTGTTTAATATTTTTAATTTTTTTTGTTGTAACACTTGTGAATTATTTTTATGTCACTTTTATATTAACAATTCTCATTATTTTAAAAAAGGAAAATATTTAATTATATAACAGAAAGCACACACACACACGCATGTGACATTTATAATAACGTACGAGTGAGTTAATGTGCAAATGTAGGTGTGAAGATTGTGTGTGTTAAAGAAACCGCAAATATGTGTTTGATGTGTAAATAATTTATATGATTGTGTGTTAGGGTGTGCGGATAACAAAAAAATAAAATTAAGAAATAACAAAAGAACGATGAGCTGAATATGAGAGCAATAAGTAGACAATTGGTTAGGGGAGGGGGGAGGGGGGGACTTTAGTTCTCTACCGTCATTTACATTTGGCAATATTTTTTTATATTTATATTGTTAAAAGAAAGTTTCAAAATTTTGCATAACATTGCTGGCAAAATGTTCGATAACGACGATATCGTTACAAAACAAAAACACATTTTAGGTGTTTATTTTTAATCCACAACACCAGTGTAAAGATTAACATCCTGCATTGTTTTATACCAGTTTTCTTGTTATTTGATCAAATATGTACTACTGTATGTAGGTTATGGAGGCGTATACTTTATTTATTATTTAATTTGAAATTTTATTGCTCATACGCTTAATTTAATCTTTGTATGTCCAATCTCAAAAAATAAGAGCATATATTATAATTGGAAATAAAAAATTTTATGATCATGTAAGACCGTCTTAGAAACTATAATTTTACAATTTTATGAGTAACTTTGCATCTGCAAAATCTGGAAAGCAAAACGGAGCTATAAAACTGATCTCAAATATATTAAAACTTTTCAATCGATCAAATATTTTTCATGTAATTGACACTTGATTTTTTTTTTTTTTTTAATTCATAAACACATTTCAGTTGATAAACTTTTAAGCTAATAGCATATATCACTTTACTTCTTCTTTAAGAAGCTGTTCGGTGACATTTCTTAGTCCAGAATTCTCCTGAGAAATGTCATCGAACAGTTTTAACTTGACGTCTACAGGAGACATAAAATTAATGTTAAAATAAGAAAAATACGTTTAAAGCAACAAAAAGTTATTTTTGTTATTATTTGATGTTAATTGTATGTCTCTTGGAGACCTCAAGTTATCCCTTTGAGACCCAGACTCACAAATGGTAGCTTAGATTCTTTTTGTTAGATTCTTAACAAAATTACATTTCACAGATATAAATGACGTTTTTCGAAAATAATTAGTTTTCGAGATATTTTAGTGTAGAGTAAAAAAATTATGAAATTATGCTAGATAAAAAAAAACCATTCACAATAGAGCCATTTAGAGAAGTTTTTTGCTCGACCTCTAGCAGATTGGTTTCTCATGCAAATGCGCCATTAGAGCCAATTATAAAATATGCAATTTTGTTACAATATTTTTTAAAAAATTCTGCGAAAAGGTACACAGAGAAAACAGATTCATCATGACAGCCGAATTTTATGCCAACTAATTATTTTGGTTGCAGCAACCGAATCACTTAGTTGTTCTATTAACTGAATTTCTGTTACCACAAACAAATATATTGGTGGCTGCAACCAAACCATTTGGTTGGCAAAAAAAATTGGTTGTCACAATGAATCTGTTTTCTCAGTGTAGTAATTAAATAAATTTATTGTAATTCCACTGTAAATAGATTTTACACATACTATATAGTGCATTTGAATTTTGGTATAAAAATAGCCTTTCCAAAATGCCATTTTAGCTTGTGATGTTGAAAATTTAAATTTTCTAAACAGCATATGTTCATTCAAAATAAGTGTAATAAATAAATCATAAAGTTGCATATTAAATTTAAGTTTGGCCCCCATATTAAACCTATAAAAGTTTTTAGTAGATATGATCTCATTTTATATTGTCTATTAAATAAGAAAAATATAAGACAAACAAATATGATAATAATGAAATATAATAAAATTTCAAGGATTTTGATATTTATCCTAAAAATGAACCATTAATCATAAGTTAAAGTTAACATTTTAAAAGTGTTGTCATAAGAAAAATTTAAAACAAAAACTCTTATTTTTTTTTTTAATTTTTAATTATACAGAACAAAGCGCTTATGTATGAATGAAAAAAAATCTGTATATTATTTAGACTTAATGTTGGATTTTTATTAATTTGCTTTACAAAACTGTTTTAAAAATATATATAAAATAATTATGCATATAACTGCAAATGATGTTGTCAAAAAAGATAACACATGAATAACCAAAAGCCATTCTAATTTGCAATGCTATAAACGATTAAAGTAAATGTAATTAGTAACAAAAGATTTTAAAAAGTGTATGACTAAATATAAAACTTAAAACAAATCCAGCGAAAAAAAAAATAAATAAATGCATCCATTATAAATTCATTAACTCAATGAAAATAATTGTTTAAACGTATGAGTAATATGAATTTGTTTTTTTTTAATGTTGATGAAGGGTGGCGTATGATTAATAATAACTTTCTTTTATATAGTATAAAATTCAGCAAAATTCAGAAAAAACTTAAAGAAAAACAATATGCTTTGTTTAAAATATTTACCAATCAATAATTTTTGCAATCTTTAAAAATCGTTGATATATTTTTGCCATTATTAAAACAATTTGCATGAATTTTTCTACCTCTTGTGTTTAATGTAATCAATATATTTTTTTTTCATGATTACATATTTCTGTTTATATTAGAATAAATTGGTTCAAGATCAGCTGCAAGCAATATAATTATTGATACTCATACAATCATTTATACCACATTGGAGATTTGATATCAATGTAAAACAACAATAAAGAATACAAATCATTTCATTATACTTAGTCAGTGTGAATGTGTAAGCTTAAGTGTTTAGGCATTTGTGGCATCGAATATATTGTTAACCTTGTCCCTGAGGCTTAAAAATATATATTTATATGAATGCGTAAATGAAAAAATACAGCAAAACCTCGTTAATTTGAATAATTGATTGCAGTTCATAATGCCTAATAAATCAAAATTTCCAAATTACCGAAAATAAATAAAAACTAATATATAAAAAAAATATATGTATTGCAGTAACAGATAAATGAACAATTTAATAGTAATAAATAGTTGTGTTAGTTAAATTTGTTATTACAAACATTTAAACAATAAAAAATAGACGACTGAAAAAATATAAGTCATATATACTTTTCTTTGAAGTTTTTCACTGCTAAACAAACAACTCTTAGCGATATTTTTTATTGAGTATGTTTTGAAGTAAAAATATTACAAATTTTTCATGGAATCCAGTTTAAAAAGTTTCAGTCAATTCGTATAGTAGAACATGCAACAAGTAGAAAAATGCCCAGGGTCTTATTTTCGAGGTATTACTGTATTGTTAAGCATAAAAATCCTATTTGAATTGTAAATGTTTATAATCCCAATATTTTTTTAGATTTTCTTGGACATTTTAAATTAGAACAAGTACCTAGGTAATTTTTTAATTTTTTATCTATTTTCGAATAAATATTACTCATACGTTAAACAAATTAAAATTTTTATTTCTACATATTTAGTTTTAACTTAATTTTTTGCATTTTTGTTTTTTTTTTCCTTTTAATCTCCCCTGTGGTTAAAATTCCAATTTTGTTCTCTTTTGGTTGTCATCAAGGCTATTCTTAAACACTACGACCAACCACACTATGTGTCATCAAGCCACAGCTATCGCTGTAAATAATCATTTTCAAAAAAATACAAAATAACAAAACGAAAAGAACAAAAAAAAAAAAAACAAATAACAAACACTTGTTGTTTTCCATATATTTTGTGGGTTAATAGGCAACATGTATATAATAATGTACATATGTAATATGACATGACTCTTATGTATTTATATACATATAAAAGGCTTAATAAAACAAAAGACACAGAGGAGGTAAACTCATAAAAATTCCTGAGGCTGTATTATCCTTTTTGTTATTTTCTACAATAAGTTGGTTATAAAAATATATATTTTTATATGACAAACTATATAAGACTGCCACCTATGCACTGTGGGACAGACACAAAATATGTTGGAAATAATTTAGCCATTTCTTACCTGTAGTTTAGATTACTATGAAATTTCAGACAGACGTTGCCAAAGTAATTTAGGTTTTAAAGGGCAACCCCACAGATTCACATAAGCTATGCAAAAGGGTCGCAGAAGTATATTTTATCCAACAATAAGGAAAAATTATGTTTGTTTTTAGTTTTTAATTTTTTTTAATATATATGTTATATTTCCCCTAAAGGTACAAGTGATATCAGATTTTGCAAATTTTATTTTAAATTCGTAGCCCAATTCAAGGAATTTTGCCATTGAGACTACACACGTGTGCACCCGTGCATTGTGGTCAATTAAGAGCAAACGCGCCACCCATCTTGCAAACAGCTTTCTTAAATCCAACTCATTATTTAAAATCGAAACCACACTGCCATATGAAATGCCAATGGCATCAATAATCTCACGCACTTTTGCTCTTCGATCGGCCAACACCATATCTTGGATTTTTTCGACATTTTCGGGTGTATTGACCTCAATTGGCTGTCCAGAACGTTCAGCGTCATTTGCAATTGTGCGACCACAGCGAAAGTCAGTAAACCACTTTTTTACCATTCAAATCGATGGTGCAGAGTCCCCATAGTATTTAACAAGCTTTTCTTTGGTTTGATTGACGTTTTTTTTTTATTTTTTAATAATGTTAATGAGAACTCGAAGTTCACTTTTTTCCATTTTTAAAAAAATCCACGAGGTTGTATGTTTGAACAGCTGTTAAACACAAAGTAAATGACGGAACGTGCTCAAAATTTGACAGTAGTCTATTAACAGGTGGTACTTGATGGTAGCAGTGTTGCAATTCATATAACTACGAGGGAAAATCTAAAAGTCACGGACTTATTGATCTGCCTCGTACATTATAGTAATATTAAGGTTTAAATTTGAACAATTCTGAATTTCTACTTTTAGGGTCATCAAAGTGATTCTAAAAACTATTTTTTTTTTTTAATTTATGAGCTAATTGTAAAAAACAGATTTTTCTTTTTAAACTATTTTCTATAAATTCGGCACATCCTATTACAATGTGAAATTTTCGGATATACATACATTAATGAAATGTTCGGCTAGTTTTTGTGACAATATTCATTTTTTTTACTTTGCAACAAAATTTTTCCCATATGATGAATACAAACCCTTAATTCCCAAAAATAATGGAAATTTTCAATTTTTTTTAAAGTTTACCACTTTTAAAGCAGGACTTATGTTAACATATTTGTGGCACCTTGGACTATCTGCTGCTGCTTTCTATTTTTAAATATCGGCTTTGCCTCAAAAAAAATTGCTTAGAAAAAGAAATTTCAAATTCGAGGTATCTAGGAAGAGAATAATTGGCGTTTAAGAAATAGTTTTTTTTTTTCATTAAAAGCATTCAAATGGAGTAGTCAGAAAAAATGTATATACTTAACTTGAAGCTTTTATGTGTATACAAAAATGTACATATTGGTACCTTTTTTTACCAAAAAAAATTGTCAAAATGGAGTTTTTCTTAATATTCTTTGAAAACATGTCATTTTAAATATGAAAAAGAATTTGCAAACATAACCAATATTGCAAAATTTTAATATTTAAATGCTAATAACTTTTATACTTTAGGAGATAATTGTATTTGTGGCAGGAATTTAAAAAATGTTACGCTTTTTTAATTCGGTTTATAAATGGGAAAGAGGAATGCTTTCAAATGCTAGATGTGCCCTACTTTGGGGCCTAATGATACAATTCACAGTGTTCGTCTGTGGGGTCCGCAGTGAAAATTAAAGTTCGAAATCACTTTGGCTAGCAAATGGTTGAATTATCTCTAAAATATATTGATTCTCCCCCACTGTGGTATGCCACTTATGTAGCTATACATAACGAAGGGACTTAATTTAGCGCATATAAATGTGCAATTTAGAAAATACACCGAGCAAATATTACAGTTGATAAAAATTTAAATATTATACATATGTATGTACATAGCACGCATATAAAGTTTTGCAATAAAATAAAAAGATGTAATTTTGATTGAAAACTTGTAAAGCTTTTAAGTCCTTTGCAAAAAAATTTGAACAAAATATTATTACGCAATTTAATTTAGAAATACACTGAAAGCTCCACTAAGAATTAGGTCCGCAGATAGACGGCTCCCATAGACGGACAAATTTCTTGGTCCCTTCTGGAACTTAATAAAATAAAATTAGCGCGACTGTCGGTATCCGCCTGCGAGAGCTTTCACTATATGTAATAACTTTGTACACAAAAAATATGCTTAAATAATTTATTTAAGAAATTCTTAAAAAACTTAAATATTGTTAAAAAAACTTTTTTCAACAAAAATTGTGTAAATAAGTTTAAGTCACATTTTGTAAGTAAAGTAATGTTTTTTTATTTCATTTATATATTTATAATTAATCAGGGATGATATAAAACAAATTTAATTCCTATTAAAAATATAATATTATTGAGGTTTTTTTAAGCAAAAAATGTTGAAATAACGACTTGACGAATTTTACAAAAAGTTTTAATTATTTAGCACAAACCAAAATAGAGCAAACTTTTGTTTACCAATTCAAAAGTATGCTCTTTTATGGTTTGTGATAAAATTATACACATTATGTAATATTCCACAATAAATATTTAAAATTATAAGTAACATATTGTTATATCTAAAAAATTTAATAAATTTTAAGTCACACGTTTTGTATACATATTTTGTTTCATTGTAAATTTGTAAGAGAACATGTTTAACGAACTTTAAACATTATATGAGTTTTCCCACAACAAAAATATGAAGTGATAATACACATTTTCCAAATGTCTTAGAATTTTTTTTTTTATTTATTTTACCATAGTTTTTTTTACAATATAATTACACGATTTTAGTGTTTAATTCTCCACAATAAATGTTTAAAAATTAAAAAGAAAAATATTATTTAACAAAAAAAAATTAAAATAAGATTTATATCACCTTTAGAGCTTAAATTTAATTTTTTTTTTTTTAGTGTGTAACTTAATGTTTTTTTATGCACATTTCTTAAAAATTTTTGTCCATTAAATTAATTTCTATAAATCTGAAATTAGTATTTTTAAAAAAATTTATAAAATATTTATCTGCAAACACCATATTTTTTCTACATTCCAAACCGGAAATCAAAAACATAAATATTTTTCAAATTCTCTAAATACAGTTTACACTTAACTTTTTTTTTAGTATATTTGTAAGTAAGACCAACTTTACTATATTAACTTAATACAGAAGTATATAGTATACTCGTGTGTTTATATATTTTTTTTCTACATTCAAGGTATTCATTTCATGTTTAGTTTAGTTAAAGTGTCTGTAAAAGTTTTTGCAGTAGGTGTAAGTGTGTGAGTGTGTTTATTCAAAATGTAGTCACAGGATATAAGTTGACTTTATCACGTTATGAAAGCTATATACATATTTACTTAAAACATTTTTAGTTGAAATACCTGTTTTTTTGTAGTAAAGTCAACAGAAAGATTTAAAAAAAATAACAGAATATCCTGTCACATATTTCGAGTGCTAAAAGTCTATATATGTTGTAAATATGTATATATAAAGGTAACTAATATAAACTTGAATAAAATCGCAAGTTTTTTAAAATTTTAATGATCTAATGAACGAAATTGTTTCTCCATAGAGTTTCTCTGTGCAAAATATGAGGAAAATCAGAAGATTTTTGGTTATAATTTTGGCGATCTCTCATGGAATGAAGTATATATAACATATTTGTTTAATAAATTGATACATATGCCATTTAATGCAATTTAATGTTTGTAATTTGTTCATATGTAGTAGCAATTCTACAGTTAGAGAATGTCACAAATGCATGTACAGCAAGCATATTGTTAGTAACCCACACGTTTTTACTGCAATGTGCATGTCTACATATTAGAAGCAAAAAAAAAATAGCATTAGACCAGCAGCATTAGTAGACGACAATACGTGCATTTTTGTGGTAAAAGTTTTTCTGTTTTTTATTTTTGTGAAAAAAAATAACACTGCAGGGATTTTTGTAAATAAAGAAAAAGAAAAATTTTAAGAACTAAAAATATATTTCAATTTATTATAGAATTTAGGGATATGTTAAATTTTATTTTAAATATTTTTAAAAATAAACTTTCTTTGAAGGTCGCTAGTGTTTTGTTTATCATTGTTATTCTTTTCAATATTTCTTTAAGCTTTTTTTTTTATTCATTAATATTTTCTTTTAAGATCTAATCTTTATTTACAATTTTATATTCTTTATTTTTGCCATAACATTTGATATTCTTAATAATATTGTTTTGTAGGTTTTTTATGTAAGAATCCTCTTTTATATTTAAATATTTTTTTTTTTATATTTGTAACAAATACACTGAGTGTAGAAGGTTTCTAAGGTTTTTAAAAAGCTCATATTTTCAACCGAAAAAGTGCCGTATTACATTTTATTATCATATTTTTCAGTATTTGCACAAAATGCGTATTACCAACAAAAAAAAGTATTGCCTACGCCCCTTATACCAGAAAAAAAAACATGAGTCAATTTGGGATCAAAAGAAAGCTATCTGAAAAACCTATCTAATGGCTACAACAACATGGTAAACAAAAATTTAACATATCAGTTTGTTTATCAAAACATCAATTTGTTTCAAAGTTTTATTGTACAGCACAAGGATGAGTTTATTAAGGTCCTGCACAAGGTTGCTAAATAAATTCTAAACAAAATACAAATTGACAAAACGGATTTAAATTTTCTTGAAAAATGTTGGAAAATACTTTGAAATTTCGTAGAAATTTGGAAACCTGAATTTAGTTTAGATTTTATTTAGCCAGTTCGCACCTAAGCCTAAGTAATGTTAAATGAAAAAACTAAAAAATACTAAATTTTTCTCCGATTTTTGCCTACCCCGATCTTATATTAAATTGGGTAGCTAATCAATATTTCTATCCAAAATAATAAAATATTTTTATAAATTAAAAAAACGTCAAAAGAAAGTGGATTTTTATTCTTATATATTATTGAGGAAGTTGAAAATATATTTTTGAAACTATTT
Source organism: Eustalomyia histrio (assembly GCA_949748255.1). Classification (NCBI taxonomy): domain Eukaryota; kingdom Metazoa; phylum Arthropoda; class Insecta; order Diptera; family Anthomyiidae; genus Eustalomyia; species Eustalomyia histrio. The sequence goes on from OX456526.1 coordinate 3,725,655, forward strand.
GACCATACAATAAGAAATAAGTATATTTATGCTAACGCACTTAATCGCCCAGCAAAAAAAAAAGGAAAAGGAGAGAAAAAGGGGAGAAAAAGAAGCTGTGATTTTGACTCCGGTGTTGTGAAAATTTTTCTTTTATGATCATTTTTCATAGCATCTAAATCAGTTGTTAGGGTTTAGTGAATATTGAGATCTTTTCATGTTCCCAAATAAATTTTAAATTTAAATTTCAACATGATATCAGTAATCAGGCCTTAGCCTCGTTTTCACAATGTCACCGTAGCTTTTACCTGGGAATTTAACTGGCACATTTGTTGTTGATGTTGTTTAAGTTTGTAATCAGGCCTTATTTGTTAAATTATGTTACTTTTTTCAAAATTCTTGCATACTAAAATGAATTTTTTACTTTTTGTTTTGATAATTTCTATTTTAAGAATTTAAAGTCTGGTAAATTGTAAGTTAAACATTATACAATTCACTCAAACCTGATAGCTTGCTTCAAAATAACTAAAGTTAAGTACTTATCCATAGTTATGCACTCATCAAAAAAAGTCTGTAATAGCAACTGAAAATTTTGCTGTTATTACGGGAAATTTTGCTAATTAGAGCCCAGCTTATCTTAGCAACACATGTCTGCTGACGTGTAGTACAATGAAATTAATAGAAAAATTAGTAGCCGCTACTAAATTTTAGTATACTTTTTGTAAATTGGATTTTAAAATCTGTTTGCTAAAATCAGCAAAAAAAAAATACTAAATATTATTAATATTGGTACTAAATTTTAAATTTATTTTTTTTTATCGAGCATCATTTTTTTTTTATTTTATTTTTTTCAAAATAACAAATATTTTATTCAAAATTAAAAACAAAATCAAAGGCTTAATCTTAAAAATTGTTAAATCATAAACGAATTTATCATTTTGCTTTAATTTGGAAATTTCTGTTTTCAAAATTTTTTTACTTTTAAGGTCAAATTTTAATTGTTTTTAGGGCTGATTTTTAGAACTAAAAAAACTTTTTAGTGCTATTTTAAGTGGATGTCCTATTTTTAGACATGAGTTGGTATCTTCACTTCAAATCTCTTTATTTATTTATGTAACATTTTAAGGCAATTTAAGTTTGTACGTAAAGGTTTTAATTATAAATAACATTTCCTTCAATATCCACTTTTTTAAAATTAGTATTTTTTTTTTGCTAATTTTATCAAATCGGTTTTCAAAATTTTGTAAAATGATTTCTGAAATTAGCAGCAAAAATTTTTAAATATTCTGTAAAAACTTTGTAATTTGTAAAATGTAAATAGCAAAAAGATTTGCTAAATAATAATTTTTTACTAAAAATCAGTACAATAATAGTAAAGTGGGATTGAAAACCGTTTACATATTTTTCTACTTACTTTTTTTTCTGAGTATAATTGGCAAATTCATGTATAAATATCTGTGATTAATGTTTAACCTTGCTTGTTTTTAAAATAAGATAACCGTCATAGATTTCAAAAGTGTTAATTTTATTTAAAATCACATTTTGGACGTTGTAAGAGGTAATCCGTACTAAATAATACCTTAGAATCAATAAAAAATTGATTCCTTAAAAATCACTTCCATTTATTTCAGCTGTAAGCATATTTATTCTAGCTAAAGCAAACAAACGATAATAAATTTGTATCACGATTGTATGCATAAGGGATAAAAAATCTTATTTTGATTGATTCTAAATTTTATGGTTAGAATTCTATAAGATTTTATAATGTTTCAAAGGTAATAATATGCATTCTTTTGAAATACATTTTGTTTTGGCAAACTTGCTTACATTCTCTTAAATTAAAAATATAAAACTCTTTTATTTAGTTAAGCTTTTCTCTTATACAAAATATTCTCTTAAAACATTTACTGTTATCACAAATTTTATCACAGCTGTAATATTTTCATAATTCTGCCGCATTGCTTTTATTCTCATTTAACTCTCGCACATAACATTACAAGAACTATAACGGTAACATTTTTCCAAAAAAAAAAAAAAAAAAACACTAGACATCTTTTGTCTTTGATGCTGCAATTGTTACATTAATATCAAAATGAAGAGTAACATTTACAAGAGTACCACAGTTTGGTTCATTTAGTTGTCTTTGTTGGGTTTTACATGAGTTTAATGGTAAATGTTAAACTCAGTTATTGTTAGACAGCAAGAGTGTTAAGTTGTGTTAAACGGTTGAAAAAAAAAACGTTGAAATGAAAGAAAACTTTTAATAAAACAACAAGAGATAAAGAATAAAATAATTAAATAGAAGGTAGTTGTAGTACATATTAAAGCAACAGTCATTGTTGTGTTTAAGAAGCAGTGATACTTTTATTAACGTTGTATGGACGTGTGTCTGTGTATGTGTGTGTGTGTACAAGTGTTATTAACATTCAACAGTGTGAGAGTAAATAAGTTACTCACACACTTGAATACATATAGACCACAAATAAACATGGATTATCATCTACACTTGTATTTATGCTGTTGTATGTGTGTGTGCGTGTATTTATAGTGTAATACAGATTTCTTATGGTTTTAACTATGTAGCATTAGCTTTTGTTTGACTGCAGAATATTGCAAATTTACAGAATCATCATAAAATAGTAGCATGTTTTTTTTTTTTTATGCATAAGTGCAAAAGTATGGGGAAATATTTTAGTATTAGGGTGTTTTGTTGTGTTGTATTTTTTTTTTCTTTGTATGAGTGTTTTGGTTTCGTTGGCTTTTGGTTTGTCTGTTTGTTTGTTTGTTGAATACTTCAAAGGGTTATTGTCTTGTATTTTTGTTTGTGGTTTGATACCACAATACTTTGTTTGTTGTTGTTTTTTTGGGGGATTTTACATTTTCCTGTGTATTGAGCACATACATATATACACATGTCTAAATACATAGACGAGTGTATTTCTTAAACAATATTTTACATAGATCTCCAAGCAGCAAATATTCTCTATATGAGTATTAATGTGTATTTATAATCTCTTGGTGTTGTTTTTTGTTGTTGTTGTTATGGTGTTTTATTTTTTTTTTTAATTGTATATAAGTTTAGTTGTGGTTTATATAGAGTGTGTAAACATAATTATATTGTACGTATTTTCTTAGTAGGAGGTATTTATATACAATATTATTTGAAGTGTTTGCATTTAAGGATTTACAGTTAATAGTGTATATATTTAGCCACTAGATATACAACAATAACAACAAAAAACCCAAAACCCAATCAGTTACATTTATTCATTTATATACTAAAAGTCATAAAATTATGTAGGAAAATCTATGTATGATTAATAAGCATTACTCATAGTCAGATTTTATAATTTAAAAATATTTTTTCTTATCTTCAAAATTATAATTTTAAAATGAAATATTTCTTAATATAATATTATTTTTATTCAAAAATACCAATCAAACACCTAGTGATGAATCTTTTTAAATGATACTATAGAATCCCTAATTGCATTAAAAATATGTGTGGGCTTTTGGCAAAAGGATAGTTTTTTAATTAAGATTTTTTTAATGGATTGTTTCTATGATTTTTAAAAAATTCATGCACAAATTATTCATTCTAGTTCAAAAAAAGCTTTTGAAACAACTAAAGTCGGCTTATGTTTCTTTTGTTAAAAATCCATAGACGTATATTGTAAAAAATAAAACAATTTTGAATTGAATGTAGTTAAACTAAACTTTTTTTTATCTTATTAATTGGTATTTTATTAATTAAAAGACGTAGTGATAGATAATATCTACAATATATTTTCCTACTTAAGCAGACATATTTATGTATACATAGAAGGTTGACATGTATTTTATCTTTAAACTTTAAACTCAAATTATGTCAAGGTTTACTATTCTTTGAAAAATCGTCTTCTTAAAGAAAATCTTGTTAAGAATAAGTATAACGAAAAACTCATAATGCATACATACATCTAATTAGTAACATTTCTTTACAAATAAATAAAAAAAAAGTAAAAAGTTTTCTGTACAAAAATTACCAACCAAAAAGGATAATCAAAATTGCATCAATATCCTTTTGAATGCATAAAAATGTTTAAAACAGCAACAAATAAAAACAATTTTTTTGCCAGCAGCACTTAACGAAAGTTTAACAAAAACAAAACGACAAAGAACACAAAAAAAATTAAAATTAACAAAATTGAAAAAAGTTAAAATTTCAATAAAAACTACAGAAATAAACTTATACACTATAGAAAAAAAGAAACAGTAACAACTATAAGTACTAAAAAAAACTCAGTTGTTCAAAATAAAATTGGGTGATGGTAGTTGTTGCAAGGAATGATGGATAGTAAAAATGGTAGTTGCAGTTGTTAATGTTATTTGCTTGTTAATGGTTGATTTCATAAACAGCAACCGGATGAAGGAAGGGAAAAAACCAAAGGATATAACAGCAATTTATTTATTTTTTTTTGAAATCATTTTTCTCTTCCAACCAAAGGCTTATTTAAGTACAAAGTATATTAATAAAAAAAACGACTGTTTATATTTATTCAAGTATTACTTAAATAAAAAAAAAACAGACAATATATCAAATAATTGAATGACAAACATTGCAATCTACATATACAAACAAATACAATATTAGGTAAGGGTACTAAAAATATACAGAATGTACAAAGTTAAAGTCATTGAGTAAATGATTGAGCCAAAGTGCCTCCTACTACAACTTTTCAATACAATTTTTTTATATTTTATTTTATGATTTTACTGTTTTATTAAAACTTTTTTTTCTTAAATCGAAAAATACTTTTTCAAATAAGCTGTCAAATAAAATCACTGCGTTGAAAACTTGTAGTATGAGCTACTTTTATGGTTGGCTCTGGTGTCAACTATGTATATTTGTAGTATCCTTGTATTAGGGTGGCAATGAAAATTTAAATTTAAAGTTTCGCTAATACCTGCGGTGAATATTATTTCACTTAGTCTAAAACTGAGCTTTAATAATTCTGACATGAAAATATGTTTGAAACCGCTAAAAAGAATTGTCGATATTCGTAATATTTTGTTAAATTTTTCAAAATTTAGGAATGATTACGATTTTCTGAAAATTTTTCACGATATCTCGGAAATTGTACTAGCGATTTCAATAATGTTTTCATATTCGTTACCAACAAAGTAATTTTTTTTTTATAAACGACATAAGAGGAAAAAATTTATTTTTGTTTCAAAATTCGGAAACTTTGATCTCAACGGTGCATGGCTAAAGTTATCCAGATTCTTACTATGGGAGTATTAGACTAATAAGGAAGATAATTCCGGATCAGCTGCTAAATTTAAATTTGTATATAAAGTATAATACTGAAAAAAGCGAAATTCTAATACCCATAATGCCTTGGTTTAGTTATGTAGGTCCCGTGAAAGAAATCGTTTGGAATCACTCAGAAGAGATCTTTCTGTGACAAAAAAGTCAAAACATGGACCGATTTTTAACCATTTGCAATCGAGTTTGTCCGTGGGATAATACAATCTTACATACCAAATTTCGTGTAATTACATACCCAGAAAAAAATAAATGCTGGCAATCGAATTTGTTGGCAATCGAATCGTTCAGTTGCAGCAACAGAATTTTTCGGTTATGATTAACAAATTGCTATTAAGGCAGCCGAATTACTGTTGTCACAATTGGTTTTCTGTCGTCACAACCAAAAAATTTGGTTACCACAATCGAACCATTCGATAGGCTACAAATTCGGTTGTCAGCACGAATCTGTTTTCTCTGTGCAAAGAGAAAACAGATTCATTGTGACAGCCAAATTACTTGCCAACTGAATAATTTGGTTATTATTTGGTTGTGGTAATAAAATATATTCTGACACAATTCCAATATTTTGCTTTTCCCGAAATTCTGTTGTATCAACTGAATTTCTGTTGCCACAACCAAATATATCGATTTCCCAACCGAACCATTCGTTTGGCAAAAAATTAAGTTGTCACAATGAATCTGTTTTCTCTCATTTAACATGAGCAAACTTTACAGGCAAGGAGCCTGATTCTTATTTTATTTTCAGGGCAAATATCGGGAAGGTGGGGTTATACAAGAACTAGGTCCATATATGGTTCAATTTCCTTTAAATTGTTTATTTGTCCCAACCAAATGTTATCCTGATACAATTGAAATATTTGGTTTCAACCGAAATTCTGTTGCATTAATCAAACATCTGCTGTGACAAAAAAAAATATATCAGTGGCTCCAACCAAACCATTTGGTTGGCAAGAAATTTGGGAGTTACAATGAATCTGTTTTATCTGTGTATGTGTCTAAATACCATTTAAGCCCAATTCCAAAGGAAGGTATGTTTGAATATGGACCGATTTCAACCAACTTTAACAGAGTTCGTAGGGTCAATAGAAACTTATGTGCAAAATTTCATCCAAATAGTGTAATATTTGCTACCTGTAGTTTGATTAGAAGGTTTACATGGACACAAGAAGTGTTTCCGAGTCGATTAGTATGCTATTAAGTTGGTCCGATATTTTTTGTAGTTGCAAACATCAGCACAAACTTTTTATATCCTCACCACGAAGTGGTGTAGGGTAAAAATATTTCCCCATATATTTCATTGCCAGCCTATCGTAATATTTATATTAAAACCTCATACACACTGAGCCCCAAAATACATATTTTTGTTTTTTTCATGTTTTCAACTTTCAAATTCCTTACAAATTTTAAATCGAAAACTTGAAAATGACGAAAATACGTATTTTGGAGCTCAGTATAAATGTGGTATAAAACAACATGTTGTATGAGTTATAATAATTTACTTATTTAAAAATATTTGTTTTATGTATTTTAGCCTTAACCTCGTTCTATAATACTTAAACATCTTTAGACTGGCTTATTAAGTACACTAAACCCCTAGAGAATTTTAAGGGAGTGTTGCCAAAAGAAAATTAAGGTTGGCTATTAGTTAAATTTAAATGTACGGGAATGTGTTATACCTAAAAACGGTTGTAATTTGAAACAAACAAATATCAGAGATGGCTCACAACAAAAAAAAAAAAAAAGATCAATCTGAGATTTATAGTTTTCTTTCACATATTTTAATTTCATCAAAATCAAAGTTTATAAGGATTGGCATGATTCTCTTGTGTGTATAGAATAATATGTCCTTATTTTGCTTTTTAAGGGACTTACAATGTACAGTCATTTTTGTCCTTCCATTTTTGTAACGTGGCTGCTTAACAATTTGTCATTGTTATCCATATGTTAATGCTGTAATTGGAAAAGTTTTCAACTCTGTTGAGTTGTTTTAATATGCTGTGTTTGATAAATTGTAACATTGACCCAAAAAACAAAACTAAAAGGAGCACAAAAAAAAAACAATCCCTTGAATGCCAGCAATAGTTCAAAGGAAAAAAAATATAGAAAAACACCATAAAAGTTTAACAGCCTTATTTAAATATATTAAATAACATGATTTACATTATGGTATATTGAGATATAATTTGTAAAAAGTTTACGAGTTTGTTTAAACCATTTCCGGTCCGGAATGCAATATAGCAACATGCAGACTTCGTACAGTTTTTAGTTTAGGTGCGTGCTATAAACACACGTTGGTAGGTCTATAATGTGGATTCTGGTCTTAAAAATGTTTAACCGACTCTCCCTCCTTTACTGGCCCTCGGCGGTCGCAATGCTTGCCCCCAGCCAGCTAGCCAGCCAGCTAGCCAGCTTTAGAATCATCATTTCACATCAACGTCCTTCACCATCCTACACAAACCATCTTAATTATTTTAAGCTAGACCCATACATATATTTTGATCTGGCAAAGGAAATCCAACTGAAAATCGTCGTTATAGTGCAATAAAAATTTTAACAACAATGAAGGAGTTTACAAAATGTACTAAGTATTGTATTGTTGTATCCTCGTATAAAAAAACAGAATTGCTAAAATTATCATTTTACTACAACGACAATTTTCTTATATAAATTCGACCTTAAATCATTTCGGTAGCCATCCTTGATTTTTATTAACAAAAAAGCACTTGTAAATTAAAAAAAAAGAACAAAATATAAATTAGCCATGACTTTAGCTGAAGAAATTTGCTGTCAAAAAAATTGAACAATTTATCAAAGAAATATTTAAACCAATAACAAAGAAAACATAAAAATACTTCTTCTCAATTAATAGTTTGTAAAGATTTATCATCTTCATTTTTCTTACAGATATTAATCTCAATTATTGTTTTTGTTTTTTTCTTCTTTGTTTTAGACCATTCTCAGCTCACCGTAAAACATAAAGGACCAATAAAAACCATACTATATTTTTATATTGTGTATACAATGGAATTACCTTCAATGGTTCAAAGATCTGGCGACACATTAATTGTGCGCAGTGTAGTCAGTGGTAATCCCATATACATGGATCAAAGTTTAAATGCCTCGGCTAACAATAACAACAGCAACAACAACTTAAATTTACCACAACCAAATGGGCCAAATGGTAATCAATCCCTTTCCAATACCCTCATATTGGAACAACTGAAGAGAGCTCAGGAGGCTGCCCAGCATATGATGCAACAGCAAAACATCCAACAGGAGCAGCAGCGACAACAAGCAGCTGCTATGGAACTTAAGGAAGAGGGACTACCACAATGTAAAATAAAACGAAACTATAGCTGTAGTTATTGTACATATTTCACACAAAATCCTCGCTATCATTTGACACATTTACGTGATGTCCATGGTGAGAAGATAGTTATAAATAAATGCAAATTGTGCCTATATGCATCCCGCCATTATCAGAAATTGGTGCGTCATATGAAAATGGTTCATGGCTGTACTGATGGTATTGCCAACAGTCATGGTCAGGCTCGTGGTAAGCGTGGTATGAATCGTGAGGCAAGAAAAAGAAAATTAGAAGAAAGCGTTGCGGCTACAGGTGGAATTCAAGCCTTGAGTGTGGAAGCTCTTAATGCAGAACATGTAAGTCGATATTTTGCATAAACATTTTAATATATCGATGGTCGCAAGTTTTCGAATTTTACAACTTTAGATCAGAATGTCAAGTGACTTTTCGAAGATTGAAAAATCCTTTCTAAAAAAATTTTATTTTTTTCAGTATGCTCCCTCGAGGAGTGAAAGGAACATTTATATATAATATATTATTTTCACTGGCAGTATTATATCCACTAGTACTTTTTTTTGCCCCTTTGGCATTTAAAATTACCTCTGCAGTTATTTTAGCTACACGAACAGTTTAAAATGACTGCAATGTTAGTTAATTTACAGAGAAAATAGAGTCATTGTGGCAATCGAATATTTTGCCAACCGAATGGTTCGAACCAATAAATCCGAGGAACCGATAAATTTATTTGGAGCAAACGATAAATTTGTTTTTGGCAACAGAAATTCGGTCAATACTACGGAATTGCGATTGAAACCATATTTTTGAATTGTGTCAGAAATACATTTAATAGGGACAAATAAATTATTCCATTGCTGCAATCAAATCATTTAGTTGTCAAGAAATTCGGTTGTCACAATGAATCTTTTTCTTTAAGATTTAATTTCTGTATCCTAATATTAAACCATACATAAAATTTCGATCGAAATAAAAGCTTTACAATAAATCTGATTATCTCGAATTATTTTTTTTTCTAATATAAATAGAAATATCTTATTTAACAAAATCGATTAGCACTAATTTTAATCGATTATGGTTTTAAAATAAGTTTTACAGCAGAAGCTAAAAATCGTCTAAAATATATCTTTTTAAATATTTTTAATATCTGTGTCTGCCTGCCACTGTTTATTTAGTTAAAATTATTTTTTATTTTTTCGGCCATTTTTTTTTCAACTACAAAACACGAGCAATTAAAAAATTTCTTCGACTAGTGACTTACAAAAAAACCACATAGTGGTGTAAACCGCAGGTCTTAGTGAAACTTGGCGAAATCCAAAGTTCACTAAGAAACTTGTATATATAATAGAGGAGGAGACAAAATGAATCGACCTGTCCCGTATTTTTTGTTTTGGCGCAAACCTAAATTTAGAGAATAAAGCGGTGGTTGCAAAATGGCGAATTTTCATGTCTATTAATTAGCTACTCGAAATCACATTCAATACTATTAAAAGAATTTAACTAAAATAGGGTTGTGATTTTTAACTGGACTTAGCCCCTTTTTGAGAATTTGGACTTATCACTTTCACATATCACTGCATAACAAGCAGAAACGGAAATATTTTATTTTTTTCTGCAAATGATGCATTTTTACTTTTTCTATCATTCATCATAAAAATGTGGACTTGTCCTCTTTACACACTTAGCTAACGAAATCACAATCGATTAAATTTCAATTTCGATCAAAAATTATTTTTATTAACATCTTATAATGCGTGACCAAAACTAGCCCGATACAAAAATAACATGATTTGTTACTTTGAACCAACGCTCGGGGGATACCCCACTACTGCAGTACACTGCACAGATAAACAATATGGTAAGGCTCTCCCCCCATCATCTTCAAGTTGAGGGTCAATTAGTTTTTCAGTAATTTTGTACAATGGAATTATAATTGAGAATAGTTTGCATTCATCTTCCAATAATACTAAATTCAATTTTTATATATCTTATGTTAGGCCAAATCTAATATGGAACGAGAACAGCAAAAGCTGCAGCGTGATATTGAAGCGTTTAAGAAACAACAAGAAGAACAACAAAAATCTCAACAACAACAATTAAGTGAAGCCATCTTTGCAGCAGCGTATGAACAGCAATTGAGAGCACAACGTGAATTTGATAGAGAGTCACTTAAGGCCGCCTCCGCAAGTGTAGCTCATTCCAATTATGAGCAACACGAACATAAACAGCCATCACCCGCACATAATCACGAAGATAGTCCACCACAAAATAAAGCATATGATTTTACACCTGCCCATCAACACCAACATCATAACCAACAGCATGTAGCCCAAATTCAAATACCACCAGAGAGACCAAGTTTTGAATTGACACCTTCACCCTCCGGCAGTAATTCTTCCCCATCACCACCCACAACGGGTCAACAACACCGAGCCACGCCGCAGACGTTAAGTGGCAGTGAGACGCCGGTAGGCAGTAATGGCACAAATGATGAACCTTCCAACAATCGTTTAATGAAATGCAGTCTCTGTGACTTTACCACTTTATATCGTAATCATTTGTTGGAACATGAAATTGAGGATCATTGTAATGCAAAATTTTATCGTTGCGAAAAGTGTTCGTATGTCACACATATTAAGTCCCGTTTTAGTAAACATGTTAAGTATCATTCAATGCCCATGATTAAATGTGTTACCTGTGACTTCCGTACTCCCTACAAATGGAATTTAGATCGTCATATGAAAAATCATGGCGGTGCTGGTCCCTTTAAATGTGCTGCATGTGATTTTACCGCCGATATCAAACAGTCATTGACTGTACACGAAATGAATCACCATGACCCTCCGGTAGGTCATGCTGCTGGCATGACTTTAGCTAGAAGACGTAATAAAGTGGGTGGCACTGATCTGAATGAAGATTTCTTTAGTGACTCTGCCGAAATGTTGGAAGATCATTTCAATAACAATAATATGGATGAATATGACGAAATGCTAATGACAGCTGGTCCTGTTGGTGTCTATGACTCCAAAAGATTACGATATGATGCTGATGAGCCAACAGATTTGTCTCAGAAAGGCGGTTCCTCCGACACATCCTCAGTTCATAATTCCCATTTGAGTATACCAAAGGCTAAGAAACCATTACCGAATCTTATACCTATTACAAAAGATAGTGAGAATATATTAAATCTTTCGTCAGATTTAGCGGCCTCACGATCTTCCCTATCGGATATTGCTTCAATGTTTTTCAATGAAAAACAAATATCTGAAATGTTACAACCTATGGATAAATCAGATGCTGCATCTAGTGCCGCAACAGCAACAGCAGCAGCCGATTCTCAGTTATCACCCACCACCACCATAACATCATCAGCCAGTAGTAGAAGTATATTGAATCGCAAGGCCGGCTCATTTTTTGATAAGATAAAGTCTTCCTCTGCCACTAATGAAAATTTAATATGTCCCTGCGGTCATATGGCCAAATGTTTATCGGAATCTATAATACACCGAAAATCTTGTACATTCTCTACTCTGTCGACCAACGATGATATGGACTTGGATGATGACGAACACGATGAAGATGGTGAAGAGGGTCGTTTGGAGATTGATTTTACCGAAGATGATGAGTGTGATAAACAATCGCATTCCGCTTTAAATCTAAGTGTTACCGGTTCTACACGTTGCCAACATTGTCGCCACCGATGCAAGTCTTCGGTGGATTTATTGAATCATTTAAAAATCTGTTCAGAGGCTAATAGTCGTTGTGATTCTTTATCGGGTGACAGTTGTGCTGGAGGTCGTGATATAGTTGGCGACACCAATGCAGACCTGCATCATCCAATGGAAAATCGAGTATTTGTTTGGAACAAATTACCTCGCAATCAGCAAGAAGGAGGAGGGGGTTCTCAATGTTCTGAGGCTAATCGCCAACAACATGGCAGTGGCAATTCTTCTTCTAATGCCGGTGGCAGTTTGTTAAGTGCTAATAATGATGAAAATAGTTACTATGGTGTGGAAACTGCGCCTGGTTATGGTGAGGTAAGTTAAAATAAATTCCAAGAATTAAGTCTACCAAAAAAGTTCTTAAAATACTTCGGTTTGCCGGAATATCTTAAAGCTTATTGCTTTTATCAAATGAAATTTGAAACTTTCACTATTTCCAGGTAACCAAAAAGATGACACCCGAAGAAGAAGCTGCAAATTCTTCACTGAAAAAGGTCTACAAATGTCCCCATTGTTCTTTCTGGGCTTCTACAGCTTCCAGATTTCATGTGCACATTGTGGGTCATTTAAACAAAAAGCCATTTGAATGCTCTTTATGCTCCTATCGTTCCAATTGGCGTTGGGATATAACCAAGCATATACGCCTAAAGACCATCAGAGATCCTAGTCATAAAAATGCCCGTGTTTTAATGAATGATGAGACCGGCAGACGTAATTATACAAAATACAATAAATACATTACCCTCATGAAAGTTACCGAGGAAGATGGTGATCCTAAACTAATGAAATCTGGAGAAATGACACCCAATCAAGTGGCTTCATTGGCATTTATTAATGATTACAATAGTAAACAACAGAATTCTGTAACGGCAAACACTGCTCCACCTGTTAATAATATTTTAAATGGTGTTAGAGATGATATTTCTCTGAAACCTATTCCACCTAAGCAACCGGTAGTAGCTCCCACTGAAGATCAGTTATCAGACAATTTTATACGTTTACCCTTATTGGCATCAATGATGAATGCAGCCATGGCTCAGCAGCATCAACAACAAAGTGGCGATCATGAACAAAATGCTACATTGATAACGCCATCGGTTACCATATCGGCTGTTAAAAAATCATCTCCACCAGCTGCACAGAATTACAAGCCAAGTGATGAAATAACATTGGAAGTAAGACAAGAGGGCAATGATAAGATTACAAATTATAAGTGTCGTAAATGTAATTTTAGGTAAGTGAAATTGTATTTAATCTTTAAGAGTCTAATCTAGTTTAGTTTATTTATTAACGTTATTTTTAATGCTTAAAAATTTGAATTTATTTTTATTCGGTTCACTGATTAAAAGTAAGAAATAAATATAAAATACAACAAAGATTTCAAAGTTTTGATTTAGTGTTTTTTAGTTCAAAGTTTTGATTTAGTGATTTTTAGGAATTATTAAAAAAAGTGTGGAGATTTTCCAGGATTTAAGAATACCTAATTTTTAATATTTTTTTTTTTTTTTATTATTATTCAAAACAATGTTGTTTGTATTAGAGCATTTTTGCTTATGAATGATGAGACCGGCAATAAATACATTATCCTCATGAAAGTTACCGAAAAAGATGGTGATCCTAAATTAATGAAATCTAAAATATATGTCATAAAATATGTATAAAAAAAATTCTTAAATTTAATATTCAATTAGTTATAAGATAAGAAACAAAAATATAAAACTTGAAGAAATTTCTGACATTACAAAGATCAAAATTAACAACTTTTATCACCGATTCGTAATTATTTCTTTTTCTCACAGACACATCAATCGTGATGCCGTATTAGCTCATGTAAAAGTACATTTCCCTGACACAAATCAACCGATTGTAACAGCTACTGCTTCACCAAAGAGTGGTCAACAGACACCTTTACAAGTAACGGTAAATCCCAATCTTTATATGAACAAGGTTTTAGCAGCTATGTGTTTATCTCAGCAGCAGCAACAACAAAACTCAAACGCCAATAATCAACTTTCCAATTTAATGGCAGCCGGCTTATTGGAACAAGCCAACAACAGCAACAATAACAACAATTCACCCTTAAGTGGTCTTGCCTTGGCTTTAGCTGGTAAATCACCTTTAAAATCATCACATTTAAATGCTGCTGCTAATATAATTGAGCACGGTGAGCAGAAAGCGAGTCTAAACGAGGCAAGTGCCCAAAACACAATGACGTCGCCAAATCAATTAACCATAAATATGATACAACAACAAACTCCAGCGACGTCCTCATCTTCAGTAACTGCTGGTGTTGGTTCTTCTGCTACTATGGCAAATTCTTCTTCTTCCTCACCCTCATTACAACATTTATTAACTTCACCCAGAAGAGGCTCTTTTTCACAAACAACATCACAACTACAGCAACAACAACAAATTAATAATGAAAATTTAAATAACGATAAAATGGTTATGGGTTCACCTAAAATGACAACAACATTTACAAATAAGTCTGGATTAATGACAGCAACAACACCAAATACAATTGTAACTACTACTACTACTACTTCTCCTCCTTCAACACCTAAACATACATATCAATTAATACAATCACCATTTGCAACATCCAATAACAACAACAACAACAATAATAATGTTGCTAATGGTGATTTTGGTGGTGGTCTAACAGTAACTGGTGATAATCTAATAGTTATGGGTTCAACATTGCGTGATTCATCTTTTGATCATCTAAATACTATAAACAACGCTAATATTACTTTGACTTTGTCCTCTTCTTCAATGACAACAACATCACCACCATCTTGTTCTACAACAACATCATTAACATTGTCTAATCCAAATCAAAATTATATACAAAATCAAAATCATTCATCTCCTAGTAATATTAATAATAACAATAATAATAATAATTTGGGTAATTTATCTGGTAATGGTTTATCAAACAATAATAGTAACAATAATAATAATAATATTGGTAATGGTAACAATAATAATTTATTAACGCACGATACAACAACCGCCGGCGATAGGCGCGATCCATCGCCATATCGTTGTGGTCATTGTCATCAAGTATCAAATTGGAAGCATGTCATTCAGGTATTATTTTTTATGTTAATTGTACAAATTAGTTTGTATGAGTATGTGTGAATGATTTTATTAGAAAATTTTAGGATATTTTTTAAAAATTACAAATTTTATTACAGCCCAATTTACACACTACAACCAAAAACTAGTAGTTTTTAAAAAAAAAATGTTAGTATTTGATTCAAAATTTGTATGATATTTGACAAATAGGTTTCACGAATTATTAATTTTTAGTTATGCTAGAGATGCAGTGTAAACCAGATTTCGAAATCTAGTTGGTGTATATACTATCATATGATTTTAATCCTGTTTCAAGCGCACTTAAACCCAACCTAAAGACATAAACGGCGACTTAAGCTAGGTATCGGTATGACACGAAAATTCAAAATTTGTATTTCTAAGACAATTGTAGTTGGGTCTTAAATTATTTTAAAAATCTAAATGTTAACTCATAAACCCTTTATAAAGTATTGGGGAGATTCACAAACCAATACAAAATTTTTTTCATAAGTCTCCTCATCGTTTATCTCTAAAAGGGCTTATCTAGAAAAGTGCATACATTTTAGTATTATTTTTATAAATTATAGGTTTTTTGAAACAAGTTATGTTATTGTGATAGAAAATAATACTACATTTTCCTGCACAAATTTGAATCGAGAAAAAGTCAAACTTTCGTAAAACTTAATACATGATCTCCTTGTGTTACCACTATCAGATATATCCAGACAGGTAGTTGAGATATAAGTGTGATAAAATGCATAAGAGATTAAAGTTGTCGCTATTTATTTCAATTAAGCGATAATCGACCGTCAACATTTTTTGATTTTTCGAAGAAGGAAGAGCAAAACAAGAACTGGTTGTATTTTCACTTTTATGTAATTTTGTTTTTTTGGTGGTAAATTCTTTTCTGAAGTGCATCTATAATTCATGTAAAAATATACAACAATTTGATAAATAATAAAATTCGTTATATGTGGACTTTTGACGAAAGTACTTAACTCGTCTTTAGAAAAATTTACAAAACTCCCATTTCTTCATCAAGTACTATGCCTTATACACTAAAAGATATGAGACCCTCTCAAATCAGCATACTTTAAAATTTTATTCATTTCTATTTGAATAAATTAATTTAATTCATTCGTAACATTAGTTTTATGTTCGAACTTTCGCGATTTTCTCCACGCAAAAAAAAAACTAATTTAGAAAAAGAACGTAATAAATTGTAAGCATGGTTGGCAAGCACTATCTTTTTATTATAAATGTAGTTGTCTACCACGCTCTGATCAGTACCGATGCGAAAATTTTAAAACTACGATTTCAATGGTGACATTTGTCTTCTAATATCACGGGGTATATTTCATAATATTACCTGTTAAATTTTGTTATATCTGCAAAATACCTTTAAAAATCGGTGCTTCGGTAGTTAAGCGTTATTATAACGGTTGCTTAAGATATTTTAAAATTGAACCGATAAAATAGCGGAATAAAGCAGGTTATACAAAAAGGCACTTGCCTTTAATGGAATCGCCACTTTATAATTTTCATATCGGTCTTAAAGTAGCTGTGGTAGCCAATTACCGTTATTATGAAAAGGTGTTGAATGCCAACCATGACTGTAAGTAATAAATTATAAATACATTTTTAGCTCTCCTGAAGAGTGTTATTCTCAAAAGTCTATAGATATTACAAAGATCCTGTTCTCATTAATTTCTAAAATTATATAATTTCGAAATCCTAAGATTTTTATGTTCACCAGTGATGACTATCTAAATCTCGGGATACAACCACAAGTAAAAATAATTATGATTTCAGGGCTGCCAAATATTGAAAAAAAATATCAATATAAATTTTACCAAAGTTAAAAAAAAAGATAATCACAACTTAAAAAATTATAAAGGTCAGTTTTATATGCAGCACTTTGAGATTCCAATGAATTAATTTTTTATTGGAATTAAATTATTAATTAAAATTGATTATTATGGCATTCGTTTATACCATTCTTTATTTGTTCATTCACTGGCTTTATCCATCACAGTAAATTAATTCTCTAATAAATTTATAACTTTTATAACGATCATACACTTGAATCATTTAATAATTTATAAATTCAATTCTACTACAAAAGGGTTGAAAAATTTTCTTTCATTAATTTTGTAAAAGATCAAAGAGATTTGAGTTGACAGATAAAACTAAAGATATAATTTGATTGCTATACAATAAATAATAAAATTCATAAAGAATTAATTATATTAAATATTAAGCTTATATGTACATTTTTTAATATCCTAAAATCAAAGTGAGTCGCATTAGCTAATATTTACTCGACGATTATATTTATAAGCTCGTATTACCAATAAGAAAACAATACATTTTGTATAGTTGCAGTTCAGTTGCAGCCAACTTCACACTATTTCAAATTGTACTCAGACGTATTGAGGGATATTTCTTATAAAATATACCAACCAAAAGAATTTTTTTTTTTTTGAAGAACTTCAAGTTTTGTTATTTGAAGGCAGCTCTCGTTTTAAAAGGCAGCTCTCGTTTTGAAGGCAGCTCTCGTTTATTTAGAATAGTTCGATAGTGACAAATAAAAAAAAACCTGCTTTATGGACAAACGGTCGCTTTGCGGCTAATCACTTTAGACACTGCGTTTATCAGGTTTGGGCTTTATTGATTAAATACTATAAATCCTTTATGACAAAAGCCTTTTTCCAACTTATTTTAAACTTTTTTTGATATTTACGCAAAAGTTAAAAATGTATTGAAAATAATCATACAGAAACCCTAAAAAAGAAGTCAAAAAATTTTGGGAAAACGCTAGTACCATAAGGGTTTAAGATAAAATCCGAACCAAACATAATTTGAAAATACATAAATTATCCATTACAGCACTATAGTCGACACTTGTACCATATAAATTTACACAAAGTGTTTGTTTTTTCTGGTAAATATTGATATACATTATAATTTTGTTTGTATTTTTATGTTAAATTACGGTGTTTGGTTGTATATTTTTTTTATTATTTTAATAATGGTGTCAGTTTTTGTTTCTTTTTTTTTTGTAAATTTTGAAGTCTCAATTTATGTATATTTTATGTTTATTATTTAAAAATTTAGGAATCATATTAAGGGGTGTTCGGTGTGCATTATTAATTCATTTTATTTTCATTTAAAACAGAGGGTTTTAATCAAACTTTTGTGTATTTTAATTATTTAAATTTCTGAATTAATTTTTTTTTATAAATTTCGTTTTTTGTTTTTTAATTACAGCGTCATTGTCGCTTGAAGCATGCTGGCGTTATAAATATCGAAACCCTTGATCGAACAGCATCCGGTGATCGTCATATAGCTCCAATTTATAAACCTTTAGTTAATGGAGCCTCAAATGAATTGAATAATAATAACAATTGTAATAGCTCTAACAACAGCCAATATAATTTAACATTAAAGGCTTTGCAACAGCAGCAACAGCAACAACAGCAACAACATAATAATAATAATAACAATAACAATAACAATAACAATAACAATACTGTACTTATCAACAATAATCAACAGAAAATAACCAATACTTTGCGTATATCTGAACCATCTAATGTTCTATTACATTCTCCATTAGCAGCATCCGCTGCTGCAGCCGCTAATGCTGCCAATACACCCCAAGATTTACAAGCCGCTGCTGTAGCTTATTTAGCTGCCGCCTATAAAGCTGCTGCTGCTCAAAGCAATAATTCGAATGCATTAGCAAATCTACCAAATATCACCACAATGGCTGAAGAATTGCTACTGCAACAACAGTTGCAACAAAATGATCAAATTGAAATAACCAGAGTTTCCTCTACAAATCATCACAACAATAATTCCATAAATACATCCCAGCAAGCAGTTAACAATTCAAATTTGGCTCAATTGTTAGAATCGAATTCTACACAACCAGCCAGTAATTTACCCTCGCCACAACACAATGCAAAATCAAAGCAACAAAAATGTCCCCTATGCACGTATATTTGTGATAGCAAATCTCAAATGAACTATCATATATCCTTGCATAAGCCCACTCAATATGAGTGTCATATGTGTACCTTTGTCTGTGCCAAGAAACAACACTTAAGTTCTCATATGCGTAGTGTCCATCAAATGGTGCAAAATCAACAACAGCTGCAGCAGCAACATCAGTCGATATCGGGTTCAAATCTTAATACAACACCAACAAATGCGGTTAACAATATAAATATGGATTTCAGCTTAGCTTTGCAAATGGCAGCTGTCGCTCAAAATCATCAGGTAATATAGAAAATTTTTATTAAAAGTCGGTTTTAGATAATTTCAATAATTTAATTAATGCAATAAAAGTCCTTTCTGAATTGGGCTTAAATGATATGCAGACACAAGAAACGCAACGGAAAGGTGGGTATATATGTGGACTATGTCCAGATATATTCCGATTTTTTTTAGTGTTGGGCATGATATACACTCAAAAAAGTTTGTCTGTTACTACATGGCAATTGTTTGTGGCAATGCAGTAAAAAATGCTAAATATCCACTAAAAAATACTAAATATATATGTACTAAAAATTAAATAAAAATTGTATTAAAAATTTAAATTAATTTTATTTTTGATTTAAATTCCATTTAATTGTCTATGTATATGACAATAGGATGCTACTTCTTTTAGTGTGTGCTATACAAGGTTTACAAAATCTTCATTTAGTTTATGTTTAATTAAAACATAATTTTAGTTTTAAGAAAATATGCAGAACCACGCAATAAACTAATAAATATGCAAAAATAGGTATTAAAAATCATTTAATATACAAAAAATATGTACTTAAAAGCAAATTATGCAAAATACATTTGTAGCAAAATATACAACAACAAATCGATGCCGTTCTGTTGTAAATTCTTTAATACGAAAAAGTATTTGGTCCAAATCGTTTTTGGGCTTTTGACCACAAACATACATTTGCATGAAAGTCGCTGCACTGGTAATCAGTTGTTGATATTTTTAGCTTTAATACCCGTTGATTTATATGGCAAAAAACAAAACTATTACGACAGCGATTATTTTGAGAATTACACCATGCTACAATTTTCAACTTTTAAACGTTTACAAAACATTGTTTTTTTCAGTACACAGTTAATTTTTGTTACAAAAAAAATAAAAAATTTCGTTGTTTTTAAAATCTGTTGTCTTAGTTTGCAAATAGAAAGCGGAAAATTACATTAAAATGTGATAACTTTGGTTCCCTTTGGAATTTTAGGTCAGATGATGTAATTATATATTTTTTACACTCGTAGAAAAACTATGTAACATTTTTGATAAAGCTACTAAAAGTAAAAGCTCACAAAAAAACTTCTCTGCTAAATATTTACTGTCATATGCATAGACATTCTGTTGATTTTTATAACACACTTATAAATCAAATTAACAACAACAAATTTTCCTTGTTAGACTGTTATAAGAATCAATTAAATATCTTTATGCATATGGGGGTTACAAGATAAGAATAGCAAAAATATTTTGGTTATTTTTATTAAGTTATTTTGGTTATATTTAAGTTGAAACCTTTTAAATTTTCCAGGACAACATACCAATACAAATGTCTAAATTTTTAATTAAAAATCCCTTTTGTTTTCTTCTTTTTTTAAGGACACTACAAAATTGTCAACACCTTTGGCTATAGATTTAACATCTATTAAAAACAATCTTCCAAGTGTTTCATCTCCGAAAAATAGAAACAACTTAAACTTAACTCAAAACCACCAAAATCATCAAAGCCAATTACCACCAGAATATCAATATCGCATGATATACTATTGCAATAAGTGTCCGGCACGTTATGCCCAAAAACACAATGATCCTCAAACAGCCAAAATTGACTTAGACGACCATCTACGACAACACGAACCACTTACAACCAATGACGATAAACGTAAATATCACTGTGACTATTGTGATTACAGGGCGATACATGAATCTATTATACAAACCCATCGATATGTTCACACCACGCAATATCAGGAAAAATGTAATGAATTGTACAAGAATTGTAAAGAGGATAATGTTTATAGAGCTCCCAAACTAATGCATATAACTGCTACAAAGAAACCCTATGTGCATGAGACAATATGGGTGGTAGATCATGATTTGAATGATGGGCATCATCATCAGCATCAACATGCAAAACATCATCAAATTTCGAAAATTACTTCCAGTTCACAAAGCAATAACTTTGAAGCGGGAAATTCTTTATTGAAAAAACAATTAGAATCTAGACAAATTGCTACTGGCTGCTCATCATCCACCGCTAATGAGGATAGTAATAAAATAAATCAACAAGAGGCAGATGATTCCAATACAGCAACTACTTTGGCTTCTGTAGCTACCAGTGATTTTGCAAATGAAAATGAATCTTCGTCTCAGCAAATGCAAACCTCTGAAGAGACACAGCAAAGAGCTGCAAATGCTAGTGCAGAAAGATGCCAACACTGTCCATTTGAAAGTTCGAATACTACCGAATTTAAAACTCATTTACAACAGCACATTTGTGTATCTCAACAAAAATTGGCATACACCTGTGTGCATTGCGATTATACGGCCGAGGAACAAGATCAAATAGATGAACATACTAGAGTACATTTCAATAGCATGGAAAAACTTAAAGATGTTGCCTTCTTTACACGTTATGATCAATTGGAGTTATCAATGGAACAAAGAGAAGATGAAGATGAAAATGAAAAAGAAAAAGAAGAAAATAATGTAAATATTAAAAAGGAATTTCAAACACAGAATAACAATAATGAAGAAAATCGAATTAATGAAAATTTCAAAGATTCACAAGGATCCGCAATTGTAAAGGATGCTGAAGTGAAACAACCAAAATGTGCTAAAATTATTTTGTATAAAAATGATGGTTGTTTAACGATTAAAAAAGAATCGAATGATCAGCCAAAACAGCCTCAGCAGCAGCAACAACAACAGCAACAGCAACAAAATGCTGTCACTGAAAATATAAGCGATCGTTTAAGACGTAGAATTAGTCGTCAAGGTGCTGCTGCTGCTGGCAATTCACAAGGAATATCCTCCCAGCTTGGTAATACAAATAGCGAGGATCAACAGCAGTCTACAAGCCATAAAACTATATTAGTTAATGCCAAAACTGGTCAAGTTATCAGCAGGAATTAAATATTATTAGATATTAGAATTTGCTTTAAATTTTCAAATATTTTTCACTGTTGTTTACGTTATGTTACGTTACGTTTTTTGTTTATAGTATTTAGTCTTTATGTTTTATAATTTTACTTGTTAATTTTTTTTTTTGTTACTAACGTTAATATTTTTTTTTATTTAACATTTTGTTAAAATAGTTTATAAAACGAACTATTATTAAAATGTATTGAAAATATTTTTATTTTAAGTTTTGCTTTAGATCTAACAAATAAAAGGCAGGGGCAGCAAGAAAAATTGGTTTAATTAAAATTTAATTAGAACAAGAATATTCAAAACTATTATTTAAAAGCATAAAAAACACTGTGATGTTCAAACAAAAAATTTTAATAATAATATAAAATGTTAAAAATAATTATAAATTAAAAATTTTACAAAATATATTAAAATTTACTTCTTTGTAGTTAAAAAAAAAAAAACTCAAAAATTATGCTGCACCTTAAAAAAATGTATAATAACAAAAATTATTTGCACATTAAAATTTATTTAATTTAAATTTTTATCAAATTAAAAATAATGTATATTAATTTCCTTTTATTTTATTCTTTAATATTAATTTTTTTTTTTTTTTTTTGGAAAATTTCTAAACACAAAAAATGAGTAGCAAAATAGTCATTTATTTTTATTAAAAATATACTAAACAAAAAATATGTATGTCATATTAAAAAAAAAAAATTATAATAGTTATATAATATTTAGTATTTAATGGTTTAATTTATACAATTTACAAGTTGAAGTTGAGGTTTTGAAGTTAATATAAATTTAAATTCATTATTATTTTAGTTTTTTTAGCACTATTTAAAAAATATTTTATTTTATTTCAAATATATTCCCACCTTATTTTAACTTTAATGAATTTCGTATTTTCGTTAATTCTTTTAAGTTATTTACTAACATTCAACTTATTTTTCACAGAATAAAGACATATATTTAAAAAAAAAGAAAAAACTTAAAAAAGTAAATTTTTATTATGATATTGTATTAAAGTTTATTTTCTAATGGGCATATCTAAACTAATTTTGATCTGAAAGTTACAAAGTAATAATTATCTAATAAAATCATTAGCAGAAAAATCTTAAAAATCAATAGAACTTATAAAAACGTTTAAAAAACTTAAAATATAAAGTATTTTTGTTATTGAAGATATGTTTTGAAAAAATGTTTGTTGTAAAAAAAATTTTAAAATAAAAAATAACTTGCGTTTAAATTGTTTTTTATTCCAACAAAAATTATTTTTTTTAACAAAAATCCGTCTATTTAATTATTTCTTGGAATATTTTAATTTTCTTCTTTATTAATTTTAAGAGAATACAAATAATAAAGGAAACGGTTTCAATATTTAAAGTAATGCAAAAAAATTTTTCAATTTTATTGTGAATACAACTTAAACTTGTAAATTGTTTAAATAATTGAAAATACATATACAAATTCAATATGTAGAAGTTTAAGAAATTAACTTATATATATATAAAAAAAACACTTGTGGAATAGCGGGGCCATAATTTTATTGATAAATATATTTATAAAAACATGAGTTGATAAAATATAATTCAAATTTGAAAAACAAAAAAAAAAAACTTAAATGTACAAATATTTCCATTTAAAAATTAAAATATAGTAAGCATTTAAAAAAAATCGAAAATTGGTGCAAATAATATGATTTTATAGTTAAAAAGGGAATAAAAATCAAAAATTTTAAAAATTTCTAATATAACATAGTTGGAAGATTTAGAAAATTAGGCCTTAATAATTTGTTTTTGTTTTTCTTTTTCTTTGTTTTATTACTGTAATATTTCTTTTTGCATAAATAGATGAAACCAAGCACACAGTAAGCACTTTACGCACATAATTTAGAAATTATTTTGAAAAAAAAAATTGCAAAATAAAAAATATTAAATAAAAATAAAAATTTTGAAAAAACAATTGTGTTTATACTTGATAAAAAAAAAATACAAAAAAGGGAACAATAAATATGTATATACATATAATTGCGTTTACATACGATCGAAATCTAGTTTAAACAGGATTTCTAGTGTAATGTTAACGCAGTTTAAGTCAGTTGAAATACCCCCCAGCGAAACCACACATTACCCAATAGGGGCCTATGGATTACTTTACACCTTACTTCACTGATGAATTTTATACACGATGAGCCTCAAAGTAATGTATATACCCATTACTTTAGAGCTGATGATGTAAGGGGTCACTTATATGGTTACAAAAATGGAAAAAGTAAAGAATAAAGGCTACTAATGTAGCCTTTATTCTCAACCTATTTTACATGGGGACTATCAGTTTATGGTGACTGTTCCTGTTAACACCTTGCCGCACAAACACAGCAATTGTACCCCCAGGAAAGTTTTTTATGTTTTTTATTTTTGTTTTTATATTTTATTGTAAAATATGTCCTTTAAGAAATAGTTTTCTAAAGAAATTATCGAGAAAGAATAATATTTAAAATGCGCCAACAATTAACTGTTGCTGCAAATACGTAAATACTTGTTGTGTATTTATTAGTGTTTCCAATTCGGTTAATCGATTCCACTACTATTTGCTTCTTATAAATAATTATTCGACTTGAATTACTTTAAATCGAGTGCAAGAGCTCTTTAACCTGATAGGAAGTCCCAAATCCAAATCCGGTAAAAAAATTAATGGAATGGTAAAGATGGAAAGTTAAAGAATTGGTTATTTTTTAAGCTCTGTCTTTGTGTGTTCATGGCACGCGGTCTAACATACAAAAATTCACAAAATCCGCTTATACCATTCGGCATCACTGGCCTGTAATGGGTTAAACCAGACAATTTCTTAGGTACTTAACGCGTTCTCTTTTATGAATGGGTTATGGGTTTTTCTTTTCGGGCATATCTCGTAAATATATCAAGAGAACAGTGAGAAGCTAAAACTCTAAAACTTTACTAAAAACCTTGATCAAGTTAATAGGCAGGTATTGAATGGTAGTATAATTATTTTAAAAATAACAAAGAGAGCTAACAAGAAATAGTATATTTGAGAATATACTATTTGGGTATTCGAGTATTCAAGACTTTTTTTTTTATTTAGGTCTACGGACAAAAAACCTTACAGACCAATTTAAAAGTACTCAGTACTTCCAGAGTTGAATTTTCCGTACATGAGCGTTATTTGGTATTTATTTTACCATGTTTTTCAATATGGAAATACAACCCTTTCTTAATTTAAATGTAAAAAATTTTGAGAATTATCGCTATTAACGTTTATTGTTAACTCCTAACGATATTTTTGTCGAATTTGTATGGGAATAACAGAAGCCAACGTTGATAGCTTCTCGCATAAACACTGCTACTGTAACCATGAATTATAAAATAATAACAGGGTAGAAAAAATAACACAAAATAAAATATATCTTAAATTATATAGTTAATAATAAAAATCAACTAGCCGGAATGATATATAAACAAGTCCACATTCAAAATTTGAACCAAAATAACTATGAGATGTTTTCGGAATCACCATTTCTGTTTTTTTTATTTGCTGAAAAGGTATTTTACTGGCTGCGGGTCCACTGCAGTACTTTAGCAGCTCTAATATAATATATGCTAAATTTTCCAGCACTGATTATGCGTTTTGTTTGCTGCCGTGATGTGATTAGTATCTCAAATACTTCCACCTTCGTAAACGTCACTAAAAACACAACTCTGTATGTTTGGCTTGTTTGCTTTGTTTCACATGTTCCACAAACATAGAAAAAAATCAATACACTCATTTTAACTGCACGCGTCAATTAAATAGTTTCGTATTGGAATTGGAAAAATAAATTTGCGGCAATATTAGTGCGTTTAATAAAATAAAGTGAGTGAAAAAATAAATTTATATGATTTACATAACAAATAAATATTTTATATTTTCATCCATGTCGAATTATATTTTTCCGGCTTTTTTTTAATGCGGCCTTATTTTTTTTATTTCATATATTGATGCATCTACTAAACTTTTTTTAAAAAGAATTGTGTATTTTATTTTTCTGTTAGCAACAAAATGAAATCAAAGAAAAATGATGATGATGGCATTAGCTCCTCAGAGGAAGAAGCTGAGTATGTTGTTGAACGAATTTGTTCTAGACGTGTTCGTAAAGGAAAGGTATATAAACATCATGAAATTATGACTTGCATTTGATGTATATACATTTCTTGTTTTCAGGTTGAATATTTTCTGAAATGGAAGGGTTATTCAGAATCTGAAAATACATGGGAACCCGAAGAGAACTTGGATTGCCAAGATCTAATCCAACAGTTTGAAGAAAACAGATTAAAAGAGGAGGTAAGTGTTATTATGAATAATTTGGTAAAAAAAAATTAACGAACTGCTTTTGATTGATCTTTTCTTGTACGCCATTGTATTTTATAAGTGAAAAGTATCTTACAATGCTCAGCGCGTTCGTTGTGTTTTTTGGCGGGACGTATGCCAACACATGAAGTTTGTTAACAGGGCGATTCGTAAATGAACTAATTTTAATAAAATCGTAAATGTACACATTAACTTATTACAAGAACTGCAGACTAGGCAAAAGTTTGTCAGAAAATATGATAATTATTTTTGTTTTGAAAAAGACTAGTCCAATTGGGATTTGTGTCGCAAAATTTTATAAAAGTTTTTTTTTTTGTATTGTGCACCTACAATGATCCACAGCTTATTTCGTGTGAGGAACATTTTTGTAAAACAAAGCATAAGTGTTTTATTTTATTCTAAAATATACAAATAAGTGATGCAGTTTTGAAGATAATTTAGTTTTCAATATAAAACACCAAAAAAATTTACACAAATATCAACTTTAGTTCCGTACATATTTTTACTGGAGATCCTTCGTTTACACAAATACTCAGTAAACATAAAAAAATAATAAAGTGACTGATGTTAAGAGTTCTTCTTTCTGCAAATTTTTACTGGACAAATTATTGCTAGCAAGAATTTACAAAACATGTGATCAATTTTTGTAAATACAAATATAAATGTTTTACAACTACGTTGTTTTATGCAAATGCAAAGCAACAAATATTGTTAAATGAATTATAGAAAAGATAAGAAAACCTAACATGTTTCTGCCTAAGATTTTACAACAAGAATCCTTTATATATGTATAATTAATTTTTGCTTTTGATTTTACAATCAGCTGTTTAACAAACTTATAAATTATTGCCTATTTTCCGTTCCCGTACTTTTTTTTTAGAAAATTTTCATTTTGAGAGCAAATTTGTCTTACTCTCTGTAAGTTTGTTACTGAGTAAATTTCTTACTTGAATGAGAAAAGTAAACGAATGGACTTATTGAAACATTTTTTAAAAGCAAAATTAAACAAACAAATAATTTTGATGTCACAGCTTATTTCTTGTGTGACAATAAAACATTAAAAAAAATTGTTGAAATTATTTAATATTTTGTAGGGTAAAGGGATTAAAAGCTATAATAAAGCAAAAAGGCTTTTTACCGCTTTTAATCTGTATATTATAAAGTCTACTATCTTTCTAGTGAATTGTGGCAATATTTTTGTTCACAATTCCTTTAGTGCCGCTTTCAAACTTTAGACATTTGAAATATGGTGTTTTTGAATACCCAGTTCTGCCACAAATTTTTAATCACATTTAAATCTGGATATTGGGCGGATGTTTGAATGACGTTTGGGCAACTCCAACTTAGCCAAGTTTGCACTGTACGAGCTTTGTGCTTGGGATCGCTATATTGGTTGAAGTGGAATGTGTCACGTATGCCAAGTCTTCAGCACTTTGGAGTAAATTTCGCCTCAGCTAGTCTAGGTATATCTCTTAAGTAATAATAGATTCTATGAATACCAATTTACCAACAGCTGCTGAAGATATGCGCCCCAAACCATTACAATTCCATATCCATGTTTTACTGCGCCTCGTAATGTTTGATGCTCAGTATTGGGTTGCCGCCACACATGTACCTTATCTGATGCTGAAATATACAATTTTCTCTTATCAGCAAAAATTACTATGTTGCAGAAAGAAATCTTTGTTTTTATGGTCTTTTGCGAAATGTATGTGGACTTTTTGATTTTGCTTATTAATAAACTTATTGTATCTTGATGTTCACCCATGAAAATTATCATCTAAATATTCTGCGTACAGTTTCTGAATGACATTTTTTTCCAAGAAACAGATTAACATCCTTAGCCACAGATTGAACACTTAACATGTGAACTTCTTTAATCCTTCGCAAAATTCACCTCTCATCATTTTTAATAAAATATGTTTAGGGCCTTTCTTCCTTTGTTGTGCACACGGTTTTTTATTTTCAAACAAAACGCTGAATATTATACTAAATCGTAGATGGACTTAAATGAACAATTTCGGTAATTTGTTTTTGTTTTTTCCCCACTTTGGAAGTCTTTAATAACTAACGTTTTCTGTTGACCCATCTTGTAAAACCAGGCAATTATAATAGATTTTAATACTTTCAATAGACTCGCTATTTCTGATTTCATTATTGTTTATGTTTTAATCTACCGTTGTGTAAAAGTTTTTGCTGTTTTTGAAGACTTAATATCTACAAAACAGATATTTGCATAGTTCAGAATAAAATATACCACATTTATGTTTGGTTTTTTTTTTTTAAATGTTATTTATACGAAATAAGCTGTGGATCACTGTACGTGTTTCTTTAAACCATGATCTTTGTGAAATCCGATTAAATTTAGTTTTAAAACGGAATTGAATTCTGCAAACGGATTCTAATTGATGTGCGAAGCTGTAAAGCGATGAAACATTACTCTTCACTCATTAAAATCAATGATAAGAAATTACAGTTTTTATCACTTCGCAGTAATAAAACTATTTGGAATCGGTAGCCGGATTTAAAAAGACTAAATGTCATTTCAATGTTGTTAAAGGTTTTTTGTAATTAAAGATTTTGAAAATTAAATAAATAAATATTTAATAAATTAAATAAATAAATATTTAATGCCTTAAAATTTCTGTTAAAATTACTATAATGAAAAATTTTTAATCGTGTCCAAAATTTCCTCATCAAATCAGTAGAGAGCGATCATTAGGGAATATAATATTGGAAAATTGTGTTTAAAATTTGTCTTTACAAAAACAATTTAGAAAATGTGTACATATATTTCCTAAAGTTGTATACAAATTTATGGCATAACAATTTTTGGTATTCATTAGGTATAATTAGTGTTTTTTATTTGACAGTACTACACATTTGGAATTTTATTCTTGTAATCGATATAACATTTTTATTTTACCAGGTATTGTAATGTCATACAAATCCAATCCACTATATGGATTTAATAGATTTCCGATAAAACTATTTTTTTAATAAAAAATTTTGTTGTTACGATCGATTTTCTTTTTGTGTGCTTGTGGGAATTTACAAGATCGAGTGTAAATCCTCAAATAGTTATTTTCCGTATAACTTCTTCCATTTATGAAGGAGCCATAAATGTCAGGATAATGCTACCTAGAATGTAGAATTCGCTACCTAGACACCTAAAACAATTCGTTTTTTTTTAAATAGTACTTTTAAACACTTATACGTTAACTAATTTCATGAATTCAAATTGTAAAGTTATTTTTTATTAAACTCTGTAATATAAAATAAATAAATAATTAAGTTTTAGGCATTTTTACAAATTTATTGTATTATCTTTTCGGTACGTAATACTCTCTCTAAATCTGATAAATTACAATAATTTTTTCCACCAGTTTATTTTTTGTCTACAATCGTTTCTAACATTTTTATTTCTTCATTAGAGCTTAAATTTGGAATTTTAGTTATATCTTAGTTTCAGGCATTTCTTACAAATTTACTTTATTATATTTTATTATTGTAAAATGCTTTGTGTCCAATTCATTACCGGCACGGATTTAATAAAGAACATATATGAAAACTTTAAATAAAAAATGATCTTCTTAGTCTATTATGCATCCTGTATTAAAAAATAAATTTTGTTACAAAGAAAAATGCTCAAACATCGGTTTAATACCAAAAACATACTGATTCAGTATTGACTTTGTCGCCAGTACTACTGAATATACCCCAGACAACGGTGTCTGCTGTAGACATTTAACATTTACTTGTCATTGGGAATCTACACAAATATTGATTTAGGTGGGTGTAGACATTGGAACCAGAGATTCAGCAATACATTTTAGTAATTCTAGTATAAAGTTTTGTAACTTTTTGCTAGATTTCCACACTAGGAAGGAACATAAGTTTAAACAGGTGCATTTATTTTGGAAAAGTATATTTTTTATTAATAAAAACTTTTTTTAAATTATAAATTGATTGTTTTTCACATGTCTTTTGTAATTGCTTTCGCTCATTATATATTTTGTTCTTTCAAATTCACTTCTTTATATTTTTTTTTAAACTAATTTTGCATATGTATTTTCAACAAAATGAAACAATAAAAAATCATAAAGAAGCCCAGCTTCGCAGCTGCTGTTAACAATTTCACCAAAAAAAAGGAATATAAAAAGTTTAGACGCTTTGTTGACTATGTCACCCAAAACAGTCGACAAAAGTGGTGACTTGGAGACACTAGACCCCAGGCTTCCTACAGGGGTATTATCATAATACTATTACACATACAAATATATTTTGCACACAAACAAATGTATTACGTACGTGACCAAGTGTCTTTGTGCTTTTATTAAACGTCAAACAATTGTAAATATACTGGCGTTGCCAACCACAACCACCATATATAAAAAAATTTTGATTTGAATTCGACAAAGCGGGTAAAAAGTCTCCAAAAATTTACAAGATCCTTTTGATTTCTGCGAAATATAACTTTAAATTAGATTTCATTTTGTTGTGGAAATGACCGATTGTCAGTGGTGCAAAAAATAAAGTACTGGGAGGCATACATAATATTTGTAATATTTGGATCGCAATCTATTTTAATGGATTGATGGATCACGCGCTAATGATACACATTCAATATGTATCGCGTCAGTATTTACATTATTTTTGTACTGTGCGTGTCGTTAACTCTGATTCTACCGGCAGCACACACTCGCTTTCAGTATCATGTGACATTAAAAATATTTTACCTATTATTTGTTTAATTTTTTTTCAAATCGTATTTAATTTTGTTTTATTTTCTTTATTCCTTCACTTTTTACTAACGTTCAATATTTATCAAGTGATCCGCGATCTAGATTTTAGAATAGTATGCTATTTTGCAATATAGATCGCGATCCATCACACGTTCAATATATATTGCCCGCGATCCAGTAAGTATCGTGACATTTTTTAAACATGTAGATCACGCGATAAATATTGAACGTGTAATATCAATTCGCGATGCGTTATTAATTAGTGAAGGTATAAAGAAAATAAAACATGAAATAAAATATGCAGTGCAAAAAAACGCGATAAATATTGAACATGAAGCAGCATACGCGCGCGATCCATTTATCGTTTTTTAAAAAATGTAGGATATTTTTAAAATAGCTTCTGGCATCGCTGAGCACAGATATCATAGAAAAGTGAAATATGCTTGTGTTTATTAAATTTAATTTTTGGAATTACTCGGTAGAATCCAAAGCTCTCTTTAATTTAATTGTCCTCACATATGTATTCGGTTATTGAACCATTTTACCAATATTGAATGTAATTACTTATTATTGTTTTATATTTACCAATTACAGGCTGCCGGTGGTGGTGCAAAACCTGATAAGAGCGGTAAAAAAGATAAAGAAAGCAGTGGACGATCCAGTTCAGCGAGTAATAAACGTAAACATGAGGATTCCAAAGCATCAGGTAATGTTCTTTGAATACTTAAGACCAGTAATGGAATATCCTAAAAACGGTTTTGGTTTATTTGAAAAATTGTGTTTTCAAAGAACCGTTTTTTTATTTATTTTACATTAAAACGGCATCGAAAAAATGTTTGAACGGCTGTAAAAAATTCAAATAACGATATTAAAAGAAAAACCTTGTAATATTATTAAGAAATACTGAAACGTCGAATTTTTATCACAAATGTTTTAGGAACGCTGTAGTATTTCTGGCATCAAAAAAGTTTTTGCGATTTTCTCATCAGATGCGTAAAATTGGATTTACTATTCTAAATTTACTCTTGTTGCCAAATTTCATAAAAAATTGTCAATTCGTTTGCAAGTTAACTCGATGTCTTTTATAGGTTTCCGGTAGACTTTGTCTTTCTAGTTCGGTTTGGTAACCACTCTTTCTAGTTACATTTTTTGTAAAGATTTAGTTCGCAGACCCAGTTCTCAATTGTCATCAATAACAATTCTCATTGGTCATCTTGTTAGCGAGCTATTCATTTGGTTGATCGTTTTCATTGCTTTTAGTAAAAAAATAATAATGTCAGAAAGTCAGATTAATAAAACTAAAATAAAGAAAATTGCTTTACGTAAAAAAATGTTTTTTTAAGGATTTATTTACAATGTGTAAGCTTAAATTCGAATATTACTTTAAATGAAGTACCTGTTGACCAATTAAGAATTAAATAAAATTTCCCCGACCAATAAAAATGTAATTAACGATTGAACTTAAAGAGTGTGTTTTTTATGAACTAGATCTTTCAAGTTCAATTGTTGAATTAGTTTGTTCATGAAAGACACATCTTTAGTTTTCTGAACAATTCGTTGCATTTTTGGACTTAAAGCTTCAGAATTGCTTTGAGTTCATTTTTCATCAATTTGAATATTTTTTTTAAATCTTTGGACATTGTGTTCTTTTTAAAATAATTGTTTTTGGAAATTTTTATTTTGACATTTTCTCGCTTCAACATCACGTACGCCACACAGAACATATAGGTTGCAATTTCATTACTCCCAAAATCTCCATAGTTTAAACAGGATTTCGATTACCTGGTACTGTAAATACACACGGAACTAGATTTCGAGCTTAAAGTAAATGCAGCTTTATTAATTTTTTATATCGGAATAGCTTAATTTGTAATTATAAAATACGCATTTATGGTAAATTTTATGAAGGCTTCCTGGAGGCAGCCGTATCCGATATAACCCCTTAACTCCGCTTACTTACAAGTCCCATATGATCGAAATCTGGTGTAAACTAGATTTCCATCATAACGTAAACATAGTTTGAAACATTTACGGATTTAAAAACCAAATATATTATTAGTTTTCTGCTTAGTTAAGCATAAATTATATTTTAGGGAAATTAAAGCCTTGTATAAGGAAATTAATATCATTTTTATTTGAATTCTCAATTGTCACAATAATTAATCGTTTTTATTTACATTTTTTAAAATAAATTTCTTTTTTAACTTTCAGGAAGCAAAAAGAAACGTACCGATTCTGGTAAAGATGAAACAGACACAGAATCAGTTTCTGATGGTTCTGTACGACACTCTGAACTAACAGGATTTGACAAAGGACTTGACGCTGAAAAAATATTGGGAGCCTCAGATTCCAATGGTGGCCTTTATTTTCTTATTCAATTTAAAGGTGTTGATCAAGCTGAAATGGTAGCTGCATCTGTAGCTAATGCGAAAATCCCTCAAATGGTTATTAAATTTTATGAAGAACGCCTCTCATGGTATTCGGATAATGAAGAATAAACACGTTATATTTTTCACTTAACGTTTTTTAGATTTTACTAAGTTTTATTTTCCTTCGTAATTAGCTGTGTTTGTGCGGTAAATTATGTTTAAAAATCCCATATAAATTTGAGATTAGTTTCGTTTTACTTGGGAACTATTAGTTTATAGTGAATGTTTTTGTTAACACTTTGCCGCACAAACACAGAGAACATTTACCATTAATTAATGTTTTACAATATTTTATAGTTTACAACAATAACTTGTTATAACGAGTGTTTTTCGCTATTTTTTCAAAACCCTATTTTAAAGAAATTACAAAATTTTCTCAGTAAAAACCTGAATTTTTGAGAATTTTTTCATAAACAATATTAAAAGGTTACTCGATTTTGGTTATAGTTCATTCATATAGCTTAAGTTAATTAATTTCATTTATCTAATGTGCTTTTGTGTTTCAGAACACATTGTATAAATAATATCAATAATAAATGCAGTTTACTAAACATAAATAATATCTTTACTGTTTTATTACTAGCAAAATATATTACTTGCATTAGCATTTATATAAAAAAACCAACCATACCAAGTATGGCTAAGTATTAACAAAGCTATTTATATGTACCTATATATGTAAAGAAGGGGCAAAATGCATAATTGCGTTAGTGTCTCCAAAAAAAAAAAAAATACCTTTAAACACCATGTCTAGTTTTTTTTTTTTTTTTATTGGATTTGGTTTTCAATGTTTTTGTTAACCAAAAATGAAATACATATTTAAAACTCAAAGGTTGTCAATAGGAGACTTATTTTAAAATTTTAAAGTTTATTTTTTAAATGTTGGACCTAATAAAAAAATTGTTTCATATTTTTATGTCAAAATTTATATAAGGGGACTAACTAACTGCACATTTTTTAAATAAAATTTATATTCAAAAGCATTCATAAAAATAATTGTTTTTATAAAAAATTCTTTCTTTTGTTATGAAATGTATATTTATGTTCTTTCACAAAAAATAAATACATATGAAACGAATTGCAATACCGCGCTTTTAAACATGGAAATGAATATTGATTTAAAAAACTGAATTACAATATACACATAAAATGTATATATTTTTGCATAGTTTCTGGTAAATATTCATTTATGTTATGAACGAAACAAAACCAATATACATTTCCCCATACCTCAATATCAAAATTTAATGAACAAATACGATTTTGCTGTTTGAAATTTAGTTTTTTTTTTTGCCTCAAAAATGTAAAGGAAATGTTTTCATTGGGTCCAAAATTTGAAAAATAAACATAATAAACGAAATTGGTCTGCTATTGACCAGCCTTATTTGTTCGAGTTTGAAACGTGTAATTTTATATTTTTTTTGTTAATAAAATTATTGAAAGCAAAATACAAGGCCTTTGCTTAATAAACTTCTAAATTAGCTAGTTCAACTATTGCAAGTTCTACCATTGTTCTGAATTTTTTATGCGCTTTCTGAAAATATTAACAAAATTTGCTTTTAAATTTTTTCTATTTATATTTTTTGTCAAATTATTTAAATGTAACTACTTTGAGTTTAATATTCTGCAAGAACATAAAAAAAAATTACTAAAGATATTTTCTTAATTAGGAGACATCAAAACATCAACAACACACAAAATTATTCATCGAAATTAAAAAAAATTGTTTTTATAAATTTTTTTTTATGTTTTTCCGGCTAATTTATTTGAAACGTACCAAAAAATGGGAAAAACACACATAAACAAAACATATTTTTAACTATTAAAATATAAATTGCGTACAGTACATAAAATGTTTTTTTTTTGTTTAAACTTCCGTCCATTTGCTCGTATTTAGTGTAAATTGATGTGACGATCAGATCTTAGAACGATACCATTATGCAGTGACAGTCAAATATTCTTATTTGTGTTTAAGCATATACACGCCATTCGTTTTTCCAAAATACTTTATACAACTGATTTCCGATCTTTCAATATATGTATACACTTTCATGTAAAAAAAAAAATATTTTGTAGGTCAATGCTTTTCTTTGAAATATATATTTTTTTTTTATTTCTTGAAAACAAGTATTTATTTTTAATATTGACAGAATTTTTTTGTTAACGATATTAATACAAATGCTAAACAATTGTGGTATCGTTTTATTTATAATAATTTTAAATAATTGGTATGATAATATTTTTTTTAATTTAAATAAAATCAGAAGTTTCATGGGAGTGAAATTCTTAATTCAGTACCTACCAAACAATCTTATAAACTACTAGCGGATCCCGGCGTGCTTCGCTACGAATGAATATTAACATTGAATCAAATTCATTGGTTTCTCGATCCACGAGTTCAGCTGTCAATTTGTATGCGTGTATACGCTACAATGTCTATTTACCTTATTTATGAAGTCAGCACAACACAGTATACATACCGCACACGCTCATGAGCCGCTACGTATTTGTTGTTTTTTTTATATGGACAAAATCACATGTTGACATGAAAAGTCATAACTCACGAACGCGTCGACCGATGCAAAATTTATATAAACCATCTACACGACCATACGAACAAACCCTAAAAATTTAATCTAATTCGGTTGGACCGTTTGTGCGTTATAAAGTCACAACACACTTGCAACAATTTTTTATATATATCTTATAAACTATAATACACTGTTTTTTTTTACACAAATATTTGGATTCTCAATTTAAAGTTTTATAAAATAAGATATTTTAATTTGTTCATTATTGTTATGAGTTGCTAGTCTGTAAGGATAATTATCCATAGACTGAAATAAAAAAATAAATAAATGAGCACATTTCACAGGAACAACGAAAACTCCTATTTTGCGGTTCAGTATTCACTTACATAGTATAAGCTAATTTTGTTCAAATGTCAAACAATGACACTTTGAATGTTGCCAGATTTAAAAATTGCGTTCTTCTTGGGACACCCTTTATATGAGCTAAATTTAGTAATAATCGGATAATTACTTAAAAAATTGGAAATTTAAACATTTTATATTTCACGACTTTCATTAACATTCTTCGTGCCGAAATGCCAATTATAAATATCTTTATTTAACTCACAAATCAACTGCTAACATACAGTTGGTTTTTATTTATTATTGAGTTTAGATGAAATTTACTTACTATTTTTGTGTTATTTATATTCTCCTTTTCATATTTCGCTTACTTTTCCAAAAAAATATCGAACTTTGAGCAGCTGTACAATGCTAACTGTACATAATTTTAAAAATACAGCAGATATAGAAATTTGGAATATCCATGTGTTTATGACTCATTTGTAATTTGTCAATGTAAATATTTTTAGGACCGATAACATATTGTTCCGTTAAATTATAACCATATGGGAAACAACACGAAATGTGTTTAGCTAAGATTTTGTAAATAGTCTTTGAAGTTAGCAACATCATTAAGATAATACAAAATTTATATATGTTACTTACATACATTAGGGATGATAAAAGAAAATTTTGAATATGTAGGTATCAAAGATTATCAAAAACAGTACTTTTTTGAACAGAAATTTCAATAAATCTAAAAATAAAATATCAAACCTATCAAACGTACTGTAGTACTTCTGCAAATACAATTGATTAAACTGAGTTCCACTGCTAAAATCGATAAATAAGGATTTTTCTATGTAAAAGTATTGATATCGAATATAAATTATATTTAAATAAATTTGAAATGTTGGATCTAATCTAATAATAATTGTAAAATATTAACTACACTAACAAAAAAAAGTCTGTAATGGCAACTGAAAATTTTGCTGTTATAACGAGAAATTTTGCTAATTTGAGCCCAGCGGTATTTTTTGCTGATCCTAGCAACACATATCTGCTGACGTGTAGTACAATGAAATTTGTAGAAAAAATTAGTAAACTTTTTGCAAAGTGGAATTTAAAATCTCTTTGTTAAAATCATCAAAAAAATTAGTAATATTATTAATATTAGTACAAAATTTAAATTTATTTTTTTATTGAGCATCACAATTTTTTTGTTTTATTTATTTTTTTCAAAAAATATTTTAGACAAAATTAAAAAAAAAAATCAAAGGCTTAAAAATTGTAAAAACATAAACGAATTTATCATTTTGTTTTAATTTAGTAGTTTCTGTTTTGAAAAATATTTTAGTCAATTTTTTACTTTTAAGGTAAAATTTTAATTGTTTTTAGGGCTGATTTTTAGAACAAAAAAAATTTGTTAATGCTGTTTTAAGTGGAGGCCCTATTTTTAGACATGAGTCAGTATATTCACTTCCGATCCCTTTTTTAATGTATATAACATTTTAAGGTAATTTAAGTTTGTAGGTGTGAGTTTTAATTAGAAATAACATTTCCTTCAATATCCACTTTTTAAAATTAGAATTTTTTTTTTGCTAATTTTATCAAATCGGTTTTTAAAAATTTGTAAAATGATTTCGGAAATTAGCAACAAAAATTTGTTTATATTCTGTAAAAATTCTGTAATTTGTAAAATGTAAATGGCAAAAAGATCAGTACAAAAATAGTAAAGTGGGATTGAAAACCGTTTACAGATTTTTCTACTAACTTTTTTTTCTGAGTGTAATGTTTGTGCGATTTGTTCGAAAATCCCGTATAAATTTGGCATTAGTTCACGTTAAGAATTAACGAGTAGTATTATTTCTCAACTTCTTCTACATGGGTGTTATCTGTTCCTTAAACAGCTTGCCGCACAAACGCAGGTATGCAAGAAATTTTAGCTATATTTAATCTGCGTCTTAAGCTTTCACTGACACGAGTACGTGAAATAATTGTAAAGTTGTAAAATAAAAATTAAATTATTTTACAATCACTTTATTTTTTTAAATTATTGCCTTGTAGGAAAAAACTGTTCTATTGGGGAAAAGTCTATACTTGCAAATAAAAATTGAAAAGTTAAAAATTCAAGCTCTAAGTTTGTTCGTATTGTGCTTTAAGTGGTTTTTTACAGTCAAGATCAAGTTCATATAAATAAAAATATTTTGTTTCATGTTTTTCGTGTTTGTCAATTTTTTTTTAAATAAAATTAAAACATTTTTCAAATTAACAATTTTCCTGTAAAGATTTTTATAAAATCTGAATTTCTTCCATGGATATTAACCAAAGCCACATTTATTTGAAGCTAAACTCCGTCCTTACATTATCTTTTTATTTTTCTTATTTCAAAAATATTCTACAAATTTTTAAGCTTTTTGATAAAAAAGGACTGGCGAAGAAAACATCAAAAATCAAGAACAGATACACAAAACCAAAATTATTAATATGTATGCGAATGTTAATAAATTGTACCAAAACCAATAATTACCATAGTTTTATGACTTTTTTTAGACTTAAAGTTATGGCTTGAAAAAAAGTGCTATTGTTATGTTGTTTGAACTTGAATTAAAGTGTGATTCAAGGCTTGAATTAAAGTATATTGCCACTGTAATGTTCGACTTGAATTTCATTGTTCGTTTTGCTGGAATATGCTTTTGAATTAAAGTGTAATTTAAGTATAAATCAAGGATTGAAATTGGAAAACATTGCTTGAATAACATTTGATTTTAGCTTTAATTCCAGCAAAAATATCTATTGGGTTACTTTAACATTCTCAAAGAATTTTACATTAGCCGAGTTTTTCGGAAACCAAAAATTTAATTTATTAGACAAAATAGACTCGGTAAAAATGTTAACCGTGCTCACTCACTTCAGACGCTGTATTGTCTACAGCAGCGGTTTCCAATTACTTCACGAACCTCTCGAGTTATTTTAACTGACAGATCCGGAAATTTAAAATTTTTTATATGTAAATAAAAACATTTGAAGACGAAGACTTCCAGAAAAAATAGTATCAATAAAAAGATGGAAAAACGTTTTCATTAGAATTTACAAAATTTACCAGATTTGTAGATACAAATTTTGGAAGAATCTTTTAATTAAACTACCCTAGAAAATTTTTAAAACTCTAAGATTTTGTGGTGTTTTTTCGAATCTAGGAGAAATAAAAGAAAATAATGCGTATTCAATTAAAAAAAATTGCCGTAATCTAAAATGTCCTAAAAAATAAGTTTTAAAAATCGCGCTATATTCAAAATATTTTTAAGACAACAGATCCAGGAGGATTATTTATTATATTTTTAATGAATTGGGAACTGTTGGTCTACATTTTAAGCAAAATAAAATTTTTTAAGTTCCGATTACTGAATATTTCGTTAAAATTTAGCAAAAAGATAAATTTTATATGGAAAACAATAGCAAATACCCCATGTAATAACTAACGGGACACTGTTAAACTAAGGCTAGGCCGAATCAAAATTCACATTAAAGATAAATGGAATTTTAAAAAACCCGTTAGGTTTTATGTCAGTAATTTGAAGTTGAAGTATCCCTATAAAAATTAACTTCACTTTTAAAGCATGAATAAGGAATTAAAATGTAATATTACACAAACTTTAGGCACTTGGATACTATTCTGCTAAAATGCTGTTAATGTATCTACTACTGTAGCGGATCTTTCCTATGATAATTAATTGATGGAAATTTATTTGGTTTTGTTAATATTTTATTTTATGTACGAGTAGATAAAATAATCCTCACTTTGTTTTGCTGGATGAGTAAACATTATGATCGATTATGTGCAAGAGAATGGATGATTTATTAATTAATTATCAACAAAATGTATTCCGCTATGCTATTCGGAGGTTAAAAGGTTAATCGGCAACATACTAAGCGATGAAGAATTAGTATTTCAACATTTTAGATTTGCAGTTTATAAATACATAGAATCATATTTAAACACTCAATTGCGTAAAGATGAAGTGAATAAAGTAATTAAAATTTTTTTTACAATTTATATTTTTGTTGGCTTTTTCGCATTTTAAAAAAATAAAACTCTTTTTAACAAAGTTAAATTAAATTTGGTCTCTTTTACTCTTAAATCATAAAAAACTGTTTCATTAAGGAATACAAATTTTTAAAATATATATTTTGTAGACAGTTTATGAATTAATTATTTTTAATATTAATTGATCTATATGTCATCCACTTAAAATAGGCCACAAACAACAGGTGCTTAAAGTATTTAACAAATTAAAATAACAATTGAAGAATAATTTTCAAAAATATTTTTTTGTCACTTTAAAAAAAAAAACATGTAGCTGTACAAGTGTGGTATGGAACAGTGAATATCATAAATTAAAAAGTTAATTTAAGATATTCAATAGAGTTAAACCACATTAAATCAATGTGCTACTTAATATTTACTATGTAAATATTGAAGTCAAAATACGTATTATAGTTTTTATTCCAAGTTTTTACTTCTGAGTTTCAGTAAGGCCTGCGATGGTTTTATAATTTTTTTTTAAAAAGGAGAGGTCATTTATGTATATCCTATGGAAGACATAAAAAATGCTTTAAAATTTAAAGAAAATCCGGCCATATTTGTACCAGGTCCCCATATAAATCCACATTCCCGGTTTTTGCTTCAATAAACTTTTCCGTCAAGAATGATTTTAATATTTTTACCAATTTGAAATTGAATATGTTGAATCTTATATAGAATAATCTGGTTAATATTTTTACTAATTTGAAATTGAATATGGTGAATCTTATATAGAATAATCTGGTTAATAAGAGTTTGAAGTTAGATTTTTAAAGTTCAAAATGGCGAAGCTATAAATTAAGCATTTAAAATGCTATTTTGGATTTGCCATTTAGAATTTTTCAAATCTATCCTCAGAAAAACATTTCAAGCTCAGAATTAAAAAAAAACTCCACATGGCATTAAAACCACTTATTCAAAGCTTTAAGAATTTTGAAGAGAAGAGTGACTAAGTTGAAAAAGAATATCTCATATAAAGCCCTTACTGAATTTTATCGCAGTTTTGAAGACTTTTTATCGTGTTGAAAATATATAGAATTTTTATTTCATTGTTGAGAAATTTTAAAATTCTTTAGAAAAGATGATTTTTCGGCCAAATGGGAGATTCTTAAAGGCCCAAACTGAGAAGCTGTAACAAAGTGAATGGGGTTGTATGCCTTCAGTTGCTGAAACAATTGCACCTTGTAGCTAATAACCCAAGATCTTTGTGCAAAATTCTGATCATGCTGCTGCGAACACTCATCGGTACGCACTGTACAATTAAGGATACCATGTGTGGTCCACTAGCAAGCCAGTTTCACAAACTTTTTGCACAAACTTGCGTACAGCACGCGCGGTGGGTGCTACATTTCGGCTAATATTTTTGTTCAACAAACGTACAGTTTGGGCAACACAGCACTCACTTAGGAAATAAGTTTGCAATATTTCCTTGTGGTATTTGAATTCATTTTTATATTTTATACGCTAATATGAAAATCCTCATTCTCTGGTAAGGAACTAAATGTCCTCACCAATTATATTTTTTTTATTTTTCTCATTAGTACATTTCATGAAAAAGTACCAAAATGTTCCTATAACATTTTGTAAAAAAAAAATAAAAGTTTTGTGTATCCCACTATTTTTCCGAGCCACTGTGTCTAAGAAGAATTGTTTTTAAAAACATATATTTTTTTTAAAAGAGTATTTTGGAAATTGTTGTTGTTTTTTTAAATTTAAATTAAGTTTTTTTTTTTATTTTCCAAGTCAACATCTTACATATGTTTGTTTGGATTTTAGATATGTTTTTATATGTTCGTCATTTGTGTTTTCTATTAAAATGTTTCTGTTCTTTTTGAGTGCTTTTGCCTCCAAGTTTTTTTTTTTTTGCTTTGGAAATTCAAAATTATTTTTAATATAAGTTGTTTTGGACTTATTTAAAAATCGTCTAACACTGATATATTTAGTAAAGTCTTATACTTTCTGCAGTTAATAACTGTGTCTTACAAATTTCTAAACTGTGAAAAATAAGAAATTAAAAAAGGTGGGGTTTTTTGTAAAAAATTTATTTTTTAATAAAAAAAAAAATTAAAAACAAAATATTATATAAAAAAATATTGTGTTACGTGTTAAAGTATCTAATAAAAATATTTTTATTTATTTAAATATGTTTGTGCAATTTTTTATAAACTTTTTTATTTGTTATTTAATGAAAAACTAAAAAATATTTATTGGATTAAGGCCAATTTATAAATCACTTTGTCATCTATTAAATGTAGAAATCATAATTTTGTTAATTAATTTTTATCAAAAATATGTATTAATAAATATATTTTTGTTGTGGTAATAATTTTGGAATACTTTTATGCTTATCTAAGATAATAAAATGTATCTAAATATTCATGATTCGGGTAAAAAACTATACACTTAAGAAAGTTAACGTTTAAATTCGGCTAATGAAACTTTCATCAAATATTTTGTTCATACTAAGAATAAAAAAAATTTGTATGGAATTATTTTTTATTAAAATATTAAAGGCTTCACTAAATTTTTTCCTGACTTTTTTAAGATTTGTGTTTAATATTTTGGTTAAAATTAAATTTGTTAACTTATTTTTTTCTGTGCATAATTACAAAATTAAAAAATTAATTTTCTTATACTTTTTCTTAGAGAAGATATATGCATATATTTCTATATTTTCAAGTTTTGAATAAAAGCGGAATTTAGCGAAAACGCCCCTTAACTTCAATTTTTAATTTGTGAAATTTTAAACGTTTGGAAAAAATAAAATTAATTTGACAAAAAATTAAGAGGCTATACGAATTTAGCATGTTAATTCTCTACAAAGCAAAAAAAACCGGAATGGGTTAACCTTATCGCTGTATCGTTGCAGGCGATTTCGAAAATAATATTTTGATTAAAGTTTGCAAATATAACATTTCTACACTCTCAATATCATTTCGTTAAAAACAACCTAAAATACATATTAAATTAATCGAAAATACAATCAAAACGAGGACTACTGATTTTCCATTATATTCAACCCATTTTGTTGTTTATTTTTAATCATTGTTTAATAATCGACAAAAGTAGAAACAATAGAAAGTCGTTTTAAATTACCATCAAATTTTTACCGACAAAAAGTTAGAAAAAGCAACTTTTGTGGTTTGTTTTTCAAATTGAAAGTTTTTTTATTTGTATGTAATTACAAAACAGAACACAACACATTTAACTGAAAATATCAACTCCTACTGAATGTCTGTAAATTTTTATAGTTTGTTTTTTGAATGACTGATTCAAATAGTTAAAAAATATATTTCTATGAATTTCAATTGATTCTTAATTTAAAAACAAGCTTTAAGTATTACTTTTTAAATAAACTACAATCGGTAACGGAAAATATATTGTGAGTGTACAAAAATCTAACTTCTTTTTTTTAATAATATTTAAGAAATTTTCAACGAAATTTTTCAAAACGAAATATGTTCGAAATACTGAAATTATGTAAAGTAGTTTCATTCAGAATAATGTTCTACCATCATGTGCATTTAAAATTAGCAAAACTTCGAGTCACCTTTTCCGGTGTAATTGAGCAGTTATCTTCTCTCTGATCCCAATGAAATTCCGATGCCTCCGGATATGCCTTTATTACAGAAGAAAAAAAAATGAGAAACGCAGTATGGGTGAAAAAAGATTTTTTCAAAACAAAATATTA
Organism: Eustalomyia histrio; assembly: GCA_949748255.1. Classification (NCBI taxonomy): domain Eukaryota; kingdom Metazoa; phylum Arthropoda; class Insecta; order Diptera; family Anthomyiidae; genus Eustalomyia; species Eustalomyia histrio. The sequence continues at coordinate 3,770,425 of OX456526.1, forward strand.
TAGTGTAAATTCAAGTCATATATGCAGAAAAAAGTTATCTTATTTTCTTTCGAAAATTCGTAAATATTATTGTTCTGATATTTGTCAAAAAAAGTAGAAATGGCACCAAAACTCCTTAGTAATTCCTCCGCGGATTAAATTAAGTGCTATTAGAAAAAATTTTTTTTATAACAAAAACATTCGACACGGTATGACATATTTTATACACCTGTAGATGCATCTTCATTTGATTAAATCCTAATAGTGAGGTTGGACCTCTAAGATAATCGTCTCTTATTTCTTCCTTCTCTATTACATATACAAAATTTCAATAAGATCAATATGGATCATCAGGCGTAAAGGCGCCAATTCCATAATGTATGGACGTAGATTCTAATCCGGTACAATAGGACATCATTTGCAGAAAAAAACTTGATAAGTTTTGCGCTTCTTCTTGTTCTTATACAGTATGGTGCCCCTAAATTTTGCGAATTTGGCGACGGAAGAGCACTCAAACGACGCAAGTTGTATTATAAAATCGTATTTTATCTGATTTCGAGTAGCTGATAAATTATAAGTAAAATTTTGTAAAATTATTTAATTGTTTAAAAATAAGAAAAATTTGCTATTTTATAACCACTTTATTACCCCTAAATTTGATATTGAGCGAAGACAAAAATACGGGTCGATTCATTTTATCTCATCTATCGAATGTCCAAACAAAAATGTGCTTAGTCACAAAAGATCCTGTAAGTAGGCGGACAATTTTTTATTACTTAACTTTTGATATTTTGAAAAAAGCACCAAATAAAGAAGAAAAATGAATTTACAGATTAAGAAAATATTCAAGACAAGTTTTTGTCTCTCCTGTAAACTTTTTAAAATTGGATTTAAGACCTTTTCACACTAAACAAACAATCGTTAGCATGCCATATTTACCGATTTATCGGCATTTTGCAGATTTTTAAACTCAAAATTGTCAAATTGCCGATTTTTACTCCAAAAATACCGATTTTTTGATAATTTACAGTTTTGGGCAACACTGGAATACTTGTTACATTAAAAAGAGATAACTGTCAGCGCTTATTCTAAAGAGAACAAGCAAAAAAGGCTTAAATTCGGCTATGCCGAATTCTTAAATACCCTCCACCAATATCCCAAAAATTGTAATCTACTGGGATTGATACAAATAATTTGAAGTAAAATTATAAAAAATTTAAACGAATCAAATCAAATATATTTATCTTTTTTAAAATATATTTTTGAAATTGGTAATAATATTAACAGAATATTTCAAAGTGAGAAAACAGAAATTCTAAAAGAATTCCCCAGCTATATTTCTGAAAAAGAAAAACAAATTTTACAATCTGAATTTGAAAAATTTAAAGAACTTTTTCAAGGAAGTGAAATAAATTTAGTGCTGTCAAAGTTTGTACAACATATTATGGTCCTTCCACATTCTTCCGGAAATGTGTAAAGAATTTTTAATCAAGTCAACCTAAATAAAACAAAATTTCGATGTTCCCTGGAAAATGAATCTTTTCAAGGAATTCTATTTTCTAAAGATTATTTAAAATTTAATAATTCAAACTGTTTTGATGTTGATACTTAAAAGGATTTAATAAAAATGTCAAAGTCAAATATGTATCTATGAAATATATGTTCATACAAAAAAGTTGAAAAAAAAACTTTTTTGAACTTTTAAAACAACTTATCCTAAAGTACAAAGTATATGTTAATATACGAGTATATATTCAATTTATTTGTAGAACTGAGCGCCCCGGTAGGCTAGTTGATAGCGTGCTAGCTAGGGTCGTGGGTTCAATTCCCACCAGAGGCTCTGGTCTGTTTTCGCTACAACGAACCGAAGGCCTTTGTTGCTAGTGCTCGGTTAGGGTATTAACATATAATTTGTAATTATATGATTAATAAATAAAATAAATATTTGTAAAACGTTTTCTTTTTTATTGATTTGATATTATTTTATGTTTTAGTTAATGCTGAATTGCTCTGTTTTGTTATTTTTTGTTAATAAAAATATGTTTTTTGTATTTAAAATGAGTTTTTTATTTGCCAATTTTTGTAAATTGAAGTGCCGATTATGGCGATTTTTTATCAAAATCATCTGGCACCCCTGTCTGAACCCCATTTTTATATTTTATAAGCAAATAACGAAAACTAAAACCAACAAATTTATTTTTTATTTAAAATATTAATTAAACTGTTTGTTAAATTTTAGTAGGACACTTTTGCATTGTAAACATTAGGCTAAATCAAGCGACTATATAAACAAATTGATTTCAAAATTATATAACGAATTATTTAACATGTTTTCATTTTAGCTTTCAATATGAGTGAAGGAAAGAGTTTATTGTCCACTTTCGCTATTTTGGCTGTTTTGTTGATCTTTCTATGGATTTTGTATGCCATGTTCTAAATATGAAACACCAACAAGGATTAAAGTTATCTATGATGACAACAACTAACAAAAAGCATTAAATTTAGTTTATAGGCGTTTTAATTTAGCAAAATAAAAAGCATTTGTTTGGACAAACACAAAAGGTAAGTTGACAACACTAAACCGGTCAAATATTATATATATATGACTGCACGATATTCAACCGGACAATATTATTTCTGAGCTAAAAGTCTTAACTATCCATACAAAACAACAATGAATTTCAAATTTTATTTGTCAGTATTGTGATTAGGTATTTTTTTTTTTTTAAACAAAAATTTTAATAAATTTAATTTATTGTGATCTTGCAACAAACAACAAACACAAGAGGAATTCCATCACAAACAGAGTAACATTTTCGTTGGAATCCAACGTTATTATCATCAGTTGCTTTACATAAGGTCGGCATACATGACTTAATTGAACAATTCACACATACTTTTTTTTGAAGGAATACCAACGTTACCAGGTTACATAAATGCGATCCTAGCAGGCATATACATAACTAATTAGACAGTCAGTTGCTTTAAATAAGGTTGGCATATACGACTTAATTAATCAATACACACAACGATTTAAAGGTTGGTTGAAAAGTTCCTGCGCTCGAAATGAAAGAATACTGTTTTTGTTACGAAATATATTTTTTTATTCAATATAATCTCCTAGAAGCTCAATACACTTGTTCCAATGATCTTCCAATAATTTTATCCCATCCTTATAATGGTTTTCCGGAAGCTCTGCAAAATAACCGTCTACGGCTGCTATGGCCTCTTCATTCGACGAAAAATGCTTTCCACGAAGGAATTGTTTGAGATTTCTGAAGAGATAGTAGTCACTGGGAGCCAAATCTGGTGAATACGGTGGATGTTCAAGCAATTCGTACTTTAATTCTTTGATTTTAGCCATCGTCAAAACACTTTGGTGAGCAGGTGCATTGTCTTGATGAAAAATGATTGTTTTCTTCTTTAAACCAGGTCTTTTCTTACGAATTTGTTCATCCAGCTGATCCAAAAGGCTGCAATAATATTCAGAGTTGATTGTTTTACCTTTCTGAAGATAATCAATCAACAAAATTCCTTTTGCATCCCAAAAAACTGATGCCATAACCTTCTTTGCTGATCGTTGTGACTTCACCTGCTTTGGAGCTGAACAACCAGCTTCAGTCCACTGTAAACGTTCTTGCTTCAATTTAGGATCATGGTGGTAGATCCAAGTCTCATCCATAGTTATAAAACGATGCAAGAAGTCGGTTTTATTCGGCTTAAAACGCTCCAAATTACGCTGAGAAATTTGTTTTCGAATTGTTAATGTGTGCGGCACTAACTATCCAAACAGTTTTTTCATTCGTAATTCTTTATGTAAAATATGGAGTACTCGTTCGTCTGAGATGCCTATGGCATTAGTGATTTCACGCTTAGTCAAACTTGGATCTTCACTAACCATATTATGTACCTGTGCTCAATGATTTCTGCTGTGGTTGCAGTTTTTGGTCGTCCTTCGCGTGGATCGTCTTCAAGGCTGGTACGACCACGTTTAAATTCACCAGCCCAAAATTCAACGGTGCGTTTTGAAGGTGAGGACTCCTTATACACTTCTAACAATTGTTCATAAATTTCCTTTGCTTTTAAACCCTTCAAAACAAAGAATCTAATGACTGCACGATATTCAATTTTTCCATATTAAAAAAAATCAATGACACATCAACTTCAAATGGCTTGTAAACAAAGAAAGAATTGACAGAATGACTTGCAACTTTGCATGTGTTCTCAGGAAAGTTATACCAACTTGAGAAAAAAAAAAAAAGTTTGAAGCTAGCAGTGCCATCTCTGGGTGAGCGCAGGAACTTTTCAACCAACCTGTATTTAAATTCATGTAGGTCTATAACATTATCATTTGCTTTTAGATTTTGCTTTCAAAATTAAGATTTCTTTGAAGCTTATGCAATGTAGAAGATAATATTCAATAAATTGTAACCATTTCGAAAATAATTAAGTGTGAAATTTGGTACCAAAACTTGTTAAAAAAGTGTCAAGGCAGTTTAACTAAAAAAATTAAAAAATAATGTCATAATCAGAAAAATCTGATTAAAACTATAATAATTTAATATTATTGTTAAATACATAGTAGTAAATATGCAAACTAATGAACAAATTATAATGAATACAAATTAGATAAAAATTAAAAACATTTGTACATATACAATTAAAATTTTTTAATAATAAAAACAGCAATCACGCGTACAAGAGCATATAAATCAACACAGATTTCAGGCTATACGTACGATTAATCTTTTTCATAATATACAATATACTATACACGATGAAAAAAAAAAAATAAATATATATTTATTTATTTTTTTTAAATAAGTTTTACACTTGTTCCTTATTTAACGGCTTATTTTATGCATCATCCATTGAATATTTATTAATAAGTTTATCTAAAAAAAGGAAGGCTTTATAATATACTGTCAACTACAATACATTTTCCCAAAAAATTGCAGCATAGCTTTTTTTGGATAACAAAAATTCTAAAACACATGCCCCAATCTTGACTCTTAAAAATACAAAAATAAATTAAAGAAAAAAATTAAATATGTAAATACCAAAATTTATACTTATGCTGTTTTCTTTTCTGACAAAAAATGTTCACTTTTTTCTGCCCTTTTTTTCAAAATGTCTTTCTGTGAATCGTAATAAAAAGTAAAAGCGGACAAATAAGATATCAAATAAAAGGTATTTAAGAGACTTATGCATGCACAACTTCTTTAATAAAACAGCAAAATATCTAATATATGATATTTTGTTAAATATCACGAAATTTAAGGCATGATTCAACATATTTTGTATACATTTTAAAAGGTCTCTTAAATACCTTTGATACCTAATTTGTCCGCTTTTACTTTTTAATACTATGCTCAAAAAGGCATTTTGTAAAGAAGGGCAGAAAAAAGGCAACATTTTTTGCATTTCATCAGCCATTTTTGTGATGCGAGTTTGCCATTTGTTTGCGCTCTTATTGCGCATTATATGCATTTTCAAACATCTTACATTTGCAGTATCGTCATAAAATGCTTTTACGAACATGTAAAGCAGTTATCCAACTCTCTCAATTTCTGTTAGAAAATTTATATTGGGTTATGTTAGCCTATGCAAATACAAAAAAATAAAATAACTATTTAACAGGGGTTAAGAGAATTGTCAAGCCTTATTTACAGTTTATGATTTCGCAAAGAGTGTAGAAAATCAATATTATGTAATACTCTCAGTTGCTGCAAAAAAATTATATAAATGGCTGTAATTAGAAAATTTAGTTTTTTTATCGCTTTTAAATTGATTTTTTAATGTCGCTACTGAATTATAATTTAAGCATAAAATTTATGAATTTATTTTTTAAAAATGATTTCCTATTTACAGGCACATGGTGTTAACAGAGAGTCAGATAATTACATAGCCCGTCTTATACATTAGGTTCGTTTGTGCACTTTGCCAGTAAAGTTAAATAAAAAAATTACTCTGTAACAAGATTACAGACAGTAAGACAAAACTTACTCTCAAAAAGAAAAATATCCAAAAAAGTACGCAAACGGAAAATTTGTGAAGAATTAGTAAGATAGTTAAAACAGCTGATTGTTAATACTAAAAGAAATCGACCGTTCAATATAGATGAATAAAAAACGGAAATTAGATGTGAAGTGTTCTCCAGGAACATTCCAGAATTCAATCTTTCTTCTTTCATCGTAAATAAGCTGATATTTGGACAAATTCTACGTTTTTCAATTTTATTTTTTTTCAAACAGCTGTTTTTTCTTACAAATTCTTACTGACAAAAAATTTATCCAATAAAACCCAGTCAATTCTCTTGCTTCGAACTGTCACTTTACTTACCCAAAAACTTTTACAGTAAAAACTTTTACAAATTTGTACGAATTTGTACAAATTTTTAAGTTTGCAAACACACTTATTGTAAATATTTTGTTTGTGTTATAGTAAACTGATGGATAAGGTCCATAAAGTATTAATTTTTAAACATATGCAAATAAATGTAATTTCGAAAACTCTTTTATAAACAGTGGCTAGTGTATTTACACACACAATGCTGCATGCAAAATATTTTTTGATTCTTAGCAACAACAACAACAACTGCTTATAAAATTTTCAAAAGTCAATTTTGTTTTTGTTATCACTAGGTATGTTCCTCAAAGTATAATGCCAGTTGGGCCCACCCACCTAAATCTTTCAATCACACACGCATGAAATTAAAGCAAAAACAATGAAACATTAATAATTTATATACATCAAACAACAACAAAAGAAAAATGTTAATAACTTTTTGGGTTTTCTTCTGCTTTTCCGACATTAATTTGATTTTTATTTATTTAAAAATTGTTGTTGTGGTAGTAGTCATTTTGGAATTTATTTGATTTTATTTTTTGGATACAAGTAGATCTTTTCCAACAACAGGCTAAATAAATTTTTAGTTTGAACGTGTCAATCGTATCGAACGGGTTTTAGAGGAAGCAACGAAAGGAAACTTTTCTCCATAATTTTATTTTGAATAGACAAGTGCGTTTCTTTTTCATAGCAATAAACTTAAAAAATATAAATATTTTTTAAGTAAAAAAAATAAAATATAAACTAACAAATAAATCCCAAAACTAAAACAAAAGTGTTGATAATTTTAATTACAATTTTATTTTTATTTTTTTGTTTTCTTTAATTATAGAAAAAATCTTCTTAATTCAAAATGAATGAAGCCAAAAGTTTATTCACCACCTTTCTTATCCTTATTCTCTTGTTGGTATTATTGTACATTTTCTACGAACTCGCTTTCTAAATTTTTAACTTTTTAACTAAAATTATATTTAAAAAAAAACAATGTCTTAAAAATTAAATCTTGATTAACAACAACAAAAGTAACCGTTGCCTTTATATAAAAGAAGAAAACAAAATATTCCAAATAATGCCGTATATTATAAGCAGCTAGCATCTTAATGGATTTTATTTAAAAACACTATTAGTACCGTAAGGATAAAAAGGTAAGTGACGTTATATTTTATATTTTTAGGCTTGTAAAGGATTAAATTAAAATTGCCCAGTAAACAGCAACTTTCATTCTTGATTCTTTATTTTACTTTTCTTAGATGAATTAAGTTTGGCTTAAATTTGGTTATTACTGATAATTTTTTTATTTGAAACCATAACAAAATTATTTGAATGTGGAGAAAGATCCACAAGTACCATCTATAAATTTAATATTTTCACTGATAACCGCGCGGAATATTATACCACTGAATTAAAAATTGATATTAAGAAACTCTAATAACACTAAGTCATTATACCTCTGAGGTCAGAGTTTTTGAATTTTGGTACAAAATAAAATTAATTCAAATACTATGGCTTCTGAACTTCTTCAATAAAATTTAGAATATTAAATAATTAAAATATTTTTTTTTATTTGTTCCACAATTGCAAAACTTTGACCTTAAAGGTCACTGCTTAGAGTTATTCGATTTGTCTCAAATTTTTTATTATGTGAGTTTAGATTAAAATTTCAGAAAATAATATTTTATTGCCACCCTAATATGTATGTTAAAATTCCTGTTTGTATAAGTAGTAAATGTTTAACCATCATGTCCCATGGATAGTTTGCTGAGCCAATCGTTTGAAAATTTTCAAAATGCCTACGGTTTGGAGTTTTTTTTTTGTTTTATTTTGCTTTAGATTTCCGATGCAGTAAAATGTCAAATGTGCAAGCGTGATATAAAATAAATTTTAATTGATTTTCGCAAAAAAAATAAAGGAAAATATATTTATTTTTTATTTACTAAAACTTTTCTAATTATTTTTAAAAAATCGTTGATAGTTTATTTGTTTTTGGAATATCATGTTACTGGAACGTGTTTTCGTTATTATTAACATCAATTAAAAATAATTTTCTCAAATTAGGAATAAATCAATAAACATTTTTAAATTCAATCGCTTTAACGTTATCAAAGGTCAAGACTTGTGAAAATTCAAAGCTGATAAAGATTTTTAATATTCAATAATTAATATTTGATATTATAATCAAATAATTAAAGCAATAAATTAGATTTATTCAATCTTTTGAAGCTTTTTGCAAACCATTCCTATTCAAACAAGCCATATGGCATTAGGCAGATTGAGTGAAAGTTTTAGGTCGTCTGCATGCTATGAACACACCGCGGACAAATGTTTTAAGCTTGACAAATTTTTAATCACATGTTTAGTCATAGTGTACATTTATTTTGCGTTGGAATCATTGAGGCACGACACATAATTTGTTGCACATTTTAATTTAAAATACTGTTTAAACTACACTAAAAAATTATTCACTTTCTATTACAATTATAATTCTGCTTTGAAATATATCATCCAGTTGCTGTTCATTTTGTTAGACAGCATTATTGCCGGATACCATGTATACCTGAAGGACCTATAGGACCGGGTAATTCTGGAGGTCCTGAAGAATCAGTCGGTCCTCGTAAACCAGAGCGACCTAAAGGCCCGGGAGGACCTGGAAGGCCAGGTGGTCCTGGGAGGCCCGCGTTACCATGAAGTCCTGGTAACCCTGGAATTCCATTATATCTTGGATCACCCCTAGGACCTTTATCAGCTTGTGGATCAAAAGAACTAGAAGCATCCAACCTATATATTTAAAAAGACTCATCTTTAAAAGCTTTAAATTATAAGAATGAATTTTATTTGAATGCTTTAAATTGTTTGTTGCGATAGACCAACATTCAGGGGATGTCCCTACTAATGCAGTGCGTTGTGTTGGAATTAAGAAAATAGGTTATGGGAAGGAAGGAAGGTGTCTATATTGTAGGAAACACCTCTATGGGGAGTTTTTTCTACATACGACTTGTACGATTAATAAACGAATTTTCTCTGTAGTGCGTTGCGCGATCCATTGGACAGACGACTATAAATGGGTGTGCTTTACTTGATAACGGAGTATTCCGAATATAAACCCGGACTCTGGGGAATAGCTAACTTGTATCGGCAGAACAATTCCCATGGTAATATAGACAGAACAATGATACACAATCCATATTCCGACGGTGCTCCAATGAGTCAATAAAGCTGGATACCCTACTGTCATTAATGAGTTCGGACGCCTTCTTTTTTACACGGTCCAAAAGCTCCAAAATAGGCTTTAAAGCTCCTACCCATATATGGGATTTGTATTGTATCGGATGGAGTGAAATATTTCTTACAGCGTTTTAGGAAATCAAGAATCAAAATTTTTTCGACACTTCAAATACGTTTTTATTTTAATTGACATCACACTAAATTTTCATGCCCAAAACATCAGGAGTATCCGACTCGATATTGACATCACCCATATTTACTAATGATGTTGACAACCCCACATCCCTATGGGTCAACATAAAACATTTTGTCTACATGTATTAAAATCAACACTATTGCAAGACCCACTCGCAAATTGCTGAAAAGTCATTCAAAACTTGCCCATTCATTGAATAAACATAAAATTTGAATCTTTTAAGTCAAAAATTCATTCGTACCAATTAAAGCTTTTGGGATGAAACTAATCAATAAATGCTTAAGAAATAATTAAATGGATTGATATATCGAAATTTTTCTTTTATAGCATTTTATGCTGAGAACGTGTCAGGAAATTTTAATAATATAATTACAAATTATATGTTAAAACCCTAACCGAGCACTAGCAACAAAGGCCATCGGCCTAAAATAAAATTAATTTATTAAGTGTTACTTTAATAAATAATATACATATATGTAAATTTAGCTTTAAAGAGACGATCGGTCACGGATGATGCAAATTTTCAGTTTCACATTTTTGCATGTAACGCATTTTTGACTTAAAACCCTTAGAAGAATTTGTAACTCTGTAAAAATTTGCAACTCTGTAGGGAAAACTTTGAATGCTGTTTAATTACGATAATAGCTGTGTTTATGCGGGAAGCTATCGACGTTGGCTTCTGTCACTGCCATACAAATTTGACATAAGTAACGTTAAGCGTTAACACTAAACGTTGGTTGAATTTTTTCAAATTTATATGGAAATGGTATAAGCCAACTTTGATAGCTTGCCACAAAAACACAGACAATAGCCTAATTTACATATGTATTTTCAAACATAGTCCTTAAATCGTTGTTTCTAACTTGTTCGGGTTAAGCTACGGGATCTTTTGTCTTTTTTCGAAAATAGTAAGTGTTCGAATTATATCTGAATTTTCCCAAAGTTAATTTTTTTTTTAATATTTGAAATATTTTAAATAGATATCGATATAGAAGTATTTATAAATTCGATAAGTATCCATATGTTAAGCCACATCTACAGTGAAGAGGAAAACTGAATAGCAATAAAATCGATAAGGCTGATTAATATTGATGACACTAATAAATATCGATAACTTTGATCAAAAAATATCGATGGAGCATATAAATATCGATTAATTTCGACAAAATAGATGAATATTCATACAACAAATGTCGCTAAAAGAGATTCATTCAGATTAGTCGAAATTTGGGATGGGTTGTGAGGCTTTGGCGGCCAAAACCGCTATCCGTTTTCATTTATCTCACTTATTTAGTTTTCAAAATACATACAAAATTTCATGTGATTATTCTATCGCTGTTTGTAAACAAATGCTTTTGAAAACAATTTTAATTAGTTTGTTTTATGCATAAGTGCGATTTCATTGACTATAGTAATGTTTTTCGAATACAAAATATTTAAGATTTCGATCATATGGTACTATCATGTCTTTACATTACTGTAGAAATTAAAACAAGATTTTGAAATCTAGTTCGTGTATAATAGTATTCGAAATCCAATTTTTATTTCTGAAATACAATTGACTTATTCTGAAATACAACTGACAATTCCTGAATTACAATTGACTATTTCGGAAATACAATTGACTGTTCTGAAATACAATTGACTATTTCTGAAATACAATTAACTATTCTGAAATACAATTGACTATTTCTGAAATACAATTGACTAGCCTGAAATACAATTGACTATTTCTGAAATACAATTGACTATTCTTAAATACAATTGACTAGTCCGAAATACTATTGACTAGTCTGAAATACAATTGACTATTTCTGAAATACAATTGCCTATTCTGAAATACAATTTGAAATTTCTGAAATACAATTGACTATTCTTAAATACAATCGACAATTTTTGAAATACAATTGACTATTTTAAAATACAATTGACTATTTCTGAAATACAATTGACTATTCTGAAATACAATTGACTATTTCTGAAATACAATTGACTATTCTGAAATACAATTGACAATTTCTAAAATACAATTGACTATTCTGAAATACAATTGACTACTACTGAAATACAATTGACTATTTCTGAAATACAATTAACTATTGTGAAAAACAATTGACTATTTCTGAAATACAATTGGAAAAGTTGTAGTAAAATTTGTATTAATTTTTACACAAAAATTTCTTCCAAAAAAAACTAATAATATCATGTTTTTTTAGTTCAACAAATGATTAAATTCAATCATAGAAAAAATGCAATTAAGTCACATAAAATTTAAAAGTTTGATGAAAATGTTTGAAAGTGGCATAAGTCCATTCACCTTTATAACGTAAGATTGTGAGATTAGGTATACACAAAAATTTCGCTGGCAAAATGAAAAACATTTAATATCTCGTTCTGAAAAAATGGTCTTACGCCTCTTTAAAAATAAACAGTTTTAATGTAAATATTTGAAAATATATTTAATTGTTTACAATACAAAATATTGTTTTAAGAATGAATAAATTTTTTTGTTGAAATGATCGCTCGCATGCATCTGCATTTAAATGCAAATATTGTATTTGTATTTAAAACTTTAAGGTAAATTTCAATTACTAAATCTACTGACGCATTTGCCATAAATTTTAAAAAACTGCAAATTATAAACTAAAAATACATTTTTTTAAATATTTTAAACAAGCACACATTTTAAATATATTCTTAAATACATACCTAATAATCAAAATATAAACTTAAATTATTTCTTTAATAAAAATGAAATTCTTGGCACTCAACAACATTATGGAAAACGATGGAAATATATCTACATATGTATGAAAAGAAAATTATTTTTAATTTTTCTTCAGAAAATGTTGACTTAACAACAATAACATTTCGATATTTTGACAATGTCTAACATATCTATTAATTCAGTGGCATATATTTTTATTATTTATAATCTTTTTTTAACAGATTTTTTTTTTAAAAAGAATTGAGCAATATATATATAAACAAAAAAATGTGTCAACCAATTATATTTTGAGTGAAATTGAGTGAAACGTGCGCAACTCAAAGATTTCTTTAAAAAATTATCTATAGATTTAAATTTTTATAGAAAATGAAACAAAAAATCTTAAAAAAATAAAAATGTGTTTTTGGTACATAAATATATATATTTCCACGAAATTTTCGAGATATACATATGTATAAATATATTTTGCTTATTTTAATAAACTATATAATGAATATTGTTTTAAAAAAACCGGTTGTGTTGTTTTCTTTTCAATAATTGTTTACTTTTATGCTAAGATTTTCTTTCATTAAAAGCAATTAAACACTTGAAATATAAAATTTCTTGTTGCCAACTTTTTTGAAGCAAAAATTTTATAATTAATTTATCCAGGCAGGCTTTTAATATTAATAATCATTAAATTTAAACATTAAAAACACAACCACGACAACAACAAAATGAATTGGCAATGAAAGCCATTTTATAAACAAAAAATATTTAAATATTTGTATACTATACTGCATGAAAACAATTTACAAAAATATACAAAATTCTTTAATACCGCAACAATAATTAAGACACAATTTTTGTTTTGTTAATATTTTTCCAGTTGACGTCATGGCAGATGCATTGAAAATTAGGTTAACAAATGAACTTGCTGAAAATTTTAAAGGTTTGTATTATTCACTTTTAGCATGGAAAATTTTATAAAAATGTATTTATTTTTTCTCTGTTTTTTTTTCCAGCGTTTTTGCTTTGAAGTCAACATTACAACCAATTAATTCTTTATTTAATATTTAGTATGTTATTATTATAAAATTGACTTTTTCTACAAGTCATTTAGTTTGCTTTTTACTAGTTTTTAGTCCTTTATGAAATACATCAAAACTAATGCCTTATAATTAGTAATTTTGTTTTGGTAATACAAAATAAAAACTGCTAACATCAAGAAATATTTACAAAAAAATGGTATCTGTAAACTAACATCTTAAAATTTCTAAAAATCAGTTTTTGTAAAAACAAAATAAAATTACTTAAAAAAAACCAATTACGAATGATTTGAAAATTAATTACTGGCGGCCCCAAAATAAGACTACCTAACAAGGAAAACAGATATTTGGGAAAAATTTTCTTTATTGCTTAATCTTCTTTTAGTTCGTTACACTTTTCCCAGCAATATTCGATAACCTGTTTATAGTAAGAACTGTCTTGCTTAAATTTTGTGACCGTCTCGTAGCTTAAAAAAAAAAAATAACGAAACAGTTAAATTATGAATCGGAAATACAAGAATATCATTTCGAACTAAATTCTCTGACTTTAATATGCCAACTGCCAATATTATTCCTTATATGATACAAATAAAAATGGAACTTAAACCATTTTTCCAAAACATTCAGAATATTCCGAATATTAAGTGTAATAGATAACTCTACTTATCTGAAAACTAGCCAACAATTTTTATTTCTAAAAAAAGTTTACATGTTTTTCTAGCGAAAAAGAAATATTTGTTTTATAAAAAAACATGGTAAATATTAAATAAAAAATAAATAAATAGTATTAGTAGGATTTTAGACCATATAATCATATTCTTTTTATAAATTATTTTATTGTAAAGAAACATGAACATTTTTTTTAGTAAATTTTAGAGAATGGAGCCAGCAGGATAGAATACTTAGTATTTTCGTTTGACGCTACCCAACCTTACCAATATCTACCCCTTTGATCATTGCTTGTTGATGATTGTCTATTTTATATTGAGTGTTTGGAAACAAATTAACAAACTCGAAAACAACACACAATTAGACTAACATCAACGAAATTTAACAATTTATATTTATCTTCTATATTTTACAAAAATAATATTTTTATTTGCATTTGTGATACCTAAATGTATGAAACGGATTATATTGATTAAACGTACAGATGGGCCAACTGATTATAGAATAAATATTTAATATTTTTTTCAAAACAAAGAATTATCAGAAAAACATATAAACTTTTGTATAAAAAAGAAAAAAAAAACCTTTCCGATTTTTAAATAAATTAAGTTAAACATTGCACTGAAAAATAAGACCTACACTTACAATATATTTTCCGATACCGACTGTAGTTTATTTAAAAAGTAATACGTACATAGAGTTTGTTTTTAAATGAAGAATCAATGGAAATGCATACCAATATATGTGGGACCAGGATTAAACGGACGTACGACTAGAAGCGGACAGACATACTAATTTTTACAACACTGTGTAAAACATTCGGACGAATAGTTTTAGCGAGTTAAAGTTAGTAAAGACGGACGAGAAAAGTCTTTAGTTAGTCTAGTTTTGAAACTTGTACAATACACAACCAACGACAATAATCGTGTTGTAATATTTTAATTACTTTCTTATAAGTTTTTTTTATTCAATAAATTAATAAACTAAAATAAGTAAAGCGTGTTTTCATTAAAGAACATTAAATAAAATAGAAACCTACATATATTTTTTACTATTTGAATTAGTCATTCAAAAAACAAACTATAAAAAAAAATACAGACTTTCAGTAGAAGTTGATATTTTCTGTTAAATTTTTAATATTTAATTTTATGTTTTCTGTTTCTAAAATTTGAAAATAAAAATTCAAATACAAAATTATTTCAATACAAATTACTTGAAATTTTTCACATACAAACATAGAAAATAAAAATAAGAACTTATGTGTGTGTTGTGCTCTGTAATTACATACAAATAAAAACACTTTTAATTGAAAAATAAACTACAAAAGTCGTTTTATTCTAACGTTTTGTCAGTTTAAAATTGTTTATTATTTAAAACGACTTTCGATTGTTTTTACTACTTTTGTCGATTATTAAACAATAATTGAAAATAAACAACAAAATCAGTGGCGTAAGTTAATGGTCGCTGGGTGGTGCACTGCATAAGGGCCCATGGCCGACAGGGGCCCTTTGTTGAGATTAGTAAATAGTTTTTTTTATGAATTTATTTATTTGTGTAGTTTATATATGTATAAAAATATGAATGCCAAAATAAGAAAATTCTTTGCATGTAATTTTTTTTAGTAGTAGACATTGAAAAAGACAAATCATTATTGAATTAATTCGCGAAAAAAGTTATTTATTTATAAAAATCAGCGAGTTGATTTAATATATTATAAATCAATTCGTTAAATAAGTTTTAAAATCCTAATTGGTTAATCAATTTAATTTGAATCTTTTTTAATTCAATTGAATCAAATTATTTCAAACATAATTCTAAGATTGATTTGACTTGCAAATTAAAAAAAAAAAAATAGGAAAACATTAAAATTGACTTGCAAATCTCGCCTATTTTTTAGTATTCGTCATTTTTTAAAATGGCCGGCATCTCGAAAACTTGGCGAGTTAGGGCAAAACTGATAAAATGTTTGACCCATTTTTATACGAATGAAATGGATCGCTAAACGTTTATATTATCATATTAATGATAACAAAATAGTCACTTTGTGGCTGTTTTATATAAACCAAATCGAAGCGTAACTTTGCGAAAATTTGCGCAATCTCGCTTAGATTTGGAGATATTCGTCATTTTAAAAATGGCCGGTATCTCGAAAACTAAGCGAGATAGGGCAAAAATTTTTGCTTTACGATGACAAATGCCTTAATAAATACAGACCAGGTTCGGGAGATATCCCGTGTGATTCATTTTTTAAAACAGTCTATGTAAAGCAAGTTAAATATCATCATTAAATATCATCATTTTGGCATTAGCATTATTCAACTAATGCTAATGAAATTTTAATGCCAATGAAAAAATACCAAGTATGGTAAACAAGCTAAAATATAAATTAGTTGTGATTAAAAAAAATATATTTCATGATATTTTGCACTTGTAAGTGATTTTGCATTTTTTGTTGGGGGCACAATTTGATGTTTTGCACACGGGCCCTTGATGACTCAGCTACGCCACTGATTATATTTTCGATTAATTTAATATGTATTTTAGATTGTTTAGTTCCGTTCGTTTATCCAATAATTTGTACAAATTTTTACTGGATGTCCTTCGTTTACACAAATACTCAGTAAACATAAATAAAAAAGAGAGAATAAAGTGACAGTTTGATGTTGAGAGTTCTTCTTCTTTCTGCAAATTTTTACTAAACAAATTATTTGCCAGCAAGAATTAACAAGCAGAAAACACATATGATTGAAAAACATGTGATAAATTTTTGTAAATACAAATAAAAATGTTTTACAACTACGTTTTTTTATGCAAATGAAAAGCAACAAAAATTGTTAAATGAATTATGGAAAAGATAACAAAACCTTCTAAAATGTTTCTGCTTAAGATTTTACAACAAGAATACTCTTTTTTCATATCATAATTAATTTTTGTATTTGGTTTTACAATCAGTTGTTTAGCAAACTTGTAAATTATTGCAAATTTTCCGTTCGCGTACTTTTTAAGAAAATGTTCGTTTTGACGGTAAATTCGTCTTACTCTACTTGACTTGACTGAGAAAAGTAAACAAATGAACTCATTGTACTAAAATACACCAATTTGTATGAAAAAATTTAGAGGTATCTACACATTTTCACTAAAAAGTTTTTAAACGCTGGACAGATTTTGATAATTTTCAATACCAAACTGCTCGGGAGGATGTCCAATAAACTAAATATCCGCTTGCGTCTTCGCAACCTGATCACCATTTCAACAAACAGACAGTCAGACATCGCCAAATAGACTTAATATTAAATAACGATCACCAATATATATACTTTAGGAGTCTTAGACCTATATTTCGACATGTTACAAACGGAATGACAAACTGATATATACCCTCACCATATATAGTGGAGGGTATAAAAAATACAACAAATATTTTCGAGAGTACTGCCGTTTGTAGTTGACTCCACTAAAGTATATTTTTGATTTTTTTTTCTAGAATTTATGGAAAAATGTGATCATAAAATATATTTTAAATCAAAGTATAAGTTTAAAATTGAAATCTAAATTAAATATTTGTAAGGATTTCATATTTATATTCAAACATTATTTTACAATTTATAATTCACTAGCACTTCAAAATTAAATGCTACTACATTAATTTTTAATTTTTTAAAACCTACTCAACCTTTGATATTGATACTTGAATATTTCAATTAAAATTGTTAATTAATTGCATCAATAAATAAATTTGAGGTTAACATGACTTGATCGATAAATTGTTAAAAATAAAAAAAAGCAAACTAAGAGTTAAAATAAGAAACATTATTTTGACCATTTACAAGGTTGTTGTTAAATACAATAATTGTTGAACCGTCAAAAAGCTGCTGTTAGAAGAAAAAAAAAACAATTTTAACAACTACAAAAATTTGACACTAACTAATTATTGTTTTTTTTTTTTAAATACATAAAAGTGAAACTTGTATGTATAATACAAAATAATGCATTTTTTTTTTGTTACCAAACATGATGGTTATTTACAGAATTCAGGTTGGCTTAAACCAAAAATATTCAATGCCATTGTTTAAGTAAACATAAATATACATATGCACATACACATACATATATATTATAAACAAAATGACATTATGTTATTATATCAACAACTGTAATTGTTTATTATTCAAGAACAAACTAACAATTATTAAATTTATAATTTTTGTGATGGTTTTCTTTGAATAATGTTTTAATGTAGATTTGCATACATAAACTATAAAAATGTTTGAAGTTCAATCAACCGTTACCTAAATAAAAATTTCCTTTTCCAATTCAACTATAAGAAGTAACATTTAACGGTCAACGACACGACATGATTGTTGTGGTGACTCAAAAATAAAAATAAGTAAGTATTACATCGTACAACATTTAAAACTGGTTATAGTCGAAAGTTAAAATGCAGTTAAAATGCAGTTATTATGTAATCATTTTATTTACTGCAGTTTCAGGTTTAAATATAAATACTTACAACAAAACAAAACAAAAAAATCGTGAGCCTATCTTGCTTTTATTTTAAACTTGTATTGCTTCAAGCTCTTTTGCCAAAAATTTCATTGAAAAAGTCGAAAGTAAACTTGTGATGTTACAATGCAATACTTCTGCTTTATTTAAAAATTTTATAAAGCAAAAATATTTTCATGGACAACGGGTTAAACATTTTTTTATAATTTTTAACTTCTTAAATTTTTGAGCTGAAGGTTGGTTTTTTTTATAAATAAAAATATTATTTATATTTCAATATTTCGCTACTCCATTGTGTAGCATCTTCAGGAAATAATCATACACTCACAATATTTTTTTATGTTAAAAATAATCTAATATACATATTAAATTAATCGAAAATACAATCAAAAAAAGGACTACTTAATTTTCATTATATTCACCCCATTTTGTTGTTTATTTTTAATAATTGTTTAATAATCGACAAAAGTAGTAAAAGCAATCGAAAATCGTTTAAAATTAACATAAATTTTTAACCGACAAAATGTGGAAAAAACGATTTTTGTGGTTTGTTTTTCAAATTGAATTTTTTTTATTTGTATGTAATTTTAAAAAATACAACACACACAGATGTATATATTTTTATTTTTTGTGTGTATCTATATTTGAAAAATTTCTTGCAAAAAGCATTGATACCGTGGTGACCGCTAAAAAAAACGATTCAAATTGACAAAAGTAATTGATTAAAATAGTGTAACCATTATTTTAGAAAAACCTCAACCGCAACTGAAAGAATAAAATTATACCGGTACTAATACCGTCACCGTAACCTATTGAAATATCTTAAACGTAATATTTTAAAAACCTTTAAAAAACGACTATCCCTACTTACCTGACTTTTCTTTATTTTTGTGTAAACAAATACAATTTGAAGATTTGGGGCCGTCTTTGTACGAAAGATGTTTTCGTATATGGACTTCGGCGGAATGCGAAATAAAGCAATTATATTCTTTGCCCTGCTCTACCTTTTCTAACAAACACATAATTCATTTGTTTGCTTTTGTTTTATTTTTAATATTTTATCAAATTAAAAATACAAAAATTTCAAATATTTTTATGACAAATATTTTTGTTTACATTTAAAAGAGAAAAACCAAGAATTTTTAAGGCTAGGCAGCATTTTTATACATTCCTAATTTTTAAGCAGCTATATCTATAACAACTTAGCAAATATATATTTACTTAAATTTGTATAACCGGTACGGAAATAAAGAACAAAAATTATACCGGTACGGAAACCGTAAGCGATATGCGCTCATCTTTGGTTTTAGCAAATTTGTTACCAAAGTATCTTTAACGACACGTCTACTTTTAAGAGCTGATAAAATTGCATAGGTTGAAAAGAGAATCGGAAGTGAATAAACTTTTCATGACCAAAATAAGGACATACACAATATGTAGTATCCAAAATAACTGTTATTTTTTAAATATGCAATAAGTCATGGAAAGAATAACTGAAAAAAATTGGTCCGGTAATAATAATTATAAATTACTTAGAAAATTTTAGTCTTGTCATAAACATTATGATACATTATTTTTTTTGGTCTTTGGTAACCACTATGAAAGATTTTTATTCTTATTGGTCTTCTATAACCTTTATAAAAGATTTTTATTTTTTCTGTCTTCGATAACCACGCTACAGTTCGTTACTTATAATGAACAATTCTTTGAATACAGGAAGACCGAAAAAATAAAAATTTTTCGTAATGGTTACAGAAGACCACAAAAAATTAAAATCTTTTATAGAAGACCAAAAAAAAAAAAATAAAAGTCTTTTTTAATGGTTACGGAAGACCGAATTTTGTAATGGTTATGCAAGCCAAAAAAACCTAAACAAACTATAATGGTAATTTGTAACTATTATTCAGAGAGCTGGTTTTAAAAATTCGTGATAAATTATTATTTCAGGATTTTTCAAATATTGGTTATAACAGTTATGTCCCTGGCTAAGAGTATTGGATATAAATATAATTAAAAGAATTATATATTTTTCCACAAAAAGAAAAAAAAATCTGAATATATAGAAAAGCAAAATAAAACTGTATAAAAATATTACTTCAGACAATGCATAACTAACAATTTTTTATATAAATATAACATTTTGGGTCTTCAAAGTTGAGTATCGTCATTGTGCCTATTAGAAAATCAACTTAACTACGTGTTGGATTGCTGTTAAGACTAGAATGAAGAGATCTTTTGCCAGATCGAAAAATATGTATCATTCTAGCTAAAAATGTTAATATGGAAAGATATTAACCCTTTAAGTGCGTAGCGAAAGTTCTGAACTTTTTTCCCATGCGAATTTTCTCGTCGGAAAGCACTCAATGGACGCGTATTGACGAGCTGATTATGGGAAAAATAAAGAAAAACAATTCAAGTCCCCTCATAAACAGCGGTTGAAGTTTACCATAATAGATGTTTTGGAACAAAATTTAAAAAAAAATTTCTCCAAAAGTTTAGAACATATTATGGGAAAAATATTTGTAATATTTAAGATTTTAAAAATTTTAATTTTTAAATTTTAAACTTGCGAAATTAGTAAGTTGAAGAAGTTCGAGGCATCTTATCAAAAAAGTTTAATTTTATATTTATTTGTAAAAAGTTTTATTGGACGAAAAACGTTTTATATTTTATTGTATTTACAATTATTTTCATTGAATTTAATTTAAAATGTATATACGTTAAAAAAAACAATTAAAATATTTGTTTAATCAATTAAAAATTTAGTTGAATTTAGGCGAAGTAAGGAATTTGTAATTTCAGTTAAAAGTTTTTTGTTTTAAAACTTTAAATAAAACTTTTTATTACAGCAATTCAAATTTAAACTAATTTTAACTGTTACATATACGTTTAATTTTTATAGTACGTTCACTATTGGTGTACTAAATAGTACTAAAATTTTTGAATTTCACTTTTTAATTGTATACATCACCAAAATGTAGGTTTCTATCTATTCTAGATCGCCGTGGGCGTTAATGGGTTAAAATGAAAATAAAACATATAATAAATTGTGATATATTAGGGATACGGTATTTTAATAACCTACAAAAAATGTCCCGAAACTGGCTGTTAAATTTAGAAAATTCTGCGCTTTATACGAAAATGCCACGGTCTTCTTGGATCCCCTGTACGTCGTTTTTTATGACTAAAACTTTACATAAACATTCCAGACGTTATTCTGACTTAAAACTGTAAACTTTTTTTTTTAATTTGGGAAACAAAAATATTCCGATACTGGCTCTTGAATTTAGAAAGTTTATACATTCATAGGGAAATACTACGGTCTTTTTCGGTTCCACTTTGCAGAAATAATCTTGACGTAATTCTGATTTGGAAATACAAAATTTTTTTTTAAGCTGTGGAACAAAACAATTTCGATGCTGGGCTCTTGAATTGAAAAAGGCCTTCATTTTTCATACAATTATATGAAAACAACACGGTCTGCTTCAGTCCCATGTCCGCCGTTTGTATGACCCTGTTCTGGACGGGTAGACCGGTCGACAGCAAAAATTGGTAATGGGTATAGCTCTGCTGGATACTCTACTCTTACTAATGAGTGCCAAAAGCTCCTGCCAATATATGAGAGTTGTATTCCATATTCAGTCGCATATTAGAGGTGTAAAAAGTAAGGAGATCGGATGGAGTGAAATATTTCTTACACCAATACACTTGAATTCTTCTTTTGACACTTTAAATACGCACAACAATAAATCATTCGATTTCTAACAATTTTTTATTTAAAACTTACATAACAATTTACTTATTGTTCATATAAAAAATCTTTAACAATAAAAAGGGAAGTTACCTAAAAAATTTTTGGTGCAATTCCAAAAAAATTTTTGTTTTGTATTAACAAGAATGTTATATGAAAGATGTTTAATAATTCAAACAGAATTTTGTAATTTTTTCTGGGTATATTTATACTTACTTATGTATTTGTTTTATATTTAACCATGCACTTAACAGGTCAATTGAAAAGTCCCCTGCCTACCATACTAAAACACATTGTTTTTTTTTTTTTTTTGCAAAATTCGTTTTTTTTATTCAACATAGTTCCCTTCAAGAATGATTATAGTGACCCTCCAACTTTTCGATACCATTTTTGTAGTACGATTTGTCCTTTGCTTCAAAATAGGCCTCAGTTTCGGCGATCACCTCTTCATTCGACGAAAATTTCTTCCCAGCGAGCATTCTTTTGAGATCTGAGAACAGGAAATAGTCGCTGGGGACCAGATCTGGAGAATACGGTGGATGCGGAAGCAATTCAAAGCCCAATTCATGGATTTTCGCCTTCGTTTTCACTGACTTGTTTTTGGTCAAAAGAGAGCTCGCCCGGACATACTTTGTACAGAGCTTTCCCATACCCAAATATTCGTGAATGATATGATATACACGTTCCGTTGATATCTTTAGAGTACCTGCTATTTCATTCAATTTCAATTTACGGTCATTGGAAATTATTTTGTGGATTTTTTTTATGTTTTCGTCCGTAACAACCTCTTTTGGGCGTCCACTGCGTTCACCGTCTTCGGTGCTTATTTCACCACATCTAAACTTAGCATACAAATCCTTGATGGTTGGTTTTTGCTTCAAGTGTCTTCTTTCCCTTCAAAAGCAATATTTTATCAACACGCGAAATTTCTTTTTATCCATTTTTTTCACAATAACAAAAGTTGCTACACTCAAAATGCTATAATTCCCAAACTAATGATCCGACAGCTGTCAAATTTACACACGTGTCTTTTGATATGATTTTTAGTTAGCCCTAACTAAAAATCATATCGATTTAAGTCTAGTAGCGCCATCTATGTGTCAGGCCGGGGACTTCTCAATTGACCTGTTACATATATGAAGACGAAGGAAAGAATGCATGTATTTTGTTATTGTTTTCTTGTTGATCTGAAAAAAAGCGTGATCTGAAAACATCACCTTAAAGTAGATACATGATCATAAGAATTATATGTTTAAAAAATGTATTCAAACATTTTGGAAACAGTGCAAATTACTCGTAACTAAATTAAAAACTTTCGTACAATAAGTAGCATCAATTAAACATGTGTTTTATTTAAACCTACATTTTTTTAAACAAACCTTTTATTTAAAATATTTGGGTAATTATTTATTCTGCGTGGATTTTAATTTGTGTATAGTATAAAAAATCGATACTTTTTTGCATTTTTTATATTTCATTCCGATTTTCGTCGATGTCAGTTTCTTGTAATAAACTGACAATAATGAAGTATTTATTTATTTATTAAAAACTAAATAATGCATGATGAAAGTGTTTAAATATTTACAATGTACTCGTGTGTATATAAAACCTAAAACTGTTTAAATAGATATAATTCAATTTCTAATTATGCCACCTTATTTTTGTCATGAGTACTAAAATACTCATCTCTTAATTGCCTACACATTCGATGACTGATACGGGTTCTTAACCATTCCGGTGATAATTTCATAAAAAAATACTAAAAAAAAATATTTAGTCTCAATTTCAATACTACAAGAAACACAAAAAATATAACTTACCTGTAAGCCATGGGTCCAATAACCAGTAGTTTCTATAGTTTTACCCAAAGTGAATACCAAGGAACGAGTGTATGACTGCACACTGGGTATTAAGAAATTTCCTTTCATAACCGTATCGGAATATTGATTCATTTTTGTGACCACAAATAATGGTGTTACACATTGTACATCGATATTATATTCGGCTAATTCTCGTTCGATGGCTAATGAAAATGCCCGTACATAACGTTTTGTAGCCGCATAGACAGCCATAAAAGGTATGGCTTGCAATTCACTACCAGAGGATATATTAACAATTGCACCTTTTCCTTGTTTTTTCAAATGTGGTATTAACATGCGCGACATTAGAGTGACAGCACCAATATTGATATTAATTAAATCCCATACAATATCTTCAGGTATCTTATCCAATTCATCGGGATAATCATACATTTTACCAACATTATTAACTGTTCAATGCAAGTTTACATTGTCTTTAGATAACAAAGAAACTCCAGTGAAATGTGTAAAGACAACTCACCTAAAATACCTACTGGTATACCAGCCAACTCTTGTTCAATATGTTTATAGACATCTTTACCCTTGGAGAAATCTGCAGAAATCCATTTGGTTTTTACTTTAAATTCAGCCTCTGCAAAAATAACACATTTATATAAATACGTGTATAATAATAATTTACAAACATACCGATTTCATTTGACACCACAATTAACTTTTCTTTTGTACGTGAAATAAGCACAATATTCACTCCTTGTTTGGCCAACTCTTTAGCATATTCTTTGCCAATGCCATCGGTGGCTCCCGTAATAACTGTTGAAGATAAAAAAGTAACAAAAACATGTAACATAAAACCATCATCATTAAGATTAACTAGCATAACTAAATAAAAATAATAGTAATAATTAACACTTTTATGTTAATTAGTTAACTAAATTTAATGTACATATATTACTTGGATGTAATCGCAAAAAACACTGAAGTTGTGAAATGCTTTTTTGGGAACTGTGAACTAGAAGAGGCACAATTTTAGCAATTTTAGCAAGTTTTATTATGGATATTGTGTCGAGGGGACGCTGTCCAATTATATTGAACATTTGTGTTTTATATTAGCAGTATTTGGATGCGTATAATTAATGTTTTTAAAGTAACAATTTCAAATTACTCACACGTATATAATGAAAATTAAAAATTTTATGAGAGAACGCGACCTTGAACTAATTCAGCAATTTTACAACCAATTTTTAATAAAATCATAGAACTTAAAATATTATGAAAATATTAATATTGGATTCGATTTTCTGAATCGAAATCTGTATTTTTTAATTTCAGCAACCGCATTACATCCCCTAAAAGATAATAATCAATCGAATAAAAAATTATGTCCGCCATATTGTATTTGCCATTTTTACTTTTGTAGTTTTGATTTAGATTCCAATCAGCGACCGCAAAAACTGTTATACTTCTGTGTCGCGTATGAAGCGATTTAACAGTTATAACTTTTACGTATTAAAAAATTGATTGTATAGGCCCTGTGTAATTTATATTTTTAATTAAAATAAAAATATTTTTAATTCAAATATATTCAAACATAATTTTTATTTTTTTTTATTAATTTTAAAAGTTATTTTATGATTCTTTTTCATTCTCAAGAATTAACAATTAAATATGTATACAAATTACAAACCATGAAACTGATAAATTCAGCGATTATAGTAAATGGTAATATTTTTAAGCAAATTTCTTTTTGTCAACACTGCTTTTGGCAGCTCACCTGTTTTCGTGTAACATGTTACTGTCAACATGTTCGACTTACAAACAAACAACGATTGCAGATTGTTGAATTTTATTATAAAAATTCGTGAAACATTTTCTTCAGCGACGAAGTTCATTTTTGGCTCAATGGGTACGTCAACAAACGGAATTGCTGAATTTGGTGTGAAGAGCAGCCAAAAGAAGTGCAAGAACTACCAATGCATCCCGAAAAATGCACTGCTTGGTGTGGATTATTGGCGGGTGGCATCATTGGACCGTACTTTTTTGAAGACGACGAAGTCAGGAACTTTACTGTGAATGGCGAGCACTGCAATGCGATGATTACAAATTTTTTTTTATCCAAAATGGAAGAGCTGGACTTGGCTTACATGTGGTTTCATCAAGATGGTGCCACAAGCCACACAGCACGCAAAACAATGGCCCAATTGAGAGGCGAGTTCGGTCAACAGGCGCCTAGATCGTGCCATTTAACGCCTTTAGATTATTTTTTGTGGGGCTTTGTTAAGGCTCATGTCTATGGGGACAAGCCCACAACAGTTAACGTACTGGAAGCTAATATTGAAGAATATATTCATGAGATGCCGGTCGTTATATTGGAGAGAGTATGTTAAATTTGGACCCAGGGTATGAACCATTTGCGGTGTTGCCGCGGTCAAAGTTCACATGAAATCATCTTTAAACATTGTAATATATATAGACCTATTGACTCAAATAAAGATTTCATACATTCCTCTTAATTTTGTGCTTTTTTTGAAATCAAATCCGAAGGCTCTTAAAAAAATCACCCATTATTATCCTGATGTTGTCAACTAGTGCTAATAAAAAAAAAAATTAGCAGTGATTTAAAGAAAGTTAACCTATGTATTACACCAACTCTCGACATACAAGAAAGGTCAAATTTTTACTTTTATTTTATTAAACCATAAAGAAGTTAGTACTTAATTTTTAAAATATAAGAATTAGAAATTAAATGTTTGCGAAACCGTGTGAATTTTGTGTGCAGTATGACTTTTTTATTTGTGCATTATTAAAAAATTAGTTTTGATCAAATTTTTGACCTTTAATTTCATAAGTATAACAGTTATTTCGGGTCTCTGCTAACAAGAAAAGTATCCCAACATAAACACCCCGATTTTCTGGAAATTTGATATGTGATAGAACAAAAAAACTTAGATCGACCTGTCTCTGCTTTTAGGCCACCCTGGAATCTTAAAGGGTCGAAAATTGGCTTTTTTTCATTTTGTAAGTGTGGTGTCGCTGGCAAGGGACTTTTGAAAGCTTTTGGTATTTTTTTGCTTTTTTTTCAATTTGCTGTTTCATAAATTTTAGGTACTTTATACGGAGAGGTAAACTGCTATGGCAGCCAAATTTATATAATATATTTCTTATTAAATTTCAGCGGCCACGTATATTTATTTTTTTCGATATTCTATGCCTATGCTAAACTAGGGTATTATGTATGTCAAAATTCTTCTTCGAATGTTAACACGAAATATCGCAATTTCTCCCCCCTATTTCACCATCTATATCACTGAGGTGGCTGAAAAAGTAAGAGAGGTTGGTCTTAGATTTGTTTTTTTTTTTATCACATATCCAAATTTGAAATTTCATCGAAAACGGGGCATTTAGGTTGGGGTATTTTTCTTGTAAGTATTCTATATTTGGCAAACAAATTATGAATCTAGCCCATAGTGCAATTAATTTTTTCTGTTTCTACTGTCTTTTGTGTGTTTTCTTTTTTTTTAACTGCCTTCAGTGGTTAAAAATTACTAATTCAAAATCAGTATTGACAAATATATTGCAATCAATTATATTTAAAACATATTTTCAGTGAATTAAGATGATGGTCTGTTTTTTTTCAAACAATTGCATCTGTGATGTGTAGCAAAGAGAGTACACCAATTAAAAATGTAATAGCTCTGTTCCCTTACTTTCTTACAAAATTACCCAAAAGTACGGGAACGCAAAAAAACACTTTTCTAGCCCAAAAAAGAATTTGTCAAAATGCATCAGGTGCAATAAGTGTAACACGGAGAAATGCAAAAATTGAAATAAGACTCAAAAAAAAAATGTATTAAAATTGCCCGCCGTGGCAGGAAATTTCGAGATTTTAATATTTTCCTCTTTGAAAAAACACACATAGTTATTTCTAATAAATACACTCAGAATATTATGTAGTTAACTGTTTGTAGTTTAATAAAAAAGTGTTCCGTTCCATTTAAAAATAAAGGAAGATACATTTATTTTTCAAAGAAATATCTATATTAACTTTTTTATACATTTATTCGAAATAATTTACTATCATTTACCAATTTTTTTCAGTTTCATTTATTTTTTTCATTTGTTTGAAATTTAATAAAAATTTACCCACAAAACAGAAACTTGTGGTTTATTTGTGTCCGTAACAGTTATTACAAATTTAAATTTTGTTTGCTGTCTGTTTCAAAAAAAAATATTTAAAATATTTCAATTTGTTTTTTTATTTAAATTGGTTGTATATATACAAAATTTTTTAATACATATTACAAGAACTTCATATACACACATACATATACAAACACATTCATACAAAAAGTGTTTATAGCTTCATATGTATACATACATTTTGTATTGTACGAGTTTATAAAAAAACAAAAAATACAAAAACGGAAATAATTTTAAATAAATGAAAAAAACATTTATTTTTTAAGGATTGGTAGGTAAAATTTTGACATTTATTTTAACTGATTATATCATTTGTTTCTTACGGATGTGTCAGTTGATTAATCACATTTAAAAATAAATATCAAATGGCATTTAACTTAAATGAAAATTAAGTAGACCGGTTTTTAAATGAAATATCATTTCTTTTAAATGATATTTTCAGTTTTTTTAACTTACAAACTTTTTTAAGTGTATATTTTTCTCATAATTTAATGTTTATGAGCTTTTTTTCATTGTTTTTTCAAAGTGGTGTATATAAAAATCTCGTGATTTCTTGCCAATGTAAAAGAGGGGATTACAATTTTCAAAAAAAAGCGGTAAGAAAAATTAAAAGGTGCTGATCTGTCCCTTTTTTATAAACAGAAAATATTTGCAGTTTTTAGAAAGTAAAAAACCGCTTATTGTAACACGAAAAGGGCTAAATTAGCATCGCTGAAGTTCCTTAATTTTATTTTTTACAATTATAAAACAGCTGTTTTTGTTTATCAACTGTTCTTTTGACAATTTCCCCAATTTACCCAAAGAAAAAGTTTGGGTTACTTTCGATAAAAAGAGAAACACTAATACACTCTCATAAACGCTCTCATTTACCTAATTTTCGAGTACGGGAACGCTTTTGGGTAAGTTTGGGATCCCGCGGTAACGTACGGGAACAGACTTCATGTATTTTATAGGAAAACTAACGAGTGGAATAACACTTTTATTGACAACACCCCCGCTTTAGTGATTGGTTTGGTCAAAAGCGGTCTTTGGTGTGTATTAATAATTCAAATTTTATAAACATTTAGATTACAATTGGTGCGACAAGCTACTAAACAATAAAAATCGAATTATATTAGCCTACAATTTTTAGACTTCGTAGTAGCAAAGTCCCGTTATTTGATTAACATTTAGTAGAATGAATCGAAAAATTGATAAATTAAAATAATTAATTAAATCAATATTGCCAACCTCCTAGCAAATTTGTGTCTTTGATGCCGATTATTTTTTAAACTCTCGTACGACTATGTTATACATTGAAATGTTTAAATATGTTCATTTTTTTTTTCTTGAACTTGACTTTTTTCTTTTTTACTCTCTGTATGTATTATCTAATATTTAATTACCCTCAGTAAACCTTAACATTTTGAATGAAACAATTACACACAATTTAAATGCGTAAAGTTTAATAAAACAATAACAAAAAACAATGCAAGGTCGTTGCTTAAATATAAACATCTGTTAAAATATACTCAAATATTTTTTTTTTCTTTATAAAAATCATAAAAATAGTAAGAAAATAAAAAACAAAACAAAAAGTATAAAATTTATAACGCACCAATCATCATGCAACATTTACAATGGAAGCGTAAAATGCCGGTTAAGTTTTAGTTTTTATTTTTATTTATCTAAGATTGTTGCTGCAAACTAGTTTATTAATGAGTTTTTAAACAGTTGAATGACTGTAACACATTTAATAATTAATTGTTATGACAAATAAGAAATAGAAAAATATAAAAAAAAAATGGTTTTATTGAATTATTTCGAAATTTATCAAATGTTATTAAGGTTATATGAATAAAAATTTGAAAAACGATGTGCTAGTAATTTTTATATGTTACTTGTGTATAAAAAAAAAACTACTGGCTACTTGTAAGATGTAGGAAAAGTTAAGTTTGAGTTTATTAAATTCTTTTGAAATTTTAACCATATTAATTTTTCTTTTGTGATTACCCCTAATGTGTAAATTTTAACACATGTAACATAAGCAAATATTTATTGTTTTTAACAGTAGTTGATGATTTTTCATTATTATTTTGTAAACATTTGCTTTTAACTAACAAACTTAATAATTTAAAAGCAACAAATTGTCAAAACATTGCAATAACAAAAACAAACAATGTAACGCTTTAAATTTTACAAGGTACTTATTGCAAAAGGTGGACATGACAAATCAACTTTGATATACAGCGTTTTTGCACAAATTAGAAATTTTTTTGAAAAATTATATTTAACATAAACTTTCGATTTGAATCTAAAAATTTAATGTACGTATTTAAAAATGCATTTTCTTTTTCTATTATTATTTTGTTTTTAAATTTATATCATTTGTGAATATTGTAAATATCATTTAATTGGAAGCAGTTGAGAATTTTTATATAAAATAAAATACAAACTTACGAAATTAAAAAAAAAAACTTTTCATTCCAATTAAACGTAAATTTAATGGCAATTAATATAAAAATTTCATAATTCAAATTCATTCTCTTGTATGGACCTATTTATGAGCAAAAGCGATGAAAATTTTTAAATTTTTTATAATGTAAATGGCGTGGGTGCGGTACACATGTGTTCAAAATTCTTTTTTAATACTAAATGCCAAATAATAAGCTATCAAATAAAAATTTAAAATAAATCACGAACGATAAATTGAAAAAGTTTTTTTTTTTAATTCCAGATAGGGTCATATATTTTTTGAAAAAAATAAATATATAGACCAAAAAAATAAAAGTAAAAGTTGAAAAATTCAAGGTGAAAATGTTCATATATGGTCACATATATAGGTTCATATATTACTCTATATATGCTATCATCCGTAATTTGCTCATATATAAAACAAAAAAACTTTTTTTTTTTGTTATTTTGCAAGAAAAATATTGTTTATATTTAAATTAAATGTAAATATTTTACTTCTATTTACTATTTGCTGATGAATTCATACATTTTGAAGAAATTTAGAAAATTTTAACAAACAAGTGTGTAATATTCGAAGAATATCTTATTTTTAAAAATAATAAAAACAAATTAAATTAAATCTATTGTTTTCAATACTGAGATCAAAAACTGAATTAATAAAGAAAACTTATAAAAAGTATTTACGACTTTACATGTATTAAAAAAACAACAGTTTTATTCAGCGATCGCGCCGTTTAAGCTCGGAAATTTTTTGGATTAGGTCTCTATTTATATCAAAGGTACTATGTTGTACCCATCCTCTTTTTTAGCCATATTCCATAGAAAACTTAAATAGATAGATAGATAGATAGGATTCTTTATTTTCATATTTTTAAGTAACGTTACAAAAATTCTTAACTTATTTATACATAAAGAATATACAGCATGGTTTAAAACCGTCCGCTGGAAAATTGGTTTATACAATTATTATTTACAATTTTAAAAAATTAGTTTCAAAAATTAAATTCATTTACTAACATATTTCTATATTTTAAAGCATTTTTTACATAATTAAACAGGCTTTGCCAACAAGTATCATCACCACCATTTAATATGTGAACTATCTCAAGATCTGTTAATATTATACGCTGAAAATATCTTAACCTTATGAACTTAAGTACTGGGCATATACCAATAAAGTGATATGTAGTTTCGACCTCATTTAAATTACACAATGAGCAAGTTCGGGCCCCTCCTTCTCTATATTGGTTTCCGTTTAGCCATAAAAGATCTCCCCTTGCTTTCATTATGTAGGTTATTTGTTCTCGATTGTACCTTTCATTACAATATGTTTGCCCTTTCGAGTGATCTAAGTGCTTGTAAAATCTTTGCTGACTAAGTTTCGCATTTACTGTATGCTGTTGATATATTCTTATCTTCATCGACTCCAACAAATTTTTACAAGCATCATTCCAATTTAGTTTGTTGTGTTCCATAGTATTGTGCTCTATGTTAAACTCTTGCAATTTACATTTAAAGTCTTTGTACCAATATATGTCCTTAGCTATAATTAACTTCGATAATATATTCGGCAATCTTCTATTTCCGTAATCAAAGATAGTTTTCGAAATATACTGAAGATGTAAACTATATGAAAAAAAGTGACCTTCTTCTTGTTGAGTTTCTAAAGCTATCACATAATTGGGAGTATTATCAGGAAGTTTCAAAATACGTTTGGTGAAAAAACGCTGCAACTTATCGATTTCATCAAACCACGAGTAACCCCATATTTGTGCACCATAGCACTGTATTGATCTGCACACTGCGAGAAACATTTTCCATTTTGCCTTTAGTGAAACTTCTTTCCTACCTATAAACCCTTTCCACGTAGCGTTTATGCTGGATTTAGCGGCATCATTTTTGGCTTTTATATGTTCGGCATATAACATTTTTGGCGTTAATAGTATTCCTAGGTATTTATACTTATTGACAACTCTTACGACATCACCGTTAAATGACCACCTTTCATTTAATGCGAGTCTACCACCTTTTCTAAATATCATAATTTCAGATTTAGTTAGGTTAACCTCCATTCCCCACATTCGACAGTATGTTTCTAGATTTTTTATCATAGCTTGTAGCGTATGTGCATCATCAGCTAAGATAACGATGTCGTCAGCGTACATTAAAACGCGCACGTTAATATCATCAATAAACAGACCACCATTCAAATGATCATGAATATCATTTAAATACAATGCAAATAATAGAGGCGACAACAAACATCCTTGTTTTACTCCCGTGCATGTATCAAAATAGTCAGACAGCTCACTACCTGTCCACACAGCTGATTTTGTATTTTCGTAAGCTCGTTCTATAAATTTTACAATTTTCGATGATATTCCTAACTGATGAAGTTTGTAGTATAACAGTTTACGTGGTACTCGATCAAAAGCCGCCCTAAAATCAACAAAGAATGCGTATACTTTCCGTTTTTCTGAGAATTTAATATTTACAATAGATGACAAGTTATAAATATTATCGATCGTGGAATACCCCTTACGAAAACCTGCTTGATATTCGTTCATTATCTGGTTTCGATTTGACCACTCTTTCCTGTAATATACCCATCATTATCTTACCAGCACAATTCATAAAAGATATCCCCCTGTAGTTGCTGGGTTGATTTACGTCACCTTTCTTATGAATTGGGAATATAATACTTTTTTGGAAATTATCAAAACTATCACGACCATTTAATAATCGAGTGAATGCGTTTGCAAGAGCCTCTAAATAATGATCACCAGCGTTCATGAAAAATTCGTAAGGAACTCGATCTTCCCCTGGTGCCTTATTGGGTTTAGCTTTTGAAAGCTGACATTTTACTTCTTGTAGTGAAATAGGTGCATCAAGATGATCATCTTCTACTAGATTTGTTGCGTAAAATATCTCTACCGCACTCACTATAGGGTTAAGTAGAGTTTTAAAATAATCTTGTAGTCTTTCAACATTTACTTCACAACCAATGTAATTTTCTTGTTGCCTTATTTCTCGGGCCAGAGCCCACCATCGTTTACTGTCTGTTACTGTGTTTAGCTTTTGTTCAATCTGCTTATAAACTTAAATAGTAAATAAAGATAAAGTTGTTAAAAGTACAAAGTTAATTGTTGCGTATACTCACCAACAATGGATAATTTTTTTCTTTGATATTTAGACATTCATATTTTGCTGTTTGGCGCTCTCGACCTTGGAATTTCGGAGACTGGCCTGTCTTGCCAAAATGGCTTCAATAACAAACATTTTGAAATATGTATTAACGATTTTTAAAATATGCCTGGTCAACGTTTTATTTTTGTTTAAGTGTTATTCCGCTAGGCGTAGGGTAAACATAGACTGAAAATGTCTTATGTCCACAATAATTAACACTTGAGAATTCGAACTTGATCTTAATTCGGTAGAATAAGGGTTTAAATTGGAAAAAACTTTTGCTCTCACATATGGCCATATCTAATAAAAAATAAAACGTATTACCCATATATGGAAAAATATATATATTTATATATGAACATATATGGCATATACGAAGCAATATATGGACCAATATATTAGCATATATTGCCATTTACGGTATCATATATTACTATATATGAACTTTTTCTTTGAATGTATTTGCCCATATATGCTCATACATGAGACCATATATGACGACATATAAACATATATGAACCTTTTCACCTGGGATTAAAAGAAAAATTTAAATATTTAGAAATTATTTTCAATATCTTCCTACAGTTTTGTTAAGCAGTTAAAAATTAACTAACTTACGAGGGCGGCTCAATAAGTCGTTGACTTTTCGAACTTCCCCCGTAGTTATATGAAATGCAAAACTGTTCCCATCAAGTACCACCTATTATTAGATTACTGTCAAATTTTGAGCAAGTTCCATCCTTTACTTTGCGTTCAAACATACTATGGAAAAAGTGAATTTCGAGTGCTCATTAAACATTATTTTTTGCAAAAAAAAAAAAATCGACAATTAAACCAAGGAAAACCTTGATAATTACAATGGGGCCTCTGCACCATCCATTTCAATGGTAAAAAAGTGGTTTACTGACTTTCGTTGTAGCCTTACAAGCACGGAAGATGCCGAACGTTCTGGACGCCCAGTTGAGGTCTCTACACCCAAAACAATTAAAAAATTCACGATATAGAGTTGGCCGATCGGAGATTGAATATGCGATAGATTGTGGAAGACATAGGCATCTCACATGGCTCAGTGGTTTCAATTTTGAACGATCACTTGGCTATGAGAAAGCTTTCCGCAAGATTGCTGCCGCGTTTGCTTACAATCGACCACCAACGTAATCGTGTGATAGCTTAGTTTCCATGGCAAAAATCCATAAAGTAGACTACGATTTGCCCCCTCACCCGCCTTATTCTCCGGATTTAGCCCCCAGTAACTATTTCCTATTTCCGAACCTAAAGAAATGGCTCGGTGAAAGAGATTTAGCTCCAACGATAAAATAATTGATCAAACAAATGCCTATTTTATGTACCTCGAAAAATCCTATTTTTTTCGAAGAAATACAAAAATTAGAGAAACGTTGGACAAAGTGAATTGATTGATTATGTTGAAAAATTAATTTTCCGCAGAGTCTATTTTTACCAATTCTTTTAACTTTTGGTAATAGATGTATTTTAATATGAGTGTTTATTTTCTAGTACATTTATAAAATGCAAACCAAACACAAAGTTTTATTTGTTGATACACTTTACTTTAATATAAATTTTTTGTGTATGATAAAAATTGAGTTCAAAGTTTTATTTTGAATACCATTTGCCTAATTTTATATTTTATTTAAAAGACTAATAATTTATTCACTGTTTTCATTAATGGTATTTATTTAAAAGTTTGATTTGATTGTTAGGTTGTATTTTGTATACATTTCTTTGTTTTTGTTTGTATTAAACCTATTTGATGTTTATCTTACCTGCCCATTTTCCATATTTATCCACTAAGTTTTGCGGCAGCTGCGGTTGAAAATATGGTTCTAATATTGATTTTAAAATATATATAACGGATTTAAAATTATCCCAAAGGAATAGGGCAAGAGCGACTAAGCCCACAAAATATACACCCAACGAAAGTAATTGACATATACACGCCATGCTGAATAAGTAGGATATACTAAATGTTGATTCCAATT
This sequence comes from Eustalomyia histrio, assembly GCA_949748255.1. Lineage (NCBI taxonomy): Eukaryota > Metazoa > Arthropoda > Insecta > Diptera > Anthomyiidae > Eustalomyia > Eustalomyia histrio. The sequence goes on from OX456526.1 coordinate 3,806,506, forward strand.
GTAACATTTTGTTTATTTCAAATATTTATTAAATAGTGTTGTATTAATTAAAAAAAAAATGATAAGAAATTTTGGCTTATCAGTGAATAAAAACTTGTAAGACGTTTATAATTGATTGTCATGCAGTGTTAGCATTGTTTTTAATGATTAAATTTATAAAATTAGAAACATTTTTTTTATATATTTTTTATAATTTGTTTTTTTCTTATTTTTTTTAATTATTATAACAAAAAACAATTTTGTTTGTTTATATATTTATTTTTTGTATTGTTTTTCTTTTTTGAACCATACGCTAGCTTGATTTAACACGCACTGATCTTTTGTTATTTTATTTTTTACATGAGAGGCATTTGCAAGCTATTTTCTGATTTTTATTTTGTGCAAGCAACATTTACTTTATTGCCGCTCAATAACGACATTATCTTCATACAGCATAATGCTTGTTAAGCAGAACTTTATACAATACATTGTTTTTTTCTATTTGAATGTAAATTATTTAAATTAATAATCATAAATAAAAAATAAAAAAATTTATCAAATCAATTTTAAAGACATTCCACTCTTATATAATTTAATCATTATCAGAAGTGCAATTGACAAGCGCAATTGACAAATGAAGCGAATAACGTTGTAAGCGACAAAATTGAAATTGTTGAGAAATCGAAAAAAACGTTTTAGAACTTGTAGGTGACACTTCTTTAGATTGCATTTTGATAGCGAAATCCTGCATAATATTTTTAAGTCATAAAAGAGAGTTAATCTAACGGTAATCTGAAAAAAACAGGTTTTGTAAAACCTTAAACCTCGCTTAAAACGTTAATCGCGGCTCCGCTTCAAATATATAAAATAATTTTTATTTGCGACCGAAAATAAAAATTAGACAAAATCGATAAAAAAAAAACAAGTAAAAAAAGGCTTAAATTTGACTGTGCCGAATCTTCCACTTCCACGAATCCACCAATATCCCAAAAAAAATTTCTCTTCAGCGTTTAAACAAATTATGTAAAAAACGTTTAAAGTAAAATTATGGTGAAAAAAATTTTTTGAGGCGACAAATTTTTTGGATGCAAAACAAATTTTTTTGGATGAAAAAATTTTTTTTGGTGAAAAAAAATTTTAGCGGTGAAAAAAATTTTTTCAGATGAAAAATATTTGAAGTGAATTCAAAATATTATTCATTTCTTAGCGACTGGTGAACAAATTTTAGAAAATATTTTATGTACCATTCGAATTGAAATTAATAATATTTTGAGTTCCCTTTAAATTTTTTTCACCTTAAAAAATTTTGTTCACCACTAAAATTGTGTATGTACCAGTCGCTACTATGAAATTGAACTAAAATATACCAATTTGTATGGGAAATTTAGAGGTATCTTCACACTTTCACTCATTGCTTTTTAACCGCTGGGAAGATTTTGCTGATTTTCAATACCAAATTGTTCGGGAGGATGTCCAATAAATACAAATAAGCTCTAAACCACAAATAGAGTTTTGCACATTTAAATGAAATGAAATAACATCAGTAATTAAGCAGAATTTCTATATTTTTTTAGAATTAAAGAAAGCATACATTTTATGGTCTGGCTGTATTAATGGTATTTAAAGTTTAAGCAGCGTTTACCAGACTTATATTTGTAACTCTTTTTTTTTTCTTAAATAAATTAGAAACATACATATTAAACTAAACAAGTTTGTTTTATATTTATGTATTTATATGTTAAAGTTTTATTTTAGATTTTAGTAATCAACAATTGCAGCGTATGACATTCAATTGTACCTTAATTTGTATAGGATATTTTTGGTAATCAACCAAACAGGTTTTAATCAAAATATGTTAGAACATACGATCTATGTGACATTTCAAAAATGAAGAGATTTATCTTTGCAATTCAAAATAAATAATAAATTTAAAATTTTATTTAAAAAAAAAAACTACATGAAAATCTTCCGCTCTAAACATGTTTAATTTCATTTATAAACTATCATAAGTCTACAAAAAATTACAAAATAATTCAAGAATAAGAAATAGTTCAATTTCCTTATTAGTAAACTTTAGTGTATAATTCGATTCAGCATACACTAAATTAAAAACTTTTACAAGATTTACAAAAGAATTTTATTAAATAAAATTATATTTTTTACATTTTTCGTCGAGTGTATTAATTTTCAAACATAATTTCAAATAATATTTAGCATTTTTTTTTTGTAATTTTTATAATATCTGCAAAATCATTTAATGACCAAACAAATGACCCAAAAACACTAATGACAACTACAACAAATATTTCCACAATATCATCGAAATAAATTACACTACATGTAAAAGTTACTTAGATCCAATTACTGAATGTCCCGTTAAAATTTAACGAATAGTTAAATTCCAATTTTATATGGGAAACAACAGCACCAACAAATGTGTCAGTTTGTAACTAACGGGACATTGGGAAATTGGGGCTAAATATTATAGTAAAAATGTACTATAAATTTCTTTCAAGTTTTTCAATGAACTGAAACAGCTGACAATAACATTTTCCGGTAATATATTTGCCCCCATATGCATAAACATTTTTTTGATTCTTATAACAATCTTATAAAGAAAATTTGTTGTTTCACATGTTAATTTGATTTATAAGTGTGTTATAAAAATCAATAAAATGTCTATGCATACAGCTGTTGGTATTTATATTAAATATTTTATCCAACCTTAAAATGAAAGTAGTATTTGTTATTATTTATATTTTTTTTTTATTTAAATTTATTTTTCATTTGCACTGAATATATACTTTTAAACAATAAACACGCGATTAATCTTTTTTAGTTAACAGTTATATATTTTAATGATTATAAGTTTTATAAATTTATGTTTTTAAGTTTTTATCGATTTTTATTTTGTTTACTACAGCTGCTGTTTTTTGTTTGTTGTGATTTTAGTGTTGCCACCAGTAAAATAAAATACCACATATCTGCTCAAAAATTACCCAAAATCGCGTCAAATTTTTTAAGATTCGGAAAATCATTTATAAACAAATTAGTAAAACAAAATAGAGGTCAGGGTTTTCTGTTTAATAATTTTCTGTGATAAAAAAATACTTTTTTTCTTTTTTTGTTTGTTTATATATAAGAGTTTATTTGAATTTAAAATATAAATTATACAGGACCATTTAACAAATATTTATTTAAAAATATTAAGTACAAAAAAAAAATCAAATACAAGCAAATATTTTGAATAAAAGTTATAAACCCATCTAAAAATCGAAATATATATGGGCATACATGATCATACATGGGCCTGTATATGATCATACATGGTCATATACGTCCATACATTGTTCAATATATGACCATACATGATGTCATATATGATCATATATCTTCGGATCCGAAATTTGAGGGTATATGGACGTATATGATCATATACGAGCATACATGAATAATATATGAGCATGTATGATAATATATGCACATATATCACCATGTACCCTCAAATTTCGGATCCGAAGATATATGATCATATATGAGATCATGTATGGACGTATATGACCATGTATGCCCATGTATGATCATATACAAGCCCATGTATGATCATGTATGCTCATATATATTTCGATTTTTAGATGGGAAGTAACACCCCTAAAAACAAATGTTTAATGAAAAAATTACTACGTAATGATGCAGGGTAAAATAAAAACGTTAATTCAAAGCATACATGGGACTAATGCAGTGATTGGACTAATTTCATTACCATTACATTGATAACAATGGTAATGAAATAAATTTCATTACCATTGTTTGAATTAATGGTAATGATATAAAGATCTGATTTCATTGATCAATGACAATGTTTTTGAATTTTATTACCATTACTATTGCATCAATTAAATGAAACCATTAACATTATTAACCGTCATTTTATGTGTTAATATTTATGTTAATTTTTATGTATGCGGGTAATAATTTGTATACTTGATATTTTGTTTTATTATTTTAATTACCATTAGTAATGAAATTTTTAATGGAACAAATTTTTTTATTTGCATTAGTGAACTAATGTAATAAAATTTCAATAGTAATGGAAAATTCCCAAGTATGATTCAGAGAGATTTTAACTGATTACCATTTTGAGTTATTATCCCAAAAGTGGCAACTAGATTTGTTTTTTTTTATGCTTGTATTAGCAAATTCAAAGTTCATAGCTTTTTTCCCCAGATAAGTAAAGATACAAACCGATTGTAATAAAGCTTTTTTTAACTATGTTATTCAAAACCGTTGTTATATATTTTTCTCATGCAGTGTTGTGAGCAAAGTTTTAACTCATATCCCCATTTTTAAATTACCAAAATAGCTTCCCAAAAAATTTCCATAAATAGCTTCTTGTACATTGTTTTTATATTTTTATCATTTATACGCCTTTATTTAATATTAAATGTAGGTGAGATAATTAGCAAATTATATGCTTTCGGCAAGGATGAATCGTTTTATTCGTTGTATATTTTATTTGAAACGAGGGCGGATCAATAAGTCCATGATTTTTTGAACTTCCCTCGTAGTAATATGAAATGCAACACTGCTCCCATAAAGTACCACCAGTAATAGACTACTGTCATATTTTAAGCAAGTTCCGTCATTTACTTTGCGTTTAACATACAACCTCGTGGATTTTTTTATGGAAAAAAGTAAATTTCGAGTGCTCATTAAACATTATTTTTTGCGAAAAACCTGTCAATCAAACCACGGAAAAGCTTGTTAAATATTATGGGGACTTTGCACTATCGATTTCAATGGTAGAAAAGTGGTTGTGGTTGCACAAGTACAAATGACGCTGAACGTTTTAGAAGGCCAATTGAGGTCAATACACCCGAAAATGTCGAAAAAATCCACGAAATGGTGTTGGCCGATCGAAGAGTAAAAATGCGTGAGATTGTTGATGCCACAGGCATTTAATATGGCAGCGTGGTTTAGATTTTAAATGATCAGTTGGATTTAAGAAAGCTGTCTGCAAGATGGGTGCCGCTTTTTATTTGAGTAATATAAACCATTTGGTTGAGCTAAACACACAGAAAAAAGTATCACAAAATTTAAAGTAATTAAAAATATTTGTTAAAATTTAAGCTCGATTTCTAACAATTCTTTGTTTGAAATATTTGTAAATTGTCACTTTTCATATAAAAATTCTTTGAAAATAAAAATTTAAGTAACAAAAAAATAACAAAAAGTTTTTTGTATTTACAAATTCCATTGTTGGTGCCTTTTTAAAAAATATTTTTTTTGTATTTACAAAAATGTTCTATGGACGATGTTCAATATTACAAACAGAATTTTGTAATTTTATTCTGTGCAAGTGCAAAAGCTTTTTTGGTCTAGTGGAGCATGGTATGCCGCAATGTAGTATTTTGGGTCCACTTTTGTTCACCATTTATATTAATGATATTATTAATATTGGACTTTACGGAAAGGTATAGTACACAGAAAAAAGTATCACAAAATTTAAAGTAATTAAAAATATTTGTTAAAATTTAAACTCGATTTCTAACAATTTTTTGTTTGAAATATTTGTAAATTGTCACTTTTCATATAAAAATTCTTTGAAAATAAAAATTTAAGTAACAAAAACATAACAAAAAGTTTTTTGTATTTACAAATTCCATTGTTGGTGCTATTTTAAAAAATATTTTTTTTGTATTTACAAAAATGTTCTATGGACGATGTTCAATATTACAAACAGAATTTTGTAATTTTATTCTGTGTATATGTGTGCTAATGACATTTCACTTTTTTATCCCTCCAAATTTGAAGCAGCTTTGGAGCCATCTATGAAGAGAGATGCTTCCTTAATTTTTGGGTTTTCAAGACTAAATAAATTAGCAATTAACAAAAAAAAAAAAAAAAACCAAACTACTGAGATTTAAACCTCATTTAAATAATGATGCTGGAAATTTTAGTTTATTTTTTAGATGCTGATGATATATTTAAAAGTCAATCAATAAATTATTTGAGGATAAATTTACAATGTAATTTATCGTGGAGTTTGCACATTCAGGAGTAAAAATCATAAATTTCGCCAGTTGTTGGTCTGTTATATAAATTCAAGAATAAGTTTAACGAGAAAACGAAATTGCTTCTTTATCAAGCCTTAATACAGAATCATCAAAACTACTGGATGTTGTTATATGGTTCAAATCCTCAATCACTAATTTTGAATAATTTCAAAGAGTTCAAAACAAAACGTTAAAAATAGTATTTAATCTACCATTATTGCACTTACATTTGTCCTTATATAAAAATTTAGACAAAAACATTTTGCCTATTTATGGTTTAAATTTATAAAATGTATGTATTAATCTTTGTATTCAAATCGTTGCAGAATATTGGTCACACTACGATTCAATTTTCAAGGAATTAAAATAATTTCAATACAAGAAACATCTTAAATTTGCGAATAGCTAGATGCAGATTGGAGACCACAAAGCAGATAATCGAATACAGGGACCTTTACAAATTTAATAATTTACCGCTAGATTTAAAAAGTATACAACGAATTTCAAGTTTTAAAGCAAGCTAAAATCAAGTGTCGATTTCAATGGAAACAAGTGATTTACTGACTTTCGTTGTGGCCTTACAAGCACAGAAGATACCGAACGTTCTGGACGTCCAGTTGAGGTCTCTACACCCAAAACAATTGAAAAAATTCACGATATGGTGTTGGCCGATCGGAGATTGAATGTATGATAGATTGTGGAAGACATAGGCATCTCACATGGCTCAGTGGTTTCAATTTTGAACGATCACTTGGGTATGAGAAAGCTTTCCGCAAGATTGCTGCCGCGTTTGCTTACAATCGACCACCAACGTAATCGTGTGACCCCTCATTCGCCTTATTCTCCGGATTTAGCCCCCAGTCACTATTTCCTATTTCCAAACCTAAAGAAATGACTCGGTGGAAAGGGATTTAACTCCAACGATCAAATTATTGATCAAACAAATGCCTATTTTATGGACCTCGAAAAATCCTGCTGATAAACGCAAAGTAAATGACGAAACTTGCTCAAAATTTGACAGTAGTCTATTAACAGATGGTACTTGATGGGAGCAGTGTTGTATTTCATATAATTTCGCGGGAAGTTCGAAAAGTCACGGACTTATTAATCCGCCCTAGTACATACATTTTTTAAAATATTAGTTTTGTATATTTAATCTTTTTTTTTTGACTTTTGATAAGGTTTCCACTAATAATTTTTTTTATTTTAAAACGTAGAAATTTTTAGAATCTTCCTGAAATAAGAAAAAATGTAATGGAAATGTGTCTTTTAAATCGATGGAAGAAATAAAGATTTTATAAAAATCTTCGCAGAAAAATTGTAAAATTTAACATATGTTTTTATTTTATTTTAAAATATTGACAATAAACGAAAAACATGAATCAAATTATTTTTATTTGTATGAATTTGATTTTGACTGTAAAAAAACACTTACAGTAAAGCACAATACAAGCAATATTTAAAGCACTTGAATTTTTAACTTTACAATGTTTATTGGGTAGTTAATTAATTTATTACTTGAATCAAACTTTATGGCAATTCGCTCTAACAATATCTACTGACACTGTTAAATATTATTTAAGAGAAGAAATTAACTAAAAAAAATATATTCATCATATATTGGATTCAATTGTATCTCATTAGGTACACTCACCACTTTAATCGCAGCTGAAAATGTTGCTATACGGGAAATTTTTCTAATTTCAGCCTAGCGGTATTGTTAATCTTAGCAACACATGTCTTATATTAAATATTATTAATATTAGAACAAAATTTCAAATTTATTTTTTTTATCGAGCGTCAAAACTTTTTTATTTATTTTTTTCAAAAAACATTTTAGAAAAAATTAAAAAAAAAAAATCAAATGCTTAAAAATTGTAAACATAGAAACGAATTTATTATTTTGTTTTAATTGGTAATTTCTGTTTTGAAAAATGTTTTAGTCAATTTTCGGTATCTTCTCTTCCGGTCCTTTTTTTATCTGTAACATTTTAAGGAAATTTAAGTTTGTAGGTGTAAGTTTCAATTATAAACAACATTTCCTTCAATGTCCACTTTTTTAAAATGAGTAGTTTTTTTTTGCTAATTTTAGCAAATCGGTTTTCAAAAATTTGTAAAATTATTTCTAAAATTAGCAACAAAAATTTGTAAATATTCTGTAATTTGTAAAATGTAAATAGCAAAAAGATTTGCAAAATAATTATTTTTTTTTACTAAAAATCAGTACAAAAATTGTAAAGTGGGATCGAAAACCGTTTACAAATTTTTTTACTAACTTTTTTTCTGAGTGTAGTGCACTCTATTAAATTAGATTTGTCGTTGTATACATTTTTTTTAACCGGGCATACAATTATTTTTTTTAAACCGATAAGAAAAGCTTAGACATACATATAGACGTTATTAATTGAATACTTTGTATTCTGAATGCATAAATATTTATTATAAAAATAAATTAAAAAAAAAAAATCAATTAAACATACAATTCAAATTAATTTGACTAAATGTACCGTATTTTAAAACAAACAAAACTTTAGAGAAATTATATGTATTTTCGACTGGGACTACAACTTACACATTTGTTGTTGTTTTCCATATAATTGAATTTAACTATTGGTTAAGTTTTAATGGGACATTTTGTAATCCGGCATTTCGGTTAATTTTGTTTCTTTGTTCTGATTATGCAAAACCACAAGGAGTATAGATATAATAGATAGAGTAATTTGCTCAAATTTGTTTACCAAAATATCAATAAAGTGTATTTTGCGTCAAAATGATAAGGTCAGCTCTAGTAAACCTACAATTATTAATGCATTATACTTCTTATCATCTTTTGGTTTTGCACTATTCTTTCTGAAAAGATGGGAAGAGCAAAAGCTTTAGTTGAACTTGAAAGTGAAAAATTATTTAGATGATCGCGATAATAATGGAAAAAATAAAAGCTCTGCTAGACCATAAGCCCTTCCTGTTCGTGGAATTTAAATATTTACCATAATGGCTTTAAATATGATTAAAATAGAACTGGGTTTAAATGCATCAAATAGTACTGTGTTGAGAGCCATTAAATACACAGTCCCACATTGTCCCAGATAAATAAAAAAAGCTCCATGTTTAAATAGGCCACATTAACTAAAACCTTGGAATGTTCAAAAAATTGCATGTCAACTAACTGGCACCATGTACTATTGCCCAGCAAAAAAAAAATGGTAGTCATTTTGTGGCTACAACTTCTTTTATTGCTTCCAAAACTTCGGCCGATGCATATCTTAAAAAATCACTCTTCATTGCTTCTCAAGAATAAGTGATATTATATCGTATATTTTCTGAATCTAAAGCATTTATTGAAAATATTGTTTTCTGATTATTCAAGTCAATGTGAAAATAGTTCTGAATACCTTTTATAATTTTTTTATTTAATCATTTTTTTAATTTTGTTTAATGCATTTTTTCAGCTTTAAGTAGTTATGGCGAGGCAATTTGGGCATTTTTGCACTTTGTATTTTATTTAACCCTACACTATTTCCAGCTTTAATTTAAAATTTTACAAAATAATTTTAAAATTGTATAAAAATGTTTTAAAGTAATCGAAAACAATTTTAAAAATTGTATAAAAATTATTTCAAATTGTCCAAAAAGGTTTTAAAATTGTCTAAATATTATTTAAATTGTTCCAAAATATTTTGAAATTGTCTAAAAATGTTTCAAAATTGTCCAACCAGTTATTATTTTTTAAAAATATTTCAAAGTTGCCCAAAAAAACTTTTTCATTAATGCAAAATTATAAATTAAATGTTCATAAAAGCTTAAATATTACAAAGTATATGAACATTTTCCACTCATGCATCGGAATATCTAATTATTGCATTGTCATTGCTTCCTTAGAGTAAGGCAAGAGTAATGGAAGTAGCTATTTTTAAGTACTTCCATCTCAAGACACGCCAATGTTAAATTCATCGATGATACCATCAGAAGAGAAGTGAAGCCTTTGCCATAGTAGTGATGCTTTTATTGCTTCTTTGGCAGCTTTATTTTTGCTGGGTTTTTAACTAACTTGCATCAGGTACCAATTTCACAATTTTTTTAATTCTTTTATTTTGAAGATAATTTTTTCTGATGAAAAAATTTAATCACGATGGTTCAGATGGTTTAAGAGAATATTGGCGAGATTTGAGAAATTCCGGTGAAGGTTCTCTAATGGTTTAGGGTGCGCTAAGCTGTAGTGGAACCCTGGCATTAGCGTTTTCTTCAACTAGGATGGATAGTCTGGAGTACCAGCGAGTGCCCTTAAATCAATTGTAGCCATACGAGGGTGGATCAGTAAGTCCATTACTGATCCACCCTGATCAAGTACCAGCTCTTAATAGACTACTGACAAATTTTAAGCAAGTTCCGTCATTTACTTTGGGTTTAACAGCTGTTCAAAACATACAACCTCGTGGATTTTTTTAAAAATTAAAAAAAGTGAATTTTGAGTGCTCTAGTGCTTTTTTGCGGGGAAAAAAACCGTCAATCAAACCAAGGTCGCACAAGTACAAATGACGCTGAACGCTCTGAACGGCCAATTGAGGTCAATACATCCGAAAATGTCGAAAAAATCCACGATATGGTGTTGGCCGATCGAAGAGTAAAAGTGCGTGAGATTGTTGATGCCATAGGCATTTCATAGGGCAGTGTGGTTCCGATTTTATATGTTCAGTTGGATTTCAGAAAGCTGTCTGCAAGATGGGTGCCGCATTTGCTCTTAATTGACCATAACCGCAATCGTGTGACAACTTCAAAGGATTGTTTGGAGTTGTTTAACGGCAATTCGAATGAGTTTTTGCGGCGTTTTTTAACTAAGGGTGAAACATTGATCCATTGCATTTTTGGCAAGAAAAACTGTGTTTCATTTAAAAAGTCACGGACTTACTGATCCGCCCTCGTATCTGTCCATGCATCGTAAAAAAACATTTACTTTAAAGCAAGACTTGGTTTGAGGAACATGAAGTATCTGCACTCACCAAAAAAAGTCTGTAATGGCAACTGAAGATTTTGCTGTTATTACGGGTAATTTTGCTAATTTGAGCCCAGCGGTATTAGCAACACATATCTGCTGACGGATAGTACAATGAAATTTGTAGAAAAATTAGCTGCCGCTACTAAATTTTAGTAAACTTTTTGTAAAGTGAAATTTAAAATCTGTTTGCTAAAATCAGCAAAAAAATTACTAAATATTATTAATATTAGTACAAAATTTCAAGTTTATTTTTTTTTATCGAGCATCAACATTTTTTTATTTTATTAATTTTTTTCAAAAAATATTTTATTCCAAATTAAAAAAAAATCAAAGGCTTAAAAATTGTAAAAACAAACGAGTTTAGCATTTTGTTATAATTTTTTTTTTGAAAAATATTTTAGTCAGTTTTTTTACTGTTAAGGTCAAATTTTAATTATTTTTAGGGCTTATTTTTAGAACCAAAAAAAGTTTTTAGTGCTATTTTAAGTGGATGTCCTATTTTTAGACATGAGTCGGTATATTCACTTCCGATTCCTTTCTTTTAATCTGAGTGTAAATTTTAATTAGAAATAAAATTTCCTTCAATAACCACTTTTTAAAAATTAGTACATTTTTTTTGTTAATTTTAGCAAATCGGCTTTCAAAAATTTGTAAAATGTTTTGTGAAATTAGCAACAAAAATTTGTAAATATTCTGTAAAAATTCTGTAATTAGTAAAATGTAAATAGCAAAAAGATTTGCTAAATAGTTTTGTTTTTACTAAAAATTAGTTCAAAAATAGTAAAGTGGGATTGGAAACCGTTTATAAATTTTTCTACTAACTTTTTTTCAGAGTGTGTTATGAAATGGCCGGCACATTTGGGGACGTGGGCAAAAGTATAATAAAAAATAAATTCTATGCCTAATCACATTTACTAAACATTTAGTAAAAATAGTCAATGTATAAATTAAAAAAAATTGATGTGCAGTTTTATTGGAATAATGTGCAGTGCATTTTAGATATTTTGGTTTCTACATAGAATTAATGGAATACAAATGAGAGCCAATGATGTGTTTATGAAAAACATTTGAGCAACAATTATTTTAGTTAACGGTACTATTCTATACGCCTTATACTTCTGCACAAACAGAACAAAAGTGAAGTGACTTTATCATTTTGACGCGCAGCGTATAAAAAGTTTAAAAGTCACAGAAATGGAGAGTTCACGGATATATAAATACTTAAGTATTTAATATTTTTTCTACCTTTAAATCGGTTAAACGTTGATAATCTTAAAATACTAAAACTATTTACGTTAGGGCAAAAAGTGCAGCTATTTCAAAGCTAGCTGTGTATTTAAAACATTAACAATAAATATTTTCATTTGCACTCCAGAGGTTGGATAGACAAGTTTAAAAATCAGATTAAAATATGTATTGGTTTTTCGTTTTGTTAGGAATATTTGCACTGGCAAATTTTCTATATGATAATCTTAGATCGCCAGCGTATTTACTTTACCACAAGTTGCAAAATCGTAAAAATAAACAAATAACACTAATTGATAAATATGGTAAATGGGCAGGTAAGTGCATATTAAACGTTTTAAATAATTAGTTTCTAACCAAAACTTATATAATAATTTTATTTAGCTGTTACTGGCTCCACAGACGGTATTGGCAAATCGTATGCCCAAGAATTGGCTCGTCTTGGTTTTAATATTGTATTAATATCAAGAACAGAATCAAAATTGAAAGATGTAGCACAAGAAATTGGTAATTATTGGAAACATAAATAAATAACTTTGAAAGTTGAACTAAGATTTTTATTACAGAAAATAAATTTGGAGTTGAAACGTATATTATTCAAACTGATTTTTCCAAAGGACCCAAAGTATACAATAATCTTTTTAACCTGCTGTCAAATAAACCTATAGGAGTTTTAGGTTTTTGTTTTTTATTTTCCATCAAATTGTTTTTAATTATTATGTGATTTTTTTTTTAATATTGCAGTTAATAATGTGGGTATTGGTCATAATCCTCCCGGTACTATATGTACTTTTTCCTCCGATCATTTATGGGATATGATTAACGTAAATATTGGTGCTGCTACTCAACTTTCGCGTTACTTTATAGACAAATGGCATAAAGCTGGTGAAAGGGGCTGTATTGTTAATATATCATCTGGCTTAGAATTACAACCATGTCCTTACGGGGCCGTTTATGGTGGTTCAAAGGCATTTATACGTAGTTTTACTTTAGCCTTACAAAAGGAAACAAAACATTTGGGCATTGATGTACAATTGGTATCACCCAACTTTGTTGTCACCAAAATTAATAGTTTTTCTAGTCAAGTTATGCGTGGTAATCTTTTCATACCCCGACCGGATGAATATGCCAAATGGGTTGTTAGTAGTTTGGGCAAAGTAGATGAGACATCTGGTTATTTTTGGCATGGAATACAGGTATGAGTGACATTTATTTTAATTATTTAATTAATTAGTATTTTATTATAGAATACGATTTGGAAAATAATTCCCTGGCGTTTAAGAACTGAGATTTTAATTCTTTTTGTTCTAAAAATTTTTGATAATGTGTCAGTTGCAAAAAAAACGCAATCAAATAAATAAAAATAAACCTTTTGTCAAACATAATTTGACTATCATCACAGTTAAAAATACATAATATTTGGAGTAAAAAATTTAGGTTTAATCAAATTTGAGAGGTGAAAAACATTTTTGAGATCAAAATAAAATGTTCTACATCAAACGCTACTGTGAAGATTTAAGAAATCACGTCAGAATTTCACTCATTACTTCACACCCCATAATGAACTTTGCAAATCCCACACAAAGGACCATGAAAAATTTTATTTTAAACTTTCATAATAAAATTAAAAAAGAAACAAAAAACTGTTAGAATGTTTCCTACAAGCATTCATATTTTAACTTAAAATTGTGCGTTGTAAGAAAAATTATTAAAAAAATAAATTTGTTTCCACTCTGCAAACTTCGAACTGTGGGGACTGGAAATCTTGACCAATAGAAATTAATGCTGTTAAAAACTAAAAATAGAAATATCGATTTTCCGAACAAATTTAAATTTAAACACATATAAAAATAGTTTTCAAATACAATGAAAGTTTTCGTAAATAATACAAGTAGATTCCTTCAATGGCTTTTGCAAATACAAAAAAATATGGGTTACTTAATTATTCAATTATTTACAAAAAAAAAAAACAAATTTAGATGTCACTGGTTTTTAATGAGTAACATGGTTTTATTCTAAATTTTTTGAAAAATTTGTTTGAATGCAAATAAAAAAATTTGTGGCGAAAAAATTGTGGTGTTATAAATGTTTGAGGAGAAAAATATGTGATAATAAAGGGTGTCCCAAGAAGAACGCAATTTTTAAATTTTAAATAAAACACAGATGTTTAAAAAAAAATCGTGAAACTTTATTAAATCGTAAAGTAGACAGAATGAGGTTATGTATGGAACAATATATCGTGCAGATGGCCGCCGCGGCTTTGCTGGCATGCACGCGATCTTTTAATGAAATTTTCAATGACCGTTTTGCATGAATGCTGCGGTATTTCATTAATGCAGCGTCCAATTTCCTCTTTTAAGGCTTGAGTCGTCGTCGGCTTATTCGCGTAAACCATCGACTTCAAAAACCCCAAAGAAAAAAATCTAATGGTGTTAAATCGCACGATCTAGGCGGCCAATTCTGATCTCCAAAACGCGAAATAACACGACCGGGAAATGACTGATGCAGCAATTGAATTGTTTCTCTGGCTGTATGACATGTGGCGCCGTCTTGTTGGAACCACATGCCCTCCACATTCATTTCTTCAATTCTAGGCAAGAAAAAACTGGTTATCATTTCACGATACCGAACACCATTGACTGTTTGCGCTTGACCTGCCTCATTTTCATAAAAAAAGGTCCAATGATTCCTCCAGCCCAAAAACCACACCACACAGTGACACGTTGAGGATGCATTTGCTTCTCGTGAATGACTCGAGGATTTTCCTCACCCCAAATGCGACAATTCTGCCTATTGACGAAGCCATCAAGATGAAAATGGGCCTCGTCACTGAAGATGATTTTATCGGCAAAATCAGCATTTTCATGTTGTCTCTCCAATACCCAATTAACGAACTCCCTTCGCTGTCCATGGTCAGCTGGCTTCAGTTCCTGAGTCAATTGAACTTTGTATGCATGAAGATGCAAATCTTTCGTCAAAATTCGCTGCAAAGTGGATTTGGAGACACCAATTTGCTGAGCTCGGTGGCGAATTGAGGTGGATGGAGTTTGAGCGACATCATCACGTACAGCTGCGACATTTTCGGTCGATCAACCTGGTCGATGGCGCGTTGTTGTCTTTACATCACTAACAGACCCAGTTTCGGCAAATTTATCCACTAATCTCTTTACAGTTGACTCTTTTGGAGCATTATTGTGACCCCAAATTGATCGCAATTTGCGAACTGTAGCCGCAAAACTTTCACCATTTTGGTAAAACAATTTCACAATGAGAATGCGTTGTTCATTCGTGTAGCGCTCCGTTTTTACTAACCTCGTACCTTCTACTAGCAAACAATAACAATTGTTCAAATGTCAAACAATGACACTTCGAATGTTGCCAGATTTAAAAATTGCGTTCTTCTTGGGACACCCTTTATGTTTAATTCAACAGACACTATTTTGAAATCATACCAAAATGCACGAGTTTGTATGGAAAATTTAAAAGTACCGTTAAATGTTTATTCATAACTTTGAAACCTCCGATTGCGTTTATGTGTCGTAATCCTCTTTTTCCTAGATCGGCTTAAAATTGTAAAGAATCAAAAATATATATACTTTATGGGGTCTTAGACCTATGTTTCGATGTCTTACAAATAGAATGACAAATTGATATGGTTACACATGCTGGATGTTGTTGAAAGATTGTAAATTAAAAAAGTTTACATTTTCTTAGGCCAAATTTTTATTTATTTCGCGAAAAAATATTTATTGCGAATAAATAATCCTTTTTGATAATTCAAGCAAGCTCGACAGTGTTGCCGTATTGAACATTTGAATGCTTGATTTATTATGTAACATTTAGAAAACAATGTTAAGCTCAGCATTAGTCGGCTTGAGCAGACAGGTTTTGTATTCAACAATTTATTAAAAACTTCAAAATAAATTTAGGAAAATCTGACTTGAACGGGTTGCCGACAGCCATTTAAAGCCAATAGCAACGGCTGCAACTACATACCGACGCCTTGCATCACGGATCAGGATCCCAGAACTACAGGTAAGTTTAAAAGTTTTGTTGTTATAAGAGAAGTTGCTTTAATATATTATCATCATCATCATCTTCATACTGTTGCATATCACACGACAGAAGGTTATCCCAGGTACCTGCCCCCCAGGTACCTGCCCCCAAGTTACCAGCCCCCCACAGGTACCTGCCCCCAGGTACCTGCCACCCAGGTACCTGCCTCCCCATGCACCTGTCCCTCTCCCAGGTACCTGCCCCCCAGGTACCGGGCCACCGGCACCAGGTACCTGGTGGGGGGCAAGTACCTGGGGGAGCAGGTACCTGGTGGACAGGTACCTTAGGGGCAGGTACCTGGGGGGGGGGCAGGTACCTGGGGGGCAGGTACCTGTGGGTAGGTACCTGGCGGCAGGTTTATAGGGGGCAGTTACCTGGGGGCAGGTTTTTAGGGGGGCAGTTACCTAGGTGGGCCAGGTACCTATGGGGGGGCAGGTACATGAGGGGGCAGGTTCCTGGGGAGTCAGGTAGAGGGGGGCAGGTACTTGGGAGGAGGGGCAGGTACCTGGGGGCGTACCTGAGGGGGCAGGTCCCTTGGGGGGCAGTTACCTGGGGTGAGCAGGTACCTGAGGGGGGGCCGGCAGGTACCTCGGTGGGGCCAGTGGGGCAGGTGCATGTGGGGGTGGGACCTGTTGGCAGGTACCTGGGGTGGGCAGAGACTTGGGGGAGGGGGCAAGTACCTGGGGGGGCAGGTACTTAGGGAGGCAGTTACCTAGGGGGCCAGGTACCTAGGGGGCAGGTACCTGAGGGGTCAGGTTCCTGGGGAGTCAGGTAGATGGGGGCAGGTACCTGGGGGGCACGTACCTGAGGGGGCAGGTTCCTGGGGTCAGGTAGATGTGGCCAGGTACTTGGGAGGAGGGGCAGGTACCTGGGGACAGGTACCTGGGGGAGGTAATTGGGGGAGGTACCTGGTGGGGCAGGTACCTGAGGGGGCGGCAGGTTCGTCGGTGGGGCCAGGTACCTGTGGGGGAGGGGCCAGTACCTGAGGGCAGGTACCAGGGGGGCAGGTACCTGGTGGCAGGTACCAGCGGGTCAGGTACCTGCCCCTGCGCCCAGGTATCTGGCTTTAAGGCCCAACTACTTATATTAATCGAAGATAAATTAAGGAAGAGAGCAACATCAAACAAATGTATTTATTTAGGTATCCTCATAGTGCACAACTTAATTAAACTTAAAATATTTCAATAAGTATATTAAAATGCAAAATCAGATATACAAAAAAAAATATATAAAAACTAAAAAAAAGTATAAAATGTAAATGTACAAATTTTTGTTTAATATGAATATAAATTGGGTCAAACTTTAAGCGAAAAATATTTACACCTTTAATATTAACACCCATTAAACAACTTTGCTGGAATTAAAGTATAAATCAAGTGTAATTCCAGTCGTATTTTTCAATTTCAAGCCTTGATTTACACTTTAATCACACTGTTCCAGTAGAACATAAGAGTGTAAATATGTTTTTATTAAAGTCTTGAATTTCAGTTTAATTCAAGCGTCGAACATTGTATAAAGACTTTAATTTAAAGATTATTTTAAAATACAATTCAAACCTAAAATGTAGACTAAATCAAATCCAAAAATGTATTTAAAAAATCTAATGGTAATAATGAATTTTTAGTGATTTTAAAAAATATAAAAATGATGATTTTTAAACGAAATATCTGGAAATGAATGAAGGACATGCGTTGATTTATTACATGTAAACCAGAAATACGTGAACAAAAACAGGAGTTTTAAAGTTAGTGTAGATAAGATTGATGGTAGATTAGATTGCTGATTTTTCTTATGCCTGTAAGATAATAAAAATATGCTTATTAATTAAGTACATTAAATTATTTGAAAATTATAAATTATTTGTTTTTACTTACAATTCTTTTAATCAAAAAAAAAATGATTTTACAACCAATTTGTATTTCATTTTGTCAATTTTAAACAAACTATAAAAATATATTTTATATTATTGACAATAATAATTTTTCCAAATACTATCAAACATAACTGAACTTGATTTTGACTTTAAAAATCTGTATTAATTCGACTGTAATTCAAGCAAAATTTATAGCACTTGAATTTTAGGCTTTTGGATGTTTATTGGGCAGTTACAATCGGATTTGAGTTTTAAAATTTAAATGTCTTTGATATTTTTGAAATTCTACCAAAGAATTTTTAAAATATTGTAACAATTTCCAAACAAATATAAGTTAAGTTACAAACACCAAACTAGGTTTAGTAAAAATTAAAAGTAAGTTTTGTAGAACTAATTTTTTAAAATTTTTAAGCTGATTCTACCACTTAAATAGTCCAATAATTACTATTTAAAATTATGATTTTATTCAACCAAATTACTAATATGTATTGTCATGTATAATTTGACTTTAGTGCTTGTGGCAACGTTATCAAAAGTATCAACGAGCCTCTGCAAGAAAACATATACGAACATTTAAAACCACTTCAAGCGGAATTCATAAATTAGGCGGAAATCCCCAATAAAAAAAATACATACATACTTTATAATCTCAAACAGAAAAACACTAACTCCTCATCATACATTGAGTTGCAATAAAACGATGCTAAAATCTAATATACAACAATGACAACAACAAAAAAAAAAATCAGAAATATGGCGTGGTGCTGTGAAATGAACTTTACTTGACTCTTAACACACATTCAAACACAAAGGAAACATCAGGATATAAAAATAATATTTAGAAAAAGGAGGGAATAAAGAATTTGAAAATTTTTTGGATAAGTTAAAATTCATATTTTTTTTTTTTTTTGAGACAACCAGATATTATATCAAAGACCGCATTTATTCAAGTGTCAAATAAATTCATAAGGTTTTTTTTCTTGTTCAAAATGAAAAATAAAACACGAACAAAGATTAGTAATTAAGTTAAATGTGTGTAAGTGAAGAAAAAAAACCACATAGTTTTCAATTTTTGTTAAAAGCCATAAAGTACAGTAGAAAATTATACACATATACTGTCACATCTACATTTGCACACTGGGACAAGAATTAAAATTTATGAACATAATGAATTGTTGGAAATTTTATTAAGTGTGGGGGTTAAATCGAATGTTTTATGCAAAATATAATTTTGGGGTCTAACAGCTTCCTTTGATATAATTTCATTGCTATTTGATTAATTGAAATTAAAAAAAAATATTTTTTTGTCATTGGCGATATGTTAATGCTAATAAAAATTAAAATGTAATTAAACTATATTGAAAGATTTTCTTAAAATATATCATTGAGAAAATTTAACACATTGATGACCACTGGCAAATAAATAAAAATAAAAAATATGGAGTAAACATGTTCAAAGATCATTTGTATAAAAGGGTTGGGGTAAAAAAAAAAACATAAATCTCTATCTAGTCCCACTTATCCCTTAGTAGTCTACAAAGTTGGTTAAAATAATTCGTTAAGGGCCAAAAATTACAATATTTGCCTAGGGAAAAGAGGAGCAAGGAGGGGTTTTAGGCAGTCTTATTTTTGTTTTAGGTTGCAGATCACGAAAATCAAACAAAATTAAAAATCTTTTCGGCCGAAACTGCCTTGTCACCAATTTGCTAAGCAAAATGAAAGGCAAGGAGGTAACAATTTGGAACACAAAAATGAAATAAGTCTAAACTATAGATCCGACCTTATGGAAAAATACACAGCTTTAAAAAAGTTATCCTCAAAGTCATGATAAAAAAACATAGGATGCGCAGCATAGCGCCATAGCTCCCCCTTTTAATGCAATTTTCAAAATGCAATAAAAAAATAAAAAATTAGTTTGAAAATGTATGGCCTAATACTACATTTAACAAAAAAAAAAAAATATATATATAAGGGGTTCCAACATGACGGCGCCACAAGCCACACAGCGAATGTCACAATCAATTTATTGGAAACCAAGTTTGGAGAACGTGTTATCTCACGAAATGGTCCAGTCGATTGGCCGCCTCGGTCGTGCGATTTGACGCCGTTAGACTATTTCCTGTGGGGCTACGTCAAGTCTATGGTCTACATATGCCAACAAGCTAGCCACGATTGATGAACTTCGTTCGAATATCGAACGTGAAATTGCAGCAGTATCGGCCGATTTGTGCTTGAAAACCGTCGAAAATTGGGTTCAGCGTCTGGACTTCTGCAAGCGTGCCCGTGGTGGCCATGCAAAAGATATCGAGTTCCATATATAATGGCATCGAACGTACTTTTACGAAATTAAGAATGTCATTGATATCCAAAACCGTTTTTGTTCTTATTGAAAAACCCTTTATATCGAGATCAGCCTGCGGAGAAATAAAGGGTGGTTAAATTTTAAGGGTCGATGTTGAATGTGAACCACACCTAAACATCAAGTTTTTTCTGCATTTCATTTGACATTTCTCAATTTCAGACGCACTCAATTTGAACCATGGAAAGATACACAATCGAGCAACGCGTTAAAGTTATTCAGGCTTATTATAAAAATTGGCGTTCAAATCAAAATGCATATCGTGCACTTCATGATTTTTTCGGTCAATTTAATCGTCCAAATGTGCGTACAATCGAAAAAATCGTGCAAAAATTTGAGCAAACCGGTTCTGTAGGAGATGTGAAAACACCAGTGCAAGCTCGTACAGCTCGTATCGCAGAAAATATTGCTGCTGTTCGCGATAGTGTGGCTGAAGAGCCGTCCACCTCAACTCGTCGTCGTGCCCAAAAATTGCACCTCTCATGCTCGTCGTTGATGAGGCACATTTTCACCTAAGTGGATTCGTCAATAAGCAGAACTGCTGCATTTGGGCGAATGATAATCCAAGAGTGATTGTCGAAAAACCAATGCATCCACAAAGGGTGACTGTTTGGTACGGTTTATGGGCTGGCGGCATCATCGGGCGGTATTTTTTTTTCCAAAATGAGGCCGGTCAGGCAGTTACTGAGAATGGTGTTCGCTTTCGTGAGATGATAACGAACTTTTTATGGCCCGAATTGGAAGATATGGATGTGCAAGATATGTGGTTTCAACAGGACGGTGTCACTTGCCACACAGCTAACGAAACAATGGCTCTAGAACCTCAATTATGCCTCAGCGTCATGGAAAATTTGGACCATCGGATGGAGGTGTACATAATTGAACCATATCATATTGAAAGAAATGACAATAATTTCGGCCCTTAAAATTTAACCACCCTTTATCAAAAATATGTCAATGGGAATCAAAAAGAGGAAAAAGAAACCAAATAAGAATACTATTATCCAATTATTGATATTTCCAATCAACTTAACGAATAAAATTCGTTTAAAAATTTCGTACAGTAAAAGCAACCATTTATTTAGTGAATGTACTAGAAAATTGGTACAATCTAACAAATTTATTAATAAATTGTCGATGTTCGAAAGTGGTAACTACAAATACAGTTATCCTCAATTCAATTATATCATTACGAATTTTCTGCTTCATGTATTTTACTAAAAAATTATTTAAATTAAAAAATTGTCATTAAAATTTATAACTGTTTGTGGGCTTGAGGGTAGAGAGTTAGCCTAGTACTCCTAATTTTCGAGTTCAAATCCCGGTAAAGGCAAACATTAAAAAAAAATATATTTCTTTTTTAAATTAAAATAAAATATTCAAATGTTTAAGTAAGAAATACATTAAAGAAAATTAAATTGAATTGTGGTGCAGTGTAAGTAAGTGAGTAAATTGTGAATCTGGATAATAGGTTCGATACCGGAAAAATCTAAAACTAAAATTTTTCTTGAAATAAAATTTTGTGGAACCTAATAATATTTATTTGGAATATAAATATTAAATTAGAAAACTAAATATTGGCTTTCACAACTAAAAATATAATTTAATATGAAAATAGTTGTCGTAGCCGCCAGAAATCGATTTTCATTATTTCTATATTTCTATAGATCTCAAGTGATTTAACAAATATGCGCATAAAACAGAAATATTCGGCCCAGTGTGTCATGTAGTAGGTATTATAGTCTATGGAATGCAATGTATAAATTGTATGTTTTTTTTGTGTGTAATATTTTAAATAGAAAAAGCTTAGCAGAAAATTAATTAGTCATTTTTTAAAATATATATTTGCAAGTATAGTTTTAGTCATTTTGAAATTAAAACTTTTGTTAATCTATTTTAATTGCTTTTTAAGCATACCGCCGAGAGTATTATTTAAATTTTCAACACACACATACACAAAATATAACTCATACGCCCATACGTACATACTTATTTTAAAAGAAAAAGTTAAAATTTAAAGCATATCACAAGGCGTTTAATATAAATTTTCAATATCCGCACACAAAATATTACTTATACGCCGAATATATATTTTGAAAAAACGTTTAAAATGTAGTGTTCTTTTATTTTTTCATATGTTTTTTCTATACTTTATTTTCTAGAACTGTCAAAGAGTCAACATATTTGAATTATGTATTTATTTTTTGTTTTATAAAATTTCATTTTATACTTTACCCTCTTTAAGTAAATATTTATTGTTAAACTATATTTATTTGCTTTTATGTTACAATTACAAATTTAAGTATATTTCTTTTTTTTCTTCAACATAATATTGTTTCATATTATTTTTATTGTCATTATTACATTTTAGTTATAAAAGCGTAAAATGTTTTTATTTTATCTACATTTTCCGGTTTGACTTAAAGAGAAATATGTATTTAGTTGTAGGAAATATAAAAATGACACATGGTTATGCATACAAATTGTTTTACTATGTGGTAAAATTTTTTGTTTTTAAAGGAGTTTGAGTTTTAAGTGAAACAATTTTCAAGTATGTACATGATTTCTATTCTGTTATATTTTTTTTTCTTGGTGGATGATGTCAATGTTAAGTAGAATACAATTTGCAAGGATTTCATTTTGAGTTTTGTTTGTTAAAAGCCTATTTACTGCATTAGGGCGTATTGTAATATTAGCGTAGAATATGTATTTTTTTATCGTTTGATGTCAACAGTACAGTGGATTTTGTTTAAAAGGATTTAAAAATATTTTAATCTAATGCCTCAAAGTGTCTTTATAAAATAAAACAAAATTTCAAAATAGTTTATAATAATATAAAATTTTTACATCCATTAAATTTTGAATCATATTTTTTAATTAATTGGTTTCACTGTACATTAACAGATATATATATATGGACGATAAAAACAATAATAATATAGCAAGCATCTTCAAATAAGAGGGCTAAAATATCACATTAAAAGCAATGCGTTAATATAAAGACAATTTAAAAAGTCTATAAAAATTTCTAGAATTTACCAGATAAAAATTTACAAACATTACAACACTTAAAATTATATTACCATTTCAAAAGCTAATGCAACAATTAAAAACTTTTTAATTTTTATTTAATTTTTCATATCAACTAAAGCCAACAAAAAAAAAAACAAAAAAAAAACAATCGACAAAAGTTCATAAAACTTTGGCAATAAAATAGTAATCATACATAAATTGGCCAACAGTGTTTTTTATCCTCTTCAAAACAACTTTAGGAGAAAAAAAAATCGTTTTTTTTTACACAAATGTTTTAAAAAAAAAGCCACCTGTTAAGCTTATTTGATACAAAATGACTTCAACCAACCTTCAGGCAATAAAACCATAAAAAATGACTTAGTATTGTATGGTAAACAGAATATTCTGTTGTGTTGGCATTAAAATACAACTGCATTGTCTAAATGGTGGCGAAGAGGAAGAAAAACAAAAAAAGAATGGTAACAAAATATCAAGGTTTAAAAATCATAAAAACCCATTTAGTAGAGTATAATAGTCAAATCTCAAAACTAATAAAAGTCAATATGAGCACATGAAAATAACTTATAAAACAAACAGGTTAAGTTAGTGTAATAAAAATGTAAACGTTAACGGATTAGGGTTAAAAGATAACGGATGTGGGAACGTTTTGCAAATGGTAGTTTAGTTTGTAACCGGTTTTCAATACCACTTTACTATTTTTGTACTGATTTTTAGTAAAAAAAAATTATTTTTAAGTAAAATTTTTTGCAATTTAGATTTTGCAAATAACAGAATTTTTACAGAATATTAACAAATGTTTGTTGCTAACTTCAGAAATCATTTTACAAATTTTTGAAAACCGATTTGCTAAAATTAGCAAAAAAAATTTACTAATTTAAAAAAAAAGTGGATATTGAAAGAAATGTTATTTATAATAATTAAAACTTCTACTTACAAACTTAAATTCCCTTAAAATGTTACATAGGTTAAAAAAGGGAAAGTGAAAATACTTTTCACAGCCGACTCATGTCCAAAAATAGAACATATACTTAAAAAAACAGTAAAAACTTTTTTTAGTTCTAAAAATCGGCCCTTAAAACAATTAAAATTTGACCTTAAAAAGCAAAAAATTTGCTAAAAATATTTCTTAAAACAAAAATGATTAAATTAAAATAAAATAAAATGCTAAATTTGTTTATGTTTTTACTTTTTTTAAGCCTTTGATTTTTTTTTTAATTCTGTCTAAAATATTTTTTGAAGAAAATAAATAAAAAAAAAATGTTCGATAAAAAATATAAATTTTTTTATTCGAATCATAAAGCAATTTCAAAAGAAATTATCACAAGTGTATCTAAAAATAATTGGGTTAATTTGCGCATTTTAATAATATTTTTTTTATAAATAAAAATTTTGCTATATTTTACAATTGAATGATTTCACAGCAATTTACTAAAATTTAGTAGCGATTACTAATTTTGTATACTAATTTTATTGTACTAATATTGATAATATTTAGTATGTTTTTTTGCTGATTTTAGCAAACCGATTTTAAATTTCACTTTATAAAAAGTTTACTAAAATTAAGTAGCGGCTACTAATTTTTCTACTAATTTTATTGTACTATACTTCAGCAGACATGTGTTGCTAAGATTAGCAAAAATACGGCTGGGATCAAATTAGCAAAAGGTTCAGTTATAGCAGCAAAGTTTTTAGTTACCATTACGGACTTTTTTTGGTAAGTGTATACATAGAAGTGGAAAAATAATTTTGGGGTGAAAAATTGTTTGGTTGTGGAATTTTATGGTAAAAAATTATTTAGTTGTGGAAACAATTTTTAGGGTGAAAAATTGGTTGCTTGTGTAAATAATTTTTGTGGTGAAAAATTGTTTGTTTAAGGAAACAATTTTTGTGGTGAAAAAAAAATTTGAGGTGAAAAACAATTTTTTGTGGTAAAAAAAACAATCTTTGGGGTGAAAAATAATTTTTGTAGTGAAAAACAAATTTTGTAGTGAAACCCAATTTTTGTAATGGTGAATAAATGTGACAAATTATTGTATTCACCAGACGCTATTTTTTAATAGTAGGGGAAAGTGCTGTACCATGAAACGAGTATACCTTAGATTTTTTGCATATTTCTGGCATTTTTTCTTCATAAAAATGTTCTTCTGGGAAGTTGTTTATTAAAAATAGCGCCGATGATAATCATAGACCTGGATCTATATGGTGGACACATCAAAAGAAAATTAGGATGGTGTAAATTAGTACACCTAAAGATTTTTTTTTTTTTTTTAAATTTGAATTGATTTTTCAAAATAATAATGCCTTAAAAATAATGAAAGTTAGACATATTAAAATTAGTTTATAATATCTTCATGGTACGGCACTTTCCCCTACTAAAATACATTAGTTTGTATGAACAATTTAGAAGTTCCTTCACATTTTCATTCATAACTTTTTAACTGCCTTACTGTGTAGATTACCACGTAATTATAGGTAGTTACTTTTTACATTACTTTAAAAAACAAAATAATTGCATACTGGTAATAGGTGAAAGAAGTACTCATATGTACACGAAAAACATGATTTACTGGTAGTTGTTTTTTACTATTATATTAGTTAATTTGTTTTGAAAAAATTATACAACAAAACTGAAAATTACCTATTGTAGTGATTTTTTTAAAAACTTTAATATTTAACTTGTGTAAAGTCCACTATTGTTATATTACCATCACATATAGCTTCACCATACACAAAGCTGGCAACTCATTATTCAAAATTTTTTTGTGAGCGAAAGGGTAATGACCACTCATGAATTGTGGGACATCGCGAACAAAAGTAATTAAGCCTGGTAACTAGTGAAACCCTTTGTGAGCTACTTACTCCCTTAATTACTTGTAATGTCAGTTTTTGCTGGACTACTGTTTATAGTTTATTAAAAAATTTTCAGTTCAGTTAAAAATAAAATTAATAACTGTCATTTGGCGTTTTTTGTTAGTTTCATTTATTTTTTTTTTCATTTGTTTGAAATTTGTTTAAATTACAAGAACTTCATAAGCACACACACATATATGGTCATTTACACAAAATGTGTCTATAGACTGTGTGAGTATACATTTTGTAGATTAAAAAATAAACAAAAATAAAAAAAAAGGAAACAATTTAAAATAAATGATAATTACTTTTTACGGAATCGGTAGCTAAAATTTTAACATTTATTTGATTATTTATTTGTTTTTTTTTCTGATGTGTTAGTTGTTTAAAGTTAATAGACCAGTTTTTTAATGAAATTTCATTTCTTTTAAATGGTATTTTCTGTTATTTAATCTTACAAACAATAAAAATTAAAAGTGAAAATAATGAACCCGGCTTGCATCTTCACACCGTAAGCGCCATTTTATGAACATATAAAGGGTTTTCCAATAGGTACTTGACAACTTTGAATCTAATTTGTGAAGGCACTACTTCACTGATCATCTAACTGTTACATTCCTTTTATTCAGTAAACTCAACATTTTCATCACGGTAAAGTACACGAACGAACAACGTATGCAAATTATAAAAATGTACCACCGAAAATCGGAGTCGGTGACGGCAACTTTAAGAGCAAAATCATCTTCAGTGACGAAGCTCATTTTTGGCTCAATGGGTTCGTCAATAAGCAAAATAGGCGTTATGAATCACCACTTCATCCAGAAAAAATAACTGTTTGGGGCGGTTTACATGCCGGCGGCGTCATTGGGCCATATTTTTTGTCGAAAATAACGATCGTTATCGCGCCATTATTACCGATTATTTTTTGCCCGAATTGGAAAACAGGGACTTGGACGACATTTGGTTTCAACAGGACGGCGCCAAGAAACAAATGTTTAAGGGTATAAAAACAAATCTTAGTTTAAATCTTAGGTAAGAAGTTTGTAAAATGTTGAAGACGTTGTTCATGCTTCTTAAAAATTTAACTTTATTGAAGTTGCGATAACGATTTCGGTAGTTAAACAAAAACGTTTTACCGAAATAAAAAATGTATGACAAATGTCATTGCTATTACAAGATACTATACACAGTACAACTATGACTAAAACAAGGGAATAATTTTTGTAACATAAAAAGTATACAAAAAATAGTTTAAATTTGTTTATCAAAGTACCAAAAAAATTACTACAAATTTAAATTTTTAAAGTTTATAAAGTTTTGTATTTAACAAAGTTTCTTTGATTTTTTTTTCAAATATTTGTAAAACCACTTTTAAGTATAAAATCTCGGCCATAGTAAATAAAAAATAAGTAAATAAATAAAAATGCCGCTTTTACTGCAATTGTTTTATGTGATGCATACAAATTTATAACGAGTACAATAGTTGTAAACTGCAGCCACAATATGTTCATGTTCTTCAAAAAAAAAAAAACACATGATGACTTTTCATGGTTTTAAAATAGACAGTCGTTTGAAGCATAACTTTAAAGAATGAATTGTTTTTTTTTGAATATTTTAAGAAAATTCAATAAATATTTTGATGACTAAATGAACTTGTTTGTTTAAATAGTGAAATATTTAAATTTAACCCATCATTTCGAAAAGGGCATGAGTCCATATATTAAAACTTTTCAGGATTAACAAAAAACGTATTTGTTCTAAAAAACTATATGGTGGTTAAGTAACTGAATATAGAATTAAATAAATAAAAACATATATAATTTTTGTGTCATTTATTTATTTTAAAAAAAGCATGCATCATACAGAAATGACCTCTTAGAAATAATCGCAAATCAAAAGATTTTCGCAAGAAGTGACAATTAATCATCATTATTTTGTTCATATTATTTATTAGCTGAAGTTGTTGGCCTTGCAAAAATCTCTGTATAAAAATTTTTATACTTTTCTGGAATGTATTTTTCTAGTCTTTTAAAATCTTGTATTTTCTTTTCATTGTTTGGCACTTTGCCAGCGTACACAGCAGTATCATTTGATGGTAAAGGCGGGATGGTGCCAATTTTCTGTAAGAGCTGGAATTTATAACTCATAAAACAATCTATAGATTCAAGTGTTGTAACAAGACCTGGTAGATGCTTGGAAAAGGTGAAATTTGACACTTGGGTTTGGTCATTTGATTCGATTTAAAAATTAGTCGATATACATCAGCATTTTGTTTCACTTGAAAAGGGCATAAGTCCAAGACTCATGCCATTTTCATACAGACTTTAGATTTGCAGGGCCATATAAGGTGGTTTTTTGCACTTGAAGCTCTACCATTTTCACAGAGAATACGTAAAACCCTTAAATGAATTAAATGGGGTCAAAAAGTGATATTTGCTAAAAGTGCGACTCATGTCCTTTTAGAAATGACAGGTTCAATTTATTTAAATGATTTTTTAAATAAATAAAATTTTTGACTTTAATTTTATTTTCATATTTAAAAAAAATATTTTTAAAAATATAGTAACTCAAAATTGTTAATTTTTTTATTCAATGGAATAATTAAAATAATTTTTTTTTATATCTTCAAATATGTTTTCAGAATTTAAAATCCTCTCTAAGAATGCCTTCTTTAAAAACTCTGATTTAACATGACTGACAGTATTTTAAATAGATTTGGTCATTAGCTGAAAGATAAGAAGAAACTACTATGTTTGTGATGAGTACAAATGTGTTTGCTAAATATAGTAATAGCCGCCGTAATAGTAGTCACAGTAGTTGCAATTGTTTGTATGTCTGCCACAATTATTATGCAAAATAAGTATTTTGCGTAAATTTAAAGAAATCAACAAAACATTTAAAAGAAATACAATTGCAATAACAATACACATTAGGGTGGCATAGAAATTTTTACATTGGATTTTCGTAATATTTTTACACATGTTTTTAAACTGATATCTTGAAACGAAATTGGATAACTCAAAGCTTTGCACATTGGAGTATCGGAATTTTAGATCAAATAAAAATATATACTACTACTTTATTTTAATTATATCGCTCATTTGCGAGAAGCAATTCAGAGATAAATGCATTTAGAGATTTCAATTGAGCCTACACCCAGAGAAAAGATTGGTTGCAATTCGATCAAAACCAATAACAGTTATTTGTAAGGATTTTATTTTATTTTTGGATTACCTATAATCCATTAATATATCAAAAATATGGCATTGTGTATTTAAAACAGGGAAAGGGAACCAAAAAAGGATACTACAGGTTGGTTGAAAAATTCCTGCGCTCACCAAGAGATGGCACTGCTAGCTCCAAACTTTTTTTTTCTCAAGTTGGTATAACTGTCCTGGGAACACATGAAAAGTTGCAAGTCATTCTGTCAATTCTTTCTTTGTTTACAAGCCATTTGAAGTTGACGTGTCATTGATTTTTTTTAATATGGGAAAAATTGAATATCGTGCAGTCATTAGATTCTTTGTTTTGAAGGGTTTAAAAGCAAAGGAAATTTATGAACAATTGTTAGAAGTGTATAAGGAGTCCTCACCTTCAAAATGCACCGTTGAATTTTGGGCTGGTGAACTTAAACGTGGTCGTACCAGCCTTAAAGACGATCCACGCGAAGGGCGACCAAAAACTGCAACCACAGCAGAAATCATTGAGCAGTTACATAATATGGTTAGTGAAGATCCAAGTTTGACTAAGCGTGAAATTGCTAATGCCATAGGCATCTCAGACGAACGAGTACTTCATATTTTACATGAAGAATTACGTATGAAACAAGTAAAAAAGGGCTAAATTCGGCTGTGCCGAATCTTTGAATACCCTCCACCATAGGGGCTGAAGGTGATATACGTATATACTAAATTTTGCATGAACTGTAATATGAATATGTTTTGTCAATTTATGTAACGAACTTTTGTTATTTAGTTTTAGTAATGTCCTTTACAGAGGTCTGCTCTTTTAGCGACTTTAACATTGTTGCTTTTAACGTTAACTTAGTTATTAAGAGTAAGACACATATAGCTCTAAAATGATATTATTCTCATAGTATGTAAGACAGTAAATGTAATCGAACAAGAAGAAGACTTAATAACATTTTTACTTACTTAACAGAAAACAAAAATAGATACAGAAAAATTGTACAAATTTGTATGGAAAATTTAGAGGTACCTTCACATTTTCACTCATAACTTTTGAACCGCTTAACCGATTTTGCTCATTTTAAATACCAAACTGCTCGGAAGGATGTTCAATAATCTGGGTAAAAATAGGCACCCCCGTTTGCGTCTTCGCGTCGTGATCGCCATTTCAACAGACAGACAGATGGACAGACAGACGGACATCGCTAAATCGACTTAAAATTGCATAAGGATATTTCGACATATTACAAACGGAATGACAAACTGATATATACCCTCACCATATATGGTGGAGGGTATAAAAACTGTTTGGAAAGTAAGTGCCGCACACATTAACAATTCAACAACAACTGGATCGAAAACAAATTTCTCAGCGTAATTTGGAGCGTTTTAAGCCGAATAAAACCGACTTCTTGCGTGGTGTTATAACTATGGGTGAGACTTGGATCTACCACCATGATCCTAAATTGAAACAAGAACGTTTACAGTGGACTGAAGCTGGTTGTTCAGCTCCAAAGCAGGTAAAGTCACAACGATCAGCAAAGAAGGTTATGGCATCAGTTTTTTGGGATGCAAAAGGAATTTTGTTGATTGATTATCTTCAAAAAGGTAAAACAATCAACTTTGAATATTTTTGCAGCCTTTTGGATCAGCTGGATGAAAAAATTCGTGAGAAAAGACCTGGTTTAAAGAAGAAAAAAATCATTTTTCATCAAGACAATGCACCTGCTCACAAAAGTGTTTTGACGATGGCTAAATTCAAAGAATTAAAGTACGAATTGCTTGAACATCCACCGTATTCACCAGATTTGGCTCCTAGCGACTACTATCTCTTCAGAAATCTCAAAAAATTCCTTCGTGGAAAACATTTTTCGTCGAATGAAGAGGCCATAGCAGCCGTAGACGGTTATTTTGCAGAGCTTCCAGAAAACCATTATAAGGATGGGATAAAATTATTGGAAGATCATTGGAACAAGTGTATTGAGCTTCTAGGAGATTATATTGAATAAAAAAATATATTTTGTAACAAAAACAGAATTCTTTCATTTCGAGCGCAGGAACTTTTCAACCAACCTGTATTTTCAATCAATTTAACGAATATAATTCGTTTAGAAATTTTGTACAGTAGAAGGAACCATTTATTTAGTGAATGTACTAGAAAATTGGTACAATCTATCAAATCGATATTCAAGAGTGGTAACTACAAATACAGTAATCCTGATCAAATATAACATTAAATTAAGATTTTAGTTGAACTAACCGAATTATGGATTGTATTGATTATATAAACCACTAAAGATTGGTATTTGTAAAAAAATTTTCAGCTTTATTTATTTTCTAAAAAATTTTTAAAAAAATGAGTCATTTAAATAAATTTTAAGTTTTTGTGGGCTAGTGGGTAGAGTACTCCTAATTTCCGAATTAAAATCCCAGTAAAGGCAAACATTTAAAAATATATTTTTTTAAATTAAAATACAATATTCAAATGTTTAAATAACAAATATATTAAACAAAATCAAATTAAACTGTGGGGCAGTAAGTAAGAGTGTGAATTATGAATCTGAATGCCTATGTTCGATACCAGAAAAATTTAAAAATACGATTTTTCTTAAAATAAAATTTTGTGAAACGTAATAATATTTATGTGCAATATAAATTAGACAACTGAATGTGGCTTTCACAACTAAAAATATAATTTAATATGAAGATAGTTGTAGTAACCGATAGAATTCGATTGGCACAAATTCGGTGGCCACAACTGATACTGTTTTCTGGGTGTAACTGCTAAGAAAAGTGTAAAACACTTAATGAGAGCAAGAGATGTTTTTTTTGCCACGCCGGTCTTGTCGCAAATTAGCGATATCTTGTCACACATCGTTTATAATAAAATATAGTATAAAAACTGTTTTAAAATATCTTATACAATTTACAAGATATTGTTAAAATTGTACAGAAAATCGTACTAAATTTTATTAGATTCTTCACAAGCCATAATACAAATATTTTTCTAATTGTTCTTAAACTCTGAAATGTTATCCGATTTTGCTGAAATTTTCACGATATTATTTTTAGATCCGCCTGGGTTTTATTTAAATTCCAAGAAGTAAAATATAGAGTGCCACCCTAATGCACATACATACGTGTTGGTAGTTACGCATCAAGTGGTAAGTTGTGCAAATTAAATCAGGTTATGAAAACTATTATTTTTGTGAAAGTTGTAGTTCAGTCATTTGATTTCTAGCATTAAGTTTAAACAAAAATAATGTGTGGGGGAAAATTTACAAACATGATTTGCATTATAAAGTGGCATTGTTACAGATCCTGGTCAATAGATATTTCAAAAGTGTTTAAAAGTCTTAAATGTTAAAAAGGATTTTAATTGTACAATAGAATAAATACTTTTAAAGTACAAACTAGATACTAAGGCCTTGTGCGAGATGAATAAATAAATTCTAAGCTAAATGAATACAAATTGACAAAAGGAGTTTTGAAAATATTTTTACATTTCAAAGAAATTTATAAACCTGAATTTAGTTTAGATTTTATTTAGCCAGTTCGCATCCACCCTAAATATATAATTTGTAATATATCAAGTGTAAAAATTACAATATAACTTAGGCCGGATAACATAAATGTCCCGATAAAATTTAACCAACAGTTAATTCCAACATTTATATGGGAAACAACACAAAATGTGTTAGTTAAAGTCCCAGTAAGTAGCTAAATAGGAAATTGTTATAATAGGGCTTAAGGCTCAACTACAATTGTGTTAAATGACTTATGCTTTGTTTTGGTATGAAACGAAATTTAGAAATACAAATTTCTGATTATAAAAATATTTTGAATTTTCCATTCATACCAATATCTAGCTAAAGTCACTTGAGCTAACTGTAGTTGGACTTTTAGTCTCTTAAAATATTTAAAATATCTTGTCCCTAAATTTCTACCTAGATTGCTTCTTTTTGTATTTGTACTTATTAAAATTGTTGAATTATATATAAAAAAAAATAAAATAAGTAATATGAATAAATATAAAAATATATAAAAATTAAAAAAAGTTGTTCGAATTAAATTTCCCTTTTTACTTTTACACAACATTAGTGAATGCCACTATTATTTCCAAAATAATTTCTATGAATAACTTAAAAATTAAATTCCCAAAAAATACACAAATTGTTACAAACATCACAAAAACTATTGACTAGAAAATATTTACATATGTTAAATAACCACAAAACAACATAATCCACTTGACAAAATATTAGGTAAGATAAAAATAGAAGAAAAAAAAGAGAAAATACTTTAGAAAATGAATTGACAAATAAGCATTAGTACATATTTGCATACAACAATGATATCTTAAGGATTACGAAACAAAAAACAAAACAAATAACCCAACACACATCCATTGTAGAAAAAGTAGGCACTGGAAGGTATCAACTGCTTAAAAATACGGGCATGACTCTAAGTTGAAGGACGTCATGCATACACTCACCAAAAAAAGTCTGTAATGGCAACTGAAAATTTTGCTGTTACTACGGGAAATTCTGCTAATTTGAGCCCAGCGGTATTTTTTGCTAATCTTAGCAACACATGTCAGCTGACGTGTAGTACAATAAAATTAGTAGAAAAATTAGTAGCCGCCACTAAATTTTAGTAGACTTTTTGTAAAGTGGAATTTAAAATCTGTTTGCTAAAATCAGCAAAAAAAAATTACTAAATACTAATAATATTAGTACAAAGTTTTAGATTAATTTTTTTATCGAGCATCAAAAATTTTGATTATATTTTTTAAAAAATATTTTATGCAAAATGAAAAAAAAAATCAAAGGCTTATAAATCTTAAAAATTTTTAAAACATAAACGAATTTATTATTTTGTTTTAATTTGGTAATTTCCTTTTTGAAAAATATTTTAGTCAATTTTTTTTTTTTTTTACTTTTAAGATTAAATTTAATTGTTTTTAGCTGATTTTTAGAACTAAAAACCCTTTTTAGTGCTATTTTAAGTGGATGACCTATTTTTAGACATGAGTCACATTCGATCCTTTTTTAATCCCATGTAACATTTTAGGGTAATTTAAGTTTGTATATAAAGCTTTAATTTTTAGAAATAACATTTCCTTCAATATCGACTTTTTGCAATTAGTAATTTTTTTTTGCTAATTTTAGCAAATCGGTTTTCAATAATTTGTAGAATGATTTCTGAAATTAGCAGCGAAAATTTGTAAATATTCTGTAAAAATTCTGTAATTTGTAAAATGTAAATAGCAAAAACATTTGCTAAATAATAATTTTTTTACTAAAAATCAGTACGAAAATAGTAAAGTGGGATTGAAAACCGTTTACAAATTTTTCTACAAACTTTTTTTTCTTAGTGTACTGTACTCAGAAACTGAGAGAAAGTAATGTCAAAGTAACGAAAAGTTTCGTATAATGGACCAATTTTCCTACATTTCACAAAAGTTTTCGTTATTATGAATACTTTTTCAATTTTTACACAAGAATTTTTTTATCAGTGTAAATTTGCTAATACCCTAACACGATTTTTATTAAAATATTTCTTTGAATGCAATTTTTAATTAAAACTGGCAACAATAAAATTATTTCATTCAATTAATTGTTTCATCCAAAGTTTTTATTTTTTTATTAAGATTTTGCTGCTCCTGTAAAGTAATAAACAGAGAAGATAAAAAAGATTAATTAAAAAAAAAAACAAAAAACAATCACTTTTTTTAAGAAATCTTTGAATACCCTCCACCAATATCCAAAAAAATGTTCTCTAAAGGGTTTGACACAAATAATGTAAAAAACTTTTGAAGTGAAATTATGGAGGTGAAAAAAATATTTTGAGGTTAAAAACTTTTTTAAATGTGCAAACAAAGTTTTTGGTGTTAAAAATATTTTGAGATGAAAAAAAATTTTTAAGGTGAAAAAATTTTTTGTGGTGAAAAAAAATTTAGTGGTGAAAATAATTTTTTTGGTGAATAAAAAATATTATTCACCTCTAAGCGACTGGTGAAAAAATATATTATGTACCAGTCGCTACTATGAAATTGTACTTAAATACATCAATTTGTGAGCGCCCCGGTAGGCTAGTTGGTAGCGTGCTAGCTTATCAGTGCGGGGGTCGTGGGTTCGATTCCCACCAGAGGCTCTGGTCTGTTTTCGCTACAACATTAACATATAATTTGTAATTATATGTTTAATAAAATAAATAATAATAATACACCAATTTGTATGGAAAATTTAGAGGTACCCTCACATTTTCACTCATAACTTTTTAACCGCTGGACCGATTTTGCTAATTTTCAATAGCGTACTGTTTGGGAGGATGTTCAATAATCCAATAAAATTAAGATCCCCGCGTGAGTCTTCGCGCCGTGATCGCCATTTCAAGAAGCAAAACCCTTAAAAAAAACAAAACTAGCAGAAAATATATTTTTTTTATTAAAAAAAAGCACTGACGCAAAAAACATGTGAAGCTAAATACTGGAAAATCCAAAAAAGCAAATATGATTAAAAAAAAAAAGCAAAAACACGCAAATTTGTGTTTTCGGGTAATAAAAGATCAAATTAGGGATGCCAATCATCATCACCATCATTCTTGAAATAACTTGTTGTTGAAAGAGGTCTCGCAGTAATTCCATTGTCATCCTGGCTGTATGCGATGTGGCACCGTCTTGTTGATCCCACATGTTAATCAAGCCCAAAGCATGCAGTTGTGGCGTTGAAAAGTTTTCAATCATATCACCATATCGCTCCCATTCACAGCCGTTTTTATTTTCAAGGGACTAAAGTCCAATGATTCCTGCTGACCAAATTGCACACCAAACTGTCACTTTTAATGGATGCACAGGTGACTGATAAATAATTTGAGGGTTTTCCATTGCCCAGAACCGACAACTATTCTGTTTATTCACATATCCATTCAAATGAAAATGTGCCTCGTCACTAATTATGATTTTTTCATGAAAATCGGCGTTGTCATGGGCGAGCTGTTTTAACGATTAAAACACGTTAGTTTATCCAATATTTTTCCATAATAAATTTGCCACGTGTCTACTTCACGACTGCCAAATATGAACTGTCAAGACTGATGTTTACCAAAATGGCGGCAAAACAAAGTAGTATAACTTCCAGGCGGACACCCTGTATAATTAAAAACGATTTTAAACTACATTTCAAAAAGCTACAAAAAAGAAATAAAATACTAAAATATCCATCCCTGCATGCCAGTCAAATGAATGATGCCTTAACTGATTTTCTGGTGGCACAAGAGTAAAATTTGGTAGCAACATCCGAGAACAAATTCGGTTGTCAAAACTATTATTTATTTCTGTGTAATCTAAAAATGAAT
Source organism: Eustalomyia histrio (assembly GCA_949748255.1). Classification (NCBI taxonomy): domain Eukaryota; kingdom Metazoa; phylum Arthropoda; class Insecta; order Diptera; family Anthomyiidae; genus Eustalomyia; species Eustalomyia histrio. The sequence goes on from OX456526.1 coordinate 3,843,497, forward strand.
TTTATTTATACTAAGAAATGACAAATGTCAAGGATTTTAATTCCGAAGAAAGCAGTTAATTTGTGGACCAGCGTTATCAAAAGTTACATTATATAAAAAGAAGAATATAAAAAGAAAAACCTATAGACTAAAAATATATTTGCCTTCTTGCTGTAAGCATATTAAACAAAATTTTAAATTTAACTCAATTAAGTTTAATATATTTTTTATCGATGTCTTTTCAAGAGAAATTCCATTTAACTGATAATTATAACTTGGCTAATCCTTTCAAATAATGAGCCAACAGAAACATTAAAAGGGTGTTTTTGTAGACCTTATGTTTTTTTTTTTTGCCTCTATGTCTCAAAAAAAGAAAAATAAATGAATGAATACCGAAAGGAAAAACAACGTAAAATAAAGTATTGAGATAAATTTTTGGTTTATTTTTAGTGTTGAAGTGTTAGGGTTTGCACACACATACACACACACAACTATATTATCGAAAAGTTAACAGGTCATTAAGTTTGGCAAAGTATAAATATGTGTGAACTAACTAAAAGCACAAGTAGTAAGTAAATATAAAAAAAAAATTATAGAAAGTATGACAAAAATTGTTGTAAAACTTTAAAATTTTTTTAGCAAAACATTTAAAGTATGTTTTATTATTTTTACTAAATATTTTAGAATCTGTATTTTTTTTTTGTATTTAATAAAAAGCATACAAGAATATTCTTTGTTCTAAGATATCCTTACAAGTGACAGTTATAAAAATATGGTTGCATACATTTTGTGTTGGCATTTTGTTTTTATAATTTTTTAAGTGAAACAAAAAATATTAAGTTGAAATACACATCCTTCTTTGCTTAACTGTGTGTGTGTGTTTATTTTTTTTTTTTTTTGTCTTTAAGAGGAGCCATGTTAGGTTTAAATATTTTTATATGGTTGACTGCAATCGCCGAAAAATAAAGAACGTAATACATTTGACTGTTGAGTATTTAAACTAACATTCCTAAAGATAGTTACACTTTAATGGATGGTTGGAGTATGCTGTATTTATGTAGATATGTTGATCAAGGATGTGAGTTTATATCCTTATACTGTACTCCAACTATTACAATGCATAAATGACATTCATATTATTTGGCTACATTTGTTTTTGACGACGTGTGGGCATTTCATTTTTTCCCCAATTTTATTTCGAGGACCTTTGGCGTCTGTCTACAAGTTCAATTTTTTCTTTTAAATGCTGGCATACTTGAACTTTGAGTATGTGGCATTTTGTATTTGTATATGTTTTTGCAATCATTGAATTTGAATTTATATCTAACAAGGAATTTGATTTTTATTTGTACACGAGTATTTAGAATATGAAAAAAAAAAATAACAATGAAATTCATATGCTCCAAACATCTAAATGAAAGAAACATTAAAGCAAAACAAAGATGTAAGTTTTACAATCAATGTAAATGTACCTGGTTATAGATAGTTATAGAATAAACAACAATGAATTCATTAAAATTAGTAGTAAGGTGATTCACAAATATTTTTTAAAATAACAAATTTTTATTAAAATTTAGCCATTGACATTTTCAATTATTTTTAAGAACGATTAGATTTCAGCCTTCGTTTTTTTTTTCAGAACTATTCGCAAGCTCCATGGAATCAGAGCTTTAGAATCGAAATTGTATTCCAAATTCGGCCTACTCCATAAAAATCTCTTAATCTAACAAAATAAATAAAATTTGATCAATTTAAGAAGTATTCAGTTAAAAATTAGTGAATTAAAATTGAAAAAAAAAAAAAATAATTATTGAAAATACTACATAAATTGGGAAGTCCGTGGACTAACAATGAAAAATCAGTTTTTTGGCTTTGAAATCAATTTTATTCCTCAATATAATCTCCGGTAGTGAAATTCACTTCTTTCAAATATCCTCCAACATCTTGATATGATTTGTCAAACTCTTCAAAATAGGCTTCCGTCTCTGATATTACTTCTTCACAAGTTTGGGAACATATAATAATCACTGGTGGCCAGATCTGGAGAACACGGGGGGTGGAAAGCAATTCGTAATGTAAAGACTTCAATTTTTCTGAAGCCAAAGCAGATGAATGCGCCGGTGAATTGTCATGATGGTACAAGATTTTTTCTTATTTAATTTCTTCATCCAATATGTCCAATAAATCAACATATTATTTAGCAGTTATTGTTTTTCCTTTTCCAAAGTAATCAATAAATAGTATATCACATGCATACCAAAAAAAAAACAGTGGCCATTACCTTTCCTGACTGTCTATTGGACTCCGGTGTATAATAATGAATCCACATCTCATCCATTGTTATAAATCGACGGAAAAATACTGTTAAATTTACTTCAAAGAACTCCAAAACATACTTTAAATCATGAACACGTTTCAGATTTTGTTCAGCTGTTAAACATGCGGCTGCCATCGAGCGGAAAGCTTTTTCATATTTAAAAAATCATGTAATATATGCAGAACCCGCTCTGTTTATATCTTTATGATACCAGCAATCTCACTCTCTTTAATATTTTGATCATCCAATATAATATTTTCTTATGTTTCCTTCGGTAACTGCATCATTTGGACGACCAGAACGATCTGCATCATTTGTGCTCGTACGACCACCTTTTAACCATAGAATATGATGGAGAAGATTCACCATAATGTTTATTAATCCATTCTTTGGCTTGGACAGTATTTTTCCCACCGAAAAACAATTTTAATCAAAACACGAAACTCTTCGTAAACCATTTTTTCGCAAACTTTAAAAGCAGCACCATAATGAAATGTAATGAAATTTTGACACAATTATTCTAACAGTTGGCCGTACTGAATAAGCAAAAAACTTGTCACGCCATCTCTATGTGAGGCCACGTAATTTTCAATCCATGAAGTACAGTTTAGTTTGTAGCCAGAATTTAGTCACAATTTCGATTTACTTTTTAAATTTAATATTGAACCGATAAAAAAATACTTGTTCGTTAAGTTCCAAACGGAATATTTTCTTGAAGCCCAAAAGGCACATTGCGATTTCCCTAAGTCTCCTTCACATTCACATAAAAAACCACGATCCTAAAACCCGTATTACATTCCCTTAAAAAGTCCGCGATACCGCACAGGGACACATACTGCAGATTGTTCAGGTCATCGAAAAACCTGTTTCTCAAATATCTGAATCCCCACTGTACTTATGGGTGGTATCAATCTCAGTCTCCTAATTTTCTTCGATTGTCAACACTAATATGTTTCCTGGGTGTTAACATTTTTTTGTTGACTATTGTCACAGTTGAATAACTGTTGTCTTAACAGAATTTCTATTGTTGCAACTGAACAATTCGAATGTTTTTTTTTTTGCATATGTTGACGTAAGAAAAATAGATTATGAGGAGGAGGAAAGACGGATAAGTGTTTGTGAACATTAAACTTGAATTTCTCTACATTGTAATTCTCAGAGAAAAACCTTTGACATACGTCAAACTTTTTACATACGTCAAGCTCGACTCCTGAACGAATTTCCATGTAATGCGCTGTGCGATTCACAAGACAATCTACAACAAGTGGTCGAAATGCTCCAAAATAGACTTTGAAGCCTTCTTTGGTGGGATATAGGTGCTATAAATAGTAAGAAGATCAGATATAGTGAAGTAGTTCGTACTCAGATATAAGAAACCAAAGCGCTATAATTCTTTTTTGACATTTTTAAAAAATGCTTATTCCAGTAAAAATCACACTGAAGAGTATCCTATGTTGAGTAAAAATTTTGGTTCTACAACCCTGGTACAATATACATTGTCCGAAGGAAACTGAATGACAATTTTTGCTGACATCTGCAAAAGTGTAGATAAGGTTACACTCACCAAAAAAAGTCTGTAATGGCAACTGAAAATTTTGCTGTTATTACGGGAAATTCTGCTAATTTGAGCCCAGCGGTATTTTTTGCTAATCTTAGCAACACATGTCTGCTGACGTGTAGTACAATTAAATTAGTAGAAAAATTAGTAGCCGCTACTAAATTTTAGTAGACTTTTTGTAAAGTTGAATTTAAAATCTGTTTGCTGAAATCAGCAAAAAAAATTACTAAATATTATTTATATTAGTAAAAAGCTCTGAATTTATTTTACTTATCGAGCATCAAAAATTTTGATTATATTTTTTAAAAAACGAATTAATCATTTTGTTTTAATTTGGTAATTTCTGTTTTGAAAAATATTTTGGTCAATTTTTTTTTTTTTACTTTTAAGGTTAAATTTTAATTGTTTTTAGGGCGGATTTTTAGAACTAAAAAACCTTTTTAGTGCTATTTTAAGTGGATGTCCTTTTTTTTAGACATCAGTCGGTATCTTCACTTCCGATCCCTTTTTTAATATATGTAACATTTTAAGGAAATTTAAGTATGTAGGTGTAAGTTTTAATTAGAAATAACATTTCCTTCAATATCCACTTTTTTAAAATTAGTAATATTTTTTGCTAATTTTAGCAAATCGGTTTTCAAAAATTTGTAAAATTATTTCTGAAATTAGCAACAAAAATTTGTAAATATTCTGTAAAAATTCTGTAATTTGTAAAATGTAAATAGCAAAAAGATTTGCTAAATAATGATTTTTTACTAAAAATCAGTACAAAAATAGTAGAGTGCGATTGAAAACCGTTTACAAATTTTTCTACTAAATTTTTTTTCTGAGTGTACAAGTTTGGCCAAGAAGCTCCTTAAGACAAATAAGGAAAACAGAGAGAGAGAAAGAAGAGAACCTTGCGGCACCCCTGAATTTACCTGAAATTCATTTGATAAGACCTCATCAACAATAACGCTCTATCTCCCACACACGATCGGACGCCCTGGAAATATCAAGAGCAATCACTTTTAATTCCCTGAATATGTGAATGGAACGGTTCTTATGTTCCAAAAGAAACGCTAACAGCCGTAAAACAACTTCTTTATAAGCCATATTGCCGGTCGCTTAGAAGTGAATTGGACTCTAGATAATTAACAATATGGCAGTTAACCGTACTCTCTAGCACCTTCGAGAGGGCTGAGCATATTGCAATGGGACGCTAATTTTCAATGTTATTTGGAGCACCATTTTTAGGGATTGTCTAAGCATTGGCAATCTTTTAGCATAAGGGAAGACTCTCGCAAGGTACGACAAGCCATAAAGGTTAGGCAATGTACGAGCAAGCATCAGAGAGCACTGTTTCAGCATCTACCATAGTGGTACCATTGCAAATTTTATTGAAATCGATAAGTGCCTTGACTCAAAATACTATATATAAAAATAATAACTTGTTTGTAAAATTTTATCGGTGTTGAATACTTAAGTAAAAATTTTCAATATAATAAATAATTATAAATATCTTAATACCCTAACCGAGCACTAGCAACAAAGGCTTTTGGCTCGTTGTAGCGAAAACAGACCAGAGCCTATGGTGGGAATCGAACCCACGACCCTCGTACTGATAAGCTAGCACGCTACCAACTAGTCTACCGGGGTCAGTATTTTTGTTGAATTTCAAAAACTGAAATAAAATCTTTAAAAAATACAAAATTTTCAGTCATTAAAAAGCCACAATTATAAAAAAGCCAAACGTCACTCTCTCGCTATATATTCAAATGGTCTTTTCTACTAAATTTATGTGAAAAAATCCACCGATGTACTTATCTTGAAAGGTAATTAGAAATTAATAAACTAAGTGTGAAATGTATTAAAAATATTTTTATTTTTTTATTTGGAAAAGGAATATACACTTAGAAAAAAAAGTTAGTAGAAAAATTTGTAAACGGTTTTCAATCCCACTTTACTATTTTTGTACTGATTTTTAGTAAAAAATTATTATTTAGCAAATCTTTTTGCTATTTACATTTTACAAATTACAGAATTTTTACAGAATATCTACAAACTTTCGTTGCTAAAATAATCATTTTACAAATTTTTGAAAACCGATTTGCTAAAATTTGCAAAAAAAATTACTAATTTTAAAAAAGTCGATATTGAAGGAAATGTTTTTTCTAATAATTTATACTTATACATACAAACTTAAATTGCCCTAAAATGTTAGATAGGGTTAAAAAAGGGATCGGAAGTAAAGATACCGACTCATGTCTAAAAAGAGGACATAAAATAGCACTAAAAAGGTTTTTTAGTTCTAAAAATCAGCCCTAAAAACAATTAAATTTAACCTTAAAAGTAAAAAAAAATTGACTAAAATATTTTTCAAAACAGAAATTACCAAATTAAAACAAAATGAAAAATTCGTTTATGTTTTAACAATTTTTAACATTTTTAAGCCTTTAATTTTTTTCATTTTGTATAAAACATCTTTTAAAAAATATCAAAATTTTTGATGCTCAATAAAAAAAATAAATCTAAAACTTTGTACTAATATTTTTACTAATTTTTTTTGCTGATTTTAGCAAACAGATTTTAAATTCCACTTTACAAAAAGTCTACTAAAATTTAGTAGCGGCTACTAATTTTTCTACTAATTTCATTGTACTACACGTCAGCAGACATGTGTTGCTTAGATTAGCAAAAAATACCGCTGGGCTCAAATTAGCAGAATTTCCCGTAATAACAGCAAATTTTTCAGTTGCCATTACAGACTTTTTTTGGTGAGTGTAGCAAATATGGCAAAACATTGGTATGTGGCAGAGAGGATAAAACTAGCAAACATGAATTTTTAAGTGGCACAATATCATTAACAATATAACTTATTTTATAGGAGGTGAGTCACTGACCATACTCTTAGAATATGAATACCCCAAATGTCGGAATATTTTTCTTTCTTAAATTTTCTAAAAATTATCTTAAGCCATTTTATCTTGAAACAAAACAAAATGGCATATGATTGCATATTTTATTACTCGAAGACAGTTTTAATAAATGCAAATGGTCAACAGGTCGACTAAGAAAAACTTCGAGAAGAAAAAGAACATAACGATGAAAAATAACATAAAGTTTTTTTATGGTAATATTAAAAATTTGGAAACAACTTTGTATGAATTATACTAGAAAAGGCGCCAATACAAGTACAAAAGATAAAATCTTGGTACAATTTTAACAAAATCAGGGAATAACTAAAAAACAACAACAAATCATTATTACCTACTGACAATTTCGAAGTTATGGTCTATTGCAAATTATTAAGGAATATGCATAAAAATATTTTATAATTTTAGTTTTCATGTGAATTTTTTATAGCAAACATGTGGTTGGTATTTGTGCAAAGTTATAACAACTTTTTTAATACGCACACACACATATAAAACAATTATTTATTAAACACATAATTTAACAATGTGTGGTGATATTAAATGAGAAAAAAAAAATTGGGAAAATGTGTTGATTAACTTAAAATTTAACATTTTTAGATACAATTTTCACTATAACTTCATGTTTATTTTGTTTTGACAAAACCACGTGTTTTGTGGGTGTTTTGAAAATTAGCAACATTATGAAAATGAAAAAAACCAAAACATTTTTGCAATAACGTGTTGTAAACAACACGTGGTAGAAATACAACGACAACATAAACATTTTCTGTTTTTATAAATACCACTATGATGATGATAATGATGTTAAGGATAATTTTATTTCTAAATAATCCATCCTCCTCTGTTGTTAAGAACGGAAGTACTGTCCTTTTATACTAGTGTGTATGTTAGTTTATACAACATTTAAAAATCATGTTATTATTTATGTTTACAAAATGCAAGCCAAATTCACCCTGTTTTAACTACAAATTGGTTAGGATGAGTTTATAAACAATTTTCCAAACAAACGACTCAATTGGCACAACAACTACTACTAGAAGTCCACTTTAGTAAAAGCCAAAACAATATCAATGCCCAAATACTACTAGCACATACACTTTGTTTTAGACTTGTCTGTTCAATTCCAAGATGAGAAGTAACGACCATAAGATAAACATACACAAGAGGACAGGGTTACTGTTGTAGACCAGCTAGCAGAAAAAGTGCTGGTATTTTTTTTTTTGTTTTTTCTTAAGCAACGAAGAAAAAACTGGGGAGACACCGTCAGTGTGTAAAGAAATCTAAAGATTGTTTGGATAACATTTCTTTAAGGAACCCAATCACGTAGTTTTCTTTTGAGGATGGTGAGCGGTTTAAATTATTGATGTTGGGTATGAGTGTTATAAAAATAAAATCAAATACAAAATCAAGTATTTGATATTTTTTACACTTCACACAAAACCACTTAAATAGGCAAATACACTTTTAGAAAATACAAAATCGAATCATTAATAAAATTTAAATAAATATTATGACATTTTAAATAATGCGTGATAATTCAAAGCCGAAATGTGATAGAGTAACCTTAGAGGTTAAGGTTCCTAATTCGGCTAATCGATTAACCGATTTCTCGATTAAATTTTTAATATGAATTTTTCTGTTATTATTCTTAAAAAAGTGGAAATAAACCTTTACATGTACATATTTCGAGCTGACAAAACATCTCATCAGAATGCGAAGTTTTAGAAAAGCTAGAGCCTCTAAGCAAAGCATCAAATTTTTTTATTTTATTTATTTTTTTCAAAAAACATTTTATACAAAATTAAAAACAAAATAAAAGGATTAAAAATCTTTAAATTTGTTAAAACATAAACGAATTAATCATTTTTCTTTTTTTTTGGAAATTTCTGTTTTGAAAAATATTTTAGTCAATATTTTTTTACTTTTAAGGTCAAATTTTAATTGTTTTTAGGGCTGATTTTTAGAACTAAAAAAACTTTTTAGTGCTATTTTATTTTTAGACATGAGTCGGTATATTCACTTCCGATACCTTTTTTTAATCTATGTAACATTTTAAGGCAATTTAAGTTTGTAGGTGTAAGTTTTAATTAGAAATAATATTTCCTTCGATATCCACTTTTTAAAATTAGTACATTTTTTTGCTAATTTTAGCAAATAGGTTTTCAAAAATTTGTAAAATGATTTCAGAAGTTAGCAACAAAAATTTGAAAATATTCTGTAAAAACTCTGTAATTTGTAAAATGTAAATAGCAAAAAGATTTGCTAAATAATAATTTTTTTACTAAAAATCAGTACAAAAATAGTAAAGTGGGATTGAAAACCATTTACAAATTTTTCTACTAACTTTTTTTCTCAGTGTATGTTATAAAATAATAATACAAAATTGATTTAAATTGGAAAACTGTATTTTCTAAAAAAAAAAACAATTTAATTTAAAATTCTATGAAAAAAGTTATAAAAATTAAAAATTAACATGGAATTTTGTTTCTAATTTAATTTATCAACAAATTTTGATGAAGTAGGAACTTCAGTAGAATAAAGTTATTTAATTTCAGAAACACAGAAAAGTCGGTGAGGACTTGTCAGGAATATGATTTTTATATATTTTTAATAGAAAACCTCTTTAACTCTAAAGCTTAAACCAGGTGGTGAAAGAGTCAGGGAACAGTGGCAGTTCTATAAAACTTTATTTGTGAATTTCGCAAAAACTATTCATACCATATTTTTAAGAATTTGTTATTGAATTTTTTTGAAGACAGCTCTTGTTTATTTAGGAGTTTTTTTATTTTGGTCAGTGTCAGATAAAGAAAATAAAAAAAAATTTTATTGACAAAATATCCCACTTAATGAAAACACTATCTACACTGAGTTTTTAAGGGTTTACTTCCACTTTACACGTCTGAAATTTTCTTTTTAAAAAGTCGTCAGATTCCTCTAAAAAAAAACCCAAGATTATAAGGCATGATTCTTTAAAAAATTTCAGGATGTTTTGAACTGTCCTAAACACACAATTCAATAGATTTAACTTGATATTTCAGCAAAAAGCAAAATGTACATATTTCTTATTGATAAAAGAAATATGTACATTTGTTTTGCAGTAAATGATTAATCCGATTAACCGAACCGAATAACCGATTAATCAATTTTCTTTATTTTTCAAAGAATAACCTAACCGATTAACCGGCAGGGTCAAATAATTAGAAATACTAAAATAAACTTAATAAAATCTGTAACATTTTAGATATAAAAATTCTTTGAATGCAATTATTAATTTTTTTGGGGGATTTTTGTTGTTGTGTTTTTACCCCCCCCCCCCCTCCCCCCTCTCATATAGGAAAACTTAATATCTAAAGGTTTTTAGAATTAAGTTTTTTCGGCATCTCTAGAGAAATAAAAAAATTGTGTTAGGGCCTTTCTACATTAAGCCATCGATATTTCTAAAAATGTTCTGCAATATCATGAAGGCCTTTTCGATGGGGTAATATATAAAAAAGTTCCGACCACAACCTATTATGAGCAGAGAAGACAAATTTTCATTTTTTTTTACTCATTGAATCTCGATTTTGGATTTTTCAGCTTTTAAGTAGCTTTTCATAAGATTTTTCGGCTTTAAATTGCGTTTTACACATATTTTGGCTTAAAGAGTTTTTTATGAAATGTATAAATAGTCTGGTTCGAGATCAATTTCTCTCCTTGTTTTGTTCTTTTTAAAGTGTTTTCTCGGAACTTTTTTACTCCTGCTTTTTTTGCTTTTATTTAATATTTTTTGCTTTAAATATATTGAATTTTTTTGACTTTTCTGGTCTCATGACCGGACACAATACACGACATAGGGAATTATTTTAAGAATTTTTCGAAATACATATTGTTGGTTGTGACTGTTTGTTGTATTAAATAACTATTTTCATTTATAGAGGCGTATGATTAATATTTGTTGAATTAAATTAAACAATTAAATTATTATTATAATTTTTGGATATTTCAAAAGATTTGACTATAATACTTTTTGTACAGTGTATTGAGAGCAAAAGATCCCAATTTTTAATAAGATTTATTTACCTTAGAAATACATCAGAGAGGACACAAATGCACTAAAAATAGTGTCCACCATATAAAAAACACACAGCTCAAGTTCATCAGAGACAGAGAGAGAGAGCCATTGTTGATAATCACAAATGTATAATTTGGTTCACACATATACAAATGTTACAAAGTCAACCAAACATAAACATATAAAACTAACGACTGCATACGAACAAATTCCCAAAAACACACGAAGTGCATTTTAAAGATACACAAAAACAAAAATTGAAAAAATAACACACAAACACCAAAGCTTGGAGCATAGCCAGTTTATTGTGCAAATTTTTGTTTGCCATATTTAAAGCACTGCAGTAATGGGGAAACACAACGGGTGCTAAGGAATGGAGGAATAATAACAAAAATGTGTACTAAGCAGAGCTTTTAAGGAAATTATTCTTAAATTTTCTTTTCAAGCTTGAATATAAATTTAATTATCAAATACCGAAACTTGATTGTATTGTGTCTATTGAACTAAACATTGGTCTAAATCTATTTTTTTTAATTAATTCATTATATTTTTTAACCAAATTTAATAAAAAATCGATTTTAAATTTATTAATTTTAATTATTATTAATTGTTTTTTCCCAAGTTAGCGAATTATTTTATTTTATCATTTCATTAGCACTGCATTGATATCAATTGTAATGTAATTATTATATTATTATATTACCATTTTTTTAAATATCGGTAATGATTTTAGTTATTTAATTTCATTGATTAATGGTAAAAACAAATAATTGACGAAATATAATTTTATATTGAGACTCTACTAGAGCAAAATTTTGTCCGTTGTTCTGGGAAAGATACCAACCTATGTAAAGCAATTTAAACATCCCCCTTTTTTTTGGAAGCAAATGCTTTTTTATCAATTGTAAATAGTTTTTGGGGCATTAGTACGATTTCATTAACATTAGTATTACAATGAAAAAATCTTAAGTATGAATTAAAATAATAATAATATTGATTGAATTTACTAAATGGAACACTGAATAAGCAAATTGGTTGAATTGATTCAACACAGTAAAAATTACACTACTTCACAAAGGTCTTGTAAATACTTATGTTTTAACTTTTTAAATTAGTTGTGGGATTTTTATTTAACACCTGATCAAGGGAAAAACAAATTAACCCCTGATCAAGGAAAAAACAACTCTTCAACCTCTTCGAGTTGTGAGTCTTTTTTATTTAGCCACTGATCAAACAACTTATGTTGTTGGATTTGTATTTTTAATAAAATTACTTTTCATTTGAGTATTATTATGTAGCGAAATGTTTAAAAAGGTTTTGAGGATCCAATAATGGTCTTAATTTGGTCTTAAAAAATTAAAATTTGCTAAAAAAAAAAAATTGTTTGACACATTAGAATTATAATCATACAAGACACAATAAATAAATCACACAATAAATAAAATTTGCAAATTCATTAAGTGAAGAAAGCCCCACATTTCTGAAGATTGGTATGCCTTCAGATTCGGATTAATGACGTGACTTTTTGAATGAAACACAGTTTTTTTTTGCAAAAAAAATTTATTCTTCAACCTAATCTCCTTTTAGCTCAATACACTTAGTCCAACGTTTCTCCAATTTTTGTATCCCTTCCAAAAATAGGAATTTTCGAGGTCCATAAAATAGGTATTTGTTTGATCAATAATTTCATCGTTGGAGCTTTCCGCCGAGCGATTTCTTTAGGTTTAGAAATAGAAAGAAGTTACTGGGGGCTAAATCCGGGGAATAAGGCGGATGAGGTACCAATTCGTAGCGCAATTCATGGAATTTCGCTATTAAGACTACACACGTGTGCACCCGTGCATTATGGTCAATTGAGAGCAAACTGATCATTTAAAATCGAAACCACACTGCCATATGGAATGCCTATGGCATCAACAATCTCACGCACTGGATTTTTTCGACGATTTAGGGTGTACTGACATCAATTGGACGTCCAGAACGTTCAGAGTCATTTGTACTTGTGCGACCACTACGAAAGTCAGTAAACCACTTATTTACCATTGAAATCGATGGTGCAGAGTCCCCATAGTATTTATCAAGCTTTTCCTTGGTTTGATTGACGGTTTTTTTCGCAAAAAATAATGTTTAATGAACACTCGAAATTCACTTCTTTCCATTTTTAAAAAATCCACGAGGTTGTATGTTTTGAACAGATGTTAAACGCAAAGTAAATGACGGACCTTGCTCAAAATTTGACTGTAGTCTATTAACATATGGTACTTGATTGGGAGCAGTGTTGTATTTCATATAACTATGAGGGAAGTTCGAAAAGTCACGGACTTATTGATCCGCCCTCGTACTTTGAATAAAATATTGTTTTGTAAGATTAAACAAAATCCTTGTGTTCTAGTGTAATGCAAGAGATTAATTTGCACATACTTCTAATAACTAATTTTAAGTATTTCGTCGTCCCAAATACGAATCTGAATTTAAACATGCTTAGTCAGAACGATTTACTGAGATATCGGGCTATATGTATTTCGAAAAAAATAATTTTAAAGTTTTATTAGAAGGCTGTGCAAAAAAGTCGAATTTCGTTAAGCAGTGTTATTTACCTGAAGTATCTGATTAAAGATTTGTTTAAAATCAATAAATATTTTAATTGACTCTTACGCAAATAAAATCATACTAATGCAACAAAAATTATTTACAATTGATAAAAAAAAATTTGTTTACACATTTATTTTTTAAATGGATTCCTTGGGATCTTTTTCGGACCTGGTCTGTTTTTATTATCACAGTATATTAATACTCTAGGAGAGCTAAAATTTCTCCCGTTTTGAGCTAAAATGAATCGTATCTCGTAAACTAAGCTAGACAGGGCAAAAATGACAAAATTTTGCTTTAGTTGAGTAGCAATATAAAATTATATATTTTTTAATTGATTAATTATTTATGGCAATGGAATTTAAAAATCATTACCATTATTCAATGAAATGAAACAATTAAAATCATTCATTATTTAAAAAAATGGTAATGAAGATGATTTCATTACAATTGATATCAATGCAATGATAATAAAATCATCAATTAATTAGTCTATTCAATTAATTAATCCCATGTATGATTATTAGAAATAAATATTATCATTTAAGTGATAGGAGCAAAATCAATTAAACATTAGATCTTTTGTAAATGAATAAATGGATTAATTAATACGATTTTAAAGAACATTAAATTGAATTTAAAAGGAATTTAATGCAAATAAAATTCATTCTTTAGAGCTCTGGTAGTAAGTAGTTCCTTTGGTGTGTGTATGTGTATTTAATACTCACATGTGTTTCTGTTATTTCAATGTGATGCTCTTACAACGCATTTCAAACTCTTCTCCCGAATTATGAGGATGATGTTGTAGATGTGCATGTTGTTGATAATGACGATGATGACGACGACGAAGACGACGATGAAAACAACGACAACGATGAAAACATTAGCGACACTAGTAGATAAACTAACTGCTTGTGCTGGCCTGTTTGCATGTTTTGCTGGCACACCGTATTGTAGTTGATAGCCAGCTACGTTAGTCGTCAGTCAGTTGGCTAACAATAAGGCAGGCAGCCAGCTAAGCGCGAGCCAACATGTGTGGTGTGTACGATGAGAAAACTTAAAATTTGTTGGCTGACTGACTGGCGGCTGGCAACGAAAATATTGTGCCCTACGGCAACCAGCACGGCTAGTACTACTTTTTTTTGTGTGCCATCGTCATCTTCTTTGATTGAGACGCATCCAAGAAAATCGCCACACGCCAGCCAGAAAACAAATGATAACTTAACAAAAAAAAAAAACAAATAGGAAAAATTCTTTCTGGCCAACTCAACATGTCATCAAATGGTGATGGTCCAAGATGTTTAAAACAAATGAAAAATAAACGCAGCAAATAAAGGATTCATCAGAAATATATTTTATATATATTTTTTGTCGTTTTTTGTTTTTGGCCATCATCATGATATTTTTGAAAACAAATGTCATTGTCCAACGATGAAGTATGAGATTAGCCAAATCAAATAGAAGCCAATATTTTGGAGTGCCAAAATAGTGTATGAAATATAATGAAATAATAACGGAACAAAAAGACACACGTTGAAATTTTGAAGAAGCACACAGTACTAGGAAACAAAAAGGTCAGCTATTGAAAATATTTTCGGGTATAAACCAGTATTTGGATAGAAGTTCATCGCTAATAACTAACAACAGCCAATGTCCGCCGTCTCGATCATACAGTTTTAATAAATCAGGTTTAAACTAAATATAAAATGGACAAGAAATACTTAAAATAACATCCTTCCAGTATTTATGGCCTAATATCGCAAATAATGGGATTATACGCGAATTGTTTAAACAATTAAAGTGACAAAAAGAAAAAAATCAACAATTATAAAACTAAAAAAAAAATAGAGAAATATTAAATATTCTAAAAAAAATAATCAAAATAAATAAAATAATAACTTAAACACCATAAATAAAATTACAGTAGTTTCTATTACAAGTGCTTAATAATAAACAATTATAATTTAATATAAAAAAAAATTATTATTACATAATATATTATAAATTAGAATTTAAAATAAAAGTGCATAAATTCAAATTATTCAATTTATAAAAAAAAAATATTCATATTTTACCAAATTAGACATACAACATATTCATATATTGAACCAAAATACAGCTAAGTAGATGAACTTACCTTAAAATTAAACACAACCAGTTTAATCATCACATAAATAATGCTGATAATAACAATAAACTGATGGCGAACATCATTTGTTTGACAACCTCCTCAAAACAAGGAAATCATCTTGAGATATTCTGAAATAGAGAAAAAAATATATATTGGTAAGTTTTTCATTTTATTATATTATTTTAATATTTCGTATAATTGAAAGTAATTATATTTAGCTGCAAGTTTTACTAAAACAAATTTTAATAAAATACATTTTCCCAGAATTACATCGTTCCAAAGATTTTAAAATTTGAAATATTTTTGTACTTTTGTAGAGCTTTAGGGAAATATTTCAGTAAACTTATAAATATGTCATTCTCAAAGTGAATAAAAAATAGTGAAATTTTAATGTTGATCATGAAATGATCAAAAGAATAAAATAATTATAGTTTTTGTACTAAAGGGGAATACATAGAAAAAATTATTCGACACTAGCCAAATGGAGTGCATTTTCTACGACTTTTATTAACAGTTATTTGTTCATAAAATTTTTAAATACTGCATTTTTTACCGCTAAGCTTCAATGAACAAGATGCAGAAAATTTTTTATGATTTTATGCAGAAATTCATAATTCAGCATACCCAGCAAAATCTTAGTAATAAGATTTTATTACTAACACAAACATTTTCTTTTACGAGTGAAGTTTTCTTTACAAAGTGAATGAAAAATTAATTAAATTTTATCAAAAACTTTCTTATTATGAAATTGGTTTAAATGAATATTTTTATTGAGCTAATGAAAGTTTTAATAAATTAATTGAAATTTTTCATAAAATTTTTTTGAAAATTTAAGTCAATTTAATGGACGAACGAATTGAATGCAAAACTTCATTAGTATCATTCAGATAATTCTTTAAGATTTCCTTTTTCTAACACATATCTAAATTTCATCAAAATCGGAGTGGTTGGGTTGAGGTAATAAATTCCTTCATAGTTTCATTGCATATCATCACTGGAACTCGTTCACTGAAACTTATCATAGAACCTATGAAACAGTTTTCATTTAAGTTAATATTTATGAAAAGCTTCATGGAATAATTGAAACTCTTCATAAAATGAATCATTCAGCCACTGAAGAGCTTCATAAAATCTATGAAGCAATTTAATTTAAGTCAATATTATTGTCGCGCGATATATCTATGTTACTTGTGAAAAGTGGACAAATAAAACGCAGAGTTGTATTGCATTTTATTTTTATTTTTTTCCACCAAATTCTTAACCCCAAAAAGTGCATGGATACCGAGGATGGTATTTCAATTTAAATTTTTATAATTTGCCAATAAAAATTGATCATATTTCATTACATTTTGAGCAATTTAGAGAAAATATGATAACATGATCTTAAATCAAACGAAAAGTATTTATTTAACAAATAAATGATCAAATTATTCAACTAAAAATTTGTTTATACACGATGCAAGTTTGTCAAACCTATCAAACAAATAAAAAAATATATATGTTTGATTCCGCATGCCTGACAGGCCACCAAATTTGACACAACACAATTAAATTATTACAGCCGTCGAGCAAGCATTATTTTTGGTCTATGATTGCGAAAATAGATTGTAAACTAAAAAATAAAGAAATAATCAAAAGGAACTTCCTATTTATAATAATTACTTGGAAAAAATTAAAAAGAAACTGAAAACAAATATACAGGGTGCGCTATCTTATATGTCGGCCTGGCAATAACTTTGACATTGGTCAACTGATTGACTTAAGAACACATATTTTTGAGACGTCAATTCAGTACAATTTTTACCACGTAGAGCTTTCACCCAAAACAACGCGCCGAAATAACAAGCAAAATTGCCGCATTTGTAGAACCGACAATCACCACGAGGATCAGGAATTCCCATTTTAAGACCAAAAAGCGACAGTTTGAGCCGGCGTTTGCGCCAAAACGATGATGCGCAATTTTTCTTTAAAGAAGGCGAAACTGTCGATGAGAAACGATATCAGTGGGCCGAATATATCTTCAAAAGTAATGGACGGTTACATTCACAATATTATTTCTTTAAGAACAATCTTAAATATAAATTAAATTAATCAAAAATACAATTAGAAAGAGGGCTACTGAATTTTCGTTATATTTAATCCATTTTATTGTTTATTTTCAATCATTGTTTAATAATCGACAAAAGGCGAAAGTCGTTCAAAATAATCTTCAATATTTAACTGACAAAACGTTAGAAAAACAAAACAACTTTTGTAGTTTGTCTTCAACATTTGAAAGTTTTTTATTTTTATGTGTAATTGTAAAACATAACACACACATGCATAGAATCATATTTTTATTTCCTATGATTTTATGTATATTTCTTGTAATTTGTATTAAAATACTTTTGTATTAAAACAAACTATTTTATTACAAAAAAAAAAGGAATTATTTTAATTTCTATTTTTTGAATTAGAAAACATAAAATTTTTCATTTAACTGAAAATATCAATTTTTACTGAAAGTCCCTATTTTTTTTAGCTTGTTTTTTAATTTACTGATTCAAATAGTTAAAAAATATTTTAATACACTCTTCAATTTAAACAAAATTTACGTACTACTTTTTAAACAGTAAATCAAGCAATGCAGCTTCTGCAACAAAAATTCTCTTGACCTGAGATGTCGAAAATGGCAACATTTACCCAGGTCTCTAAATCTGATCATTGACCAGCTCAATGTAATTATTCGTGCTCGAGATATTCGAAAAAGCTATGGAAAATGCAGAAATTAGGACATACAGTTAACGAAATAATTATAGGTTCACCCACAGTTTTTGACAAAAAAATTAGCTGTTTAAACATTTTTGACTTTTTCTTTTTATTTTATATTTATTTTCAATACTTATATAAATTAAACTAAAAAATAGTTCCAATTATACACCGAAAAAAAAATATACACTAAAATTATTCAACTAGGGGTGCGAAATAAAGATAGGTTCACTCTTTAAACTCAAAAAAATTCAATATATACCCAAATTTAAATCAAGAATTAGTAATTAATATTGCTTCTCTTGCATTTGATTACATCAAAAATGCGAATTTTCATCGAATTCACCAAGTTTTCCAAAACATCTACCGAAATTTCCGACCATGCAATTCTAATAGCATTTTTTAGCTCACAAACATTTGAATATTGCTTCCCATTGCCATAAACCTTTCGTGCTAGTATTCCCCATAGATTCTCTATGGGGTTAAGATCTGGGCTACGCTGGCCAATCCAAAACATCTATGTTTTTGGAGAGAAACCAATCCTTAGTTTTGTTTCAAATCTAATTGGTAGATCTGCTAAAAACTAATTGGATTTGTAAAGAAAATCAATTGGAATCGCAAAAAAAAACCAATTTGAAAAGATGCCGAACCTTTGTAATTTGCCCATATAACATTTTTTACTACGTGAGCGACATCGACATGGTGTGACTAAACAACAAAATCAAATGTAACGGTATCAATAGAAATTTAGAGCTAAGCAACACTGAATGAAAATAAATTATGTACATCAAGTGTATAATAAATAAATTAGTAATTATTATGTAAACCTATAATTATTTCGTCAACTGTAGAGACGGCCATATAATTGATTTTGTATTTAAAAAGTAGTCGATATGATATAATGATACCATAACATACACTCAACTGCTACTAATCAACTACTTAAAAATCATATTGAGGTAGCTCTACCTTATTTTGTTGACTTAAAAGGTTTATGCTACTTGTGATCGATACATCAGATGTGCATAGTTTGTTATTTTATTATTATTTCTTTTTAAAGAATTTTAAAGAAAATTTTACAAATATTTTTATTTTAAAACAAAAGTATTTACTTAATCTGGTGAACGTTGCTACGTTTGTTTTTGTTTTTAAATAAAAATATTTATAGAAATGCTAAATATTTTAAGAAGCAGTTATTCGAATTTTCTTTTTTTTTAATATTTTGGTATTATTCGCTCTTCCATTCTTTTTTGTATACAGTAGTACCAAAGAGCATGTATTAAGGAGATTGATTTTGCTATTCACTATTCTCTTTATGCTGGCGAACTTACCTCCGAAGAGAAAAACCCATAAGAAAATCTTTGCATAAAAATCGCGACCAAAAATAAAGAGTACGAGCTGAGTAAGTTAGAGAAGCAGAGAAGAGGTCTGGTAATACAAATATAATAAATGCATTTTTCAGCAACAGTAATTGATTTTCACACTCTCCCAAACAAAATGTTTATTTTAATCATGTTTTATACATCACTTTAATGATATTTTAGTTGTTTTATTTATCAGAAAAACACTACTTGTTTCAAATGGATTATATTTTTCTAATTCACTGCTGATTTACAAATCACGTTTAGTGAGCACAGCATTACTGTATAATCACCGCATCGTTTATCTTAAATAGGAACTAAATACATACTACGTATGTATGTGTATGTGGAACATATGAGTAACAATTTTTATTACAAATAAATAACACTCATATTCTTCATATTTATTAGCAGAACAAATGTATTATGAATTATGTTTAAACCAAATATAGTTTTAACACATAATATAAATAAACTATAAAATTTGTTAAATTCGTTTTTAAAATTAAATAAAAACAAATTACACCCACTCAGAACACACGCACACACACACCCATATAAACCACAACAATAATAACATACACCCAGAAAACAGTCTCAGTTGAGGCCACTGAATTTTTTGCCAATCAAATTCTGGCGATTGCGACAACTATCTTTATATTAAATTATATTTTTAGTAATGAAAGTGAATATTCAGTTATCTAATTTAATATTGTATTCCCCATACATAATATTAAGGCGGCCATACACTCCGTTCTTGTATGGCAGTTTTAACCGCACGGGTAAAACTTTACAATTTAACACCAACAACGACCATATCCACACATTAGAGTCATCTGATTAGACGTTGTTTATTTCAGTGTCAAAAAAAAAAAAATCACAAAAAAAGAGAGCAAAAAATAATCAGCTGGCGTTTTAATGTTGCTGTCATTTTTGAGAGCGTAATCACACACACACCAGTTTTGAACGAACACGTTTGAAAACGGACTAACCGTCAGATATTTTTGAAAAGGTTCATGAAGGACGGTTTTTTTGCCACACCCCGACAGTTTTACCCGTGCGGTTAAGTCTGCCAGAAAAGAACGAAGTGTATGACCGCCTTTATGTTTCACAAAATTTTATTTGAAGAATAAAATTTATTATTGAATTTTTTCGATTTTGAACCAGTAGCGAGATTCCGTCACTTTTTAACGACAAAATTAGATAGTTCAATAATTAACAACAAAATTTGTTAAAAGTTATTCTCTAACATTTTTCTACCGATACTTGAAGTTAAAAAAATCATTTACGTCGTTACTTTATAATATTTAAAAGCAAATAAATTTCAAATTAACAACTTTTGTCGGTATCTCTTGTCAATAATTTCAAAAAATACAGAATAGCTTTTTTGGGTAACTCAACCGACAATTATCGTATGTTACCAAAATCGGTAAAATCATTATGAAAGTTAGAGAATTGCACTACAGGGCATTCACACTTTTACTCTTTTCACCACAACTATTTTTTGCTGCTTAAACATTGACTTTATTAATAAACAAAAATTTTTTGCTTTTTACGGGGTTTTAACTTAAAAATTCGAAGTACCAGGCTGGCTCTGTATCCACTACATCACAAACACTTGTACATTTTGATGACTATTTGTGAATTTAAATATTTTGTTGGCAAAACAAAAAGTAGTTTAAAATTCGTTTATCAACTCCAACCATTACATTAAAAATATAGATTAGATTAAAAAGGTTGTGCACCATAATGAAGTACACTACCACTCGGAGACCCATAGGATCTACTGTGATACCCTTTGAAAAAAAGAAAATAATAAAGAAAAGACAGTAAAAGCTAAAGAATATAGAGTAAAAGCAGAGAGCAATTATATACGGGATGACCCTGAGACCGGTACCTAGAGTAGCCATCTTATCCCCCTTACAAAACCCAATATACTGCCTAGATCATATCTAGCCACATCACCCAGCTCATAGTGGAATCTTTTCCCCAGCTTTCTCAGTCTCAGACCCTCCTCAACATCCTCGCACAGCCTATAAAAGCCATGTGTGACTCTTTCCCATTTACCAATGAAGGCTCCAAAAGAGCAGTTACCGGTTATTACCCCTACTAAAGACCTGAGACTTCTCCTATCAAATCCAATTAGTATTTTGGTTGCTTTTGTATGCAACTTTGGCCAAATAGCCCTGGACACCCTAACGCTCCAGGATTGATTAGTAGGTTTACGTAATCTTTCGGAGATCAACCCATAATAGTGACACAACGGTGTTTTACCCCACCTTCTCTATATATAAGGTCAAGACCCGAATCCTGTCTGGCCAGTTCATACGTTATATTATTACCCTGTATCTTACAGTGCTCAGGTACGCAACAAAATCTGATTGTGTAGAATTCCATTACCGCTCCTAGAGCCGCTTTACAGCTCATCACTATGCTTGAATGTACTGAATGACACTTCCAAGACCTAAGTACTGCCTGATTTTCCAAATAAATTGTCACTACAGATCCCTCTATGAAATTCAAACCATTAGTTGCGTCTATAATCAATACATTCCCAAAATTCAGTTGGTAAAACCTTAATTAAATGTCAAATTTAATTAGCATAACTGCATGTAGTTGTTGTTACCATTTTTTACTATCGACATTTTTTTAAAATAAATTTGATGGATTTCACCAATTCACTAAATTAATAGTTGTTTATGCTGTACAAAATTAATGGCCTTTTAGTACCTTTTTCACTATTAAATTCCCAATACAACAGTTAAGTCGATTGATCGAATTCCAATCAATATTTTTTTCCTAGGTGTACATACATACATATAGTACAAACATAATATATAAAAATAAACATTAGATAAACTTATTTTCCACACAACTACAACTAAACAGCCTGATTATTTGTTATTAATAAAAATAATAAATTTACAAATATGTTTTTCATGATTACTAGAAAACTGAACAAAAAAATAACAAACACAAACAACTTTGTGGTTTTGGTTAGAAAAATATATTTTAATAAAAATATATAAAATATATTTTGCTTCCATTCTCAAAAATTGACCTTTAAAAAACTTTTCACTATTTTTAAGGAAACCTTCTAACACACAATTCATATTTTCAGAGTTTGCCAAAAAAAAATATCAATTGAATATTTATTATTTTATTTGTAATATAAAATATATTACTTCTGTTTTTATTTTCCTAGGAAGGTTGTAAGGAAATGCAAATAATTGTTTTGGTAGTAATTTGAGACACAAATTCAAAAAGTTGCCTGTAAATAATATCAAATACATATTTTTTTTTTATATTTTGGTAAATATTGTACTAAATAAATTATTTGTCCTTTTGGTAAAACTATAAATTTTATTTTTCCTTAGGTTATGCATAAATGCATTGCTCTTTTTACATGTTTTTCATACAAATGTGGGTATGATATCATATGAAGGATTTTCGATAAGTATTGTGGCCTAAATTAAAGGCACATTTATATGAGGAAATAGAACAAAAAGCATCTCTATTGCATCTCTATTGGCGGTCTTACCCTCAATTTAAACAAACTGATAACATACATCTTAAACCATGTTATCCAGCAGCGCCTTATAGCGATACTGATTAAAAACGCGATATATTCAGATCGGTAATTAATATAACAAAGCAGTAAAAAGCATAAGATAGTAGACAAAAATAACAACACACAAATATTACAAACCGAATTTGCAAATTTAAAAAAAAATATTTTTGTTGGTTCCATAAAGCAATTGATTAAAGTTTTGTGTGAAGATCTAAGTATTTATAATTTTGACTTAATATTTATCAGACTACTCCCGTATAAATCCTTAAGCATATGTTTGTGTGTGTGTGTTTCAAATGATGTAAGGATGTAACAATATTTTTTTTTTCATCTGCATATAAATATTTATTTTAGTCGGCCTTTTCTTATGTTGCAAAATTGTTTTTACATTTTCATTTGTACAAAGAATATGAAAATATTTATGAGGCGCCAAATTGTCGTGACAGAAGCTTAGAAATATTAAGATTTTTTGTTGTGAAATTTACAAAATTTTATAGGCCAAAAATCTTTATTCACTTGTATATTAAAATTGGTAATTTTCTTAAGCAAAGGCGTAAAAATACGACATTAGCAGAATAAGTTTGAATTTTATGAGACAACTTTTAAACACTGTATCTTTAGATAGGACTCGTGATAAAGTTTTTAAAAATTTAAGTGCAAAAGAATTAAGTATCTCAGTGCGATAGTTACTACTATAATCGAATAACTAAGCTACCAATAGTTGTGTACCTAAAAAAATCTATTTTCGAAATATGCTTGTAAACTGAATTCTTGAAAACAGATATTTTTGGTAAAAAAAAAAACATTATAACACTATACAAAAATTTCGAAGTTTTTCCAAAATTCTGGCATTCTGACAATGTATTCTGGTAGGGGAGACAAAAAAAATACACGTGTGTGGGCGTTTTAAAAGATTACATCGGAATTTTTTAGGGTGGGGGGGTTAAAGTTATCCGCTGTTTGTGCAGCATATTGGTATGTGAAACTATGTGATCTGTACATCTAAAGTGTAGACTATGTTCAGCAACTTTGTAGAAAATATTACCGCGAATATTTATGTGGAACATATTAACCCTCTTACTCCTCCATATAACGGTAATTTTTGGCTCTATTCTAATATATCGGAACAAAATATTCTACATACTACTACATATATCAGAACGCACCAAAGCCCAACACTTATCACCAAAAACAAGTCAAATTTAAGATTGTTCATTAATGTCTTGTTCACATACGAAGGTCACAAGTACTGTCAGGAATTCAATTAAAGTTGTAATTAGTATAATAAAAACATTCATCTCAAATTTTTATCTAAAAATTTTATTGAGCATGATTTTTTTTATTTGAAAAATTTTAATTACATTTTTCCAAAAAAATATAATGAATAGTGTTAATAGGATTTAAGATCATACCCAAAAAACATTTTTACGGACTCTCCGACACGTACGGATTCATGAATACGGCTTCTACTGAACCTTTACGGACCATAAATACGTATCCGTCAAAGCTTGTACGTAAACTGAACATTAACGGACCGTATATAGTTGAATTTTCGAAAACAATACGTTTTGACTCCGTTTTGGTACATCCGTTTCTGTATCGTCAAATACGGACTTCCTCGAATTTCATAAGTTTTTCTTCCGCTGCTTTTGAATTTGTTTTGGTGTCAAAAACGAAGAATTTAAACGTGTCAGTGATTATTATACGGGTCACGCGCTAAAGTTTAGAAAAACAGACGCATACTTTGAGTAAGCTCTCTTACATCTCACACTAAAAATAAATTTAAATGATATCTAAGTAAATATTTATGAACTTTAAAACAAGTTTTTCGGTGATGTGCGCAAATTTATACAATTTTGCAAATAAAAATATTGTCTGCCAATTTATATTTTTTGTTGAAAAACGGAACGAATACGGATCCGTAAACATTGACGGACTTTTAACGGATAACTCCGTTTTTCATCCGATATATCGGTCCGTAAATGGTTCATCATTGCCGGACTTTTAACGGACAACTCCGTTTTTCATCCGATATATCGGTCCGTAAACGGTCCGTCAATGGAGGCATTTAAACGAATTCGAATCAAATTTCACAGAGCCAGCAGGATAGAATACTTAGTATTTTCTGTTTCCGCAACACAAACCTCCTCAGTATTCACGTTCTCCTCTTGGGTTATTGCTTATTGATTATTGTCATTTTATATTGAGTGTTTGGAAACAAATTAACAAACCCGAAAACACACAATTATAATTAACTGATGTAACAAATTTTTTAGCTGGTTCAAATTCAATCAAATTTTTAATTGTATTTACAAATATTTTAATTGAAACTCGATTTTAGTTTTCCTGTTTTCTTTGTATTTACAAAAATGTTCTATGGACGATATTCAATATTACAAACAGAATTTTGTTATTTTATTCTGTGTATCTGGACTTTTTTTTTTGATATTCGTAACCATTTGGCTTCAAGGCGAGTTTTTTCATTCATACGATATTTCAATTAAAAAAATTTTTCTTTACTTTTTTCTAAGAAAATCGAGGGTTTTTTCTAAACGCCTAAATCTAGAGTAAATTTAAAATAGTTTAGAGGTAAAAAATTACATGACAATACTGGTTTGGTTTGGTTTAAATTTGTCATTGGAACCACACCCCTTTGTATGAGTAAAGTTAATTTTTCGACTCGTTTGCATTAGCAGGTTTAATAAACAGTGTGTCAATTTCATTGCATAGTTTAATTAACATAATTGCTTGTAACAAATATTAAAATATTCATTGCTACTATTATACGGCATGAATATAAAAAGCCAACAAAACTGATTTGGTTTGCAACAATACTAAAAACATGCCCAGAAAATCAAAATTTATAACAGCCATTAAAACAATTAACAATTAAAAAACAAACGAAATAATGTAATGTTCTCATACCAGCGAGTGAGAAAAAAGCAAAAAGAACTAATTAACAAACACAAAAATTAGCATCCTTTACATTTGCAAGCAACATACAACAAACAAAAAAAGGACTCTCTAGCTAAAGTAATAAGACAAATTACCTAAAAGTCATTACAAAAGAAGATTTAATGGTGCGCGAAAAGTGAATGATATTTGTTGTTGTTGTTGTTGTTGTTGTCCTTTACATATAACTAACTAAGTAAAGCGAATTATTTTTGCCTATAAAAATAAAGAAAGAAAAACTGAACAATTTTTCCACGATTTTAAAAGACAATTTATTTGTAATGAACAAATATTTTTTTTTTTGGCAACAATATGTAACAAATGGCCAACAAAAAAAACGAGAGCACTGAAGAGGGCAATGCAAAATATTTAAATACTTGTGACACAAACAATGTTTTGGATATCCTGTTAAAACTATATTTTTCAAAAAAAATGCATTGAAAACGTTTTACATTTTTTCCATAAAAATTTACTAACGGAAATTGGCAAATATCTTATTGTTAAAGTCAATGTTTCTTTTTTTGAAATAATTTTTTTTGTTCAGCAATTATTTTCTCTTGAATGCTTGCATATGTCCTTTTGTTATTTTTATTTTTTCTTTAACAGGATATGCTGGTCAGTTTTACAAACAAAAAAACAGAAAGCTTAAAATTTTTTGTTCTCACTATTTTTTTATCATTTCCACTAGATTTTTTATTTGCTGTTCGTTCAAATGTCGTTTTTATATTTCTTACAAAGATTTATGACTTTACATGTTATTGTTGTAGTAATAGCTGAGAATTTTATTGATGGTATAGATTTCCAAAATAAATTTCGATATTTTAATTTAAATAATTTATAAAAGAAATAAAATTATTTGCCAGGACATTTAGAAAATAAAATGTGTGTGAAACAAAATTTCAACACTGAAATTTGATAAAACAATTAAAGGGGATTTTTTGATTCAAATACACTTAAAGGAAAAGCTATATCATATTAAATAAATAAAAAACAACATAATTAAAAACTTTTAAATTGCTTACCCCAAGAACAATTTATCTTTTAATAGATGGTATCAATATCAAGACAATCAAATGAAAGAAAAACTTATAATCATTGGTTTTTATTCGGTTCAAGAGTTTAGGTTCAATACGCGAAAATAAATTTTTAAACAAAAACAGAATTTTTTTAAATTCTGGAAAAATCATAAAAAAATAGAAATTGTCCAAGCGACAGTTCCTTTATTGCAGCGGTTGTACCGATTTTTTATATCCTCCACCAAGGAAATTTTTGTTAATTTTTAAACATATTTCAGTTAAAAAAATTTATCAAATTTTTAAATAAAATACCAAACCCATTTGAGGAAGTACTTACTGCAGTACTTCTGATAACAATAATAATAATACAATTGATTGACTGGATAAATTACTACCCTGCCGGAAAAAAGGGGTCAGTTGGTTTAGAAAGTACACAACACGAAATAGGTGAAAAGAGGACGGATGGAAAGTCCTAAATTCAAATCAGATGAAAAATATATATTTTTTCTTGGTTGTGGTGGGCATTGTTCACACGCACAGGAAGTCAAGGCCCATTTCGACAATATGAATCTGCAACCGGGTCTGTGTTTTCATGGAATCTACGTCATGTCATATGACGTCTTACGTCTGTTCCTTACAATGAAAAAAAGCCTTCTCCTGTAGTGTCCGGAAGCTACATCTCCGAAGTCCATCATGTTATAAAAATGGAAAACTTTAATATGGCATTAACATATATAATTTCTTATACTTATATCGTTTATTTTTTAGGCACCAAATTCTTTGAAGTTTCAATTGTAGTACAAAAAGTACTATAGCGCCAACTTTTTTATCCCTGAAAAAGTTACTTAATATCAAAACAGCATTTATAAGAAATTGTCTCACATAAACAATTAATAAAAAAGAGGAACTTTTGTGAATAGTACCAAGTGAGCCAGAGGAGTACCATAGTACTTTTAAAGCTCTAATAGTACTGGAAAAAGTATTATAGAACTTTATCATTTCTACCTAAACTGTTTAACTTTGTTAATAGTATTATACAAATTTTAGATGTAAAAACTTTATCGAGGTAAAAAAAAATAATTTTGAGGGGAAAAATTTGTTTAGAGAGGATAACAGTTTTTGTGGTGAAAAAAAAAATTTTGGGGAGCGTCCCGGTAGGCTAGTTGGTAGCGTGCTAACTTACCAGTGCGAGATCGTGGATTCACTTCCCACCAAGGTCGCTGGTCTGTTTTCACTACAACGAGCGATTAATATAAATAAAATACATTAATATAAATAAATAATATAAATAAAATAAAATAATTTGAGGTGAATAACATTTTTTGTGGTGAAATAAATGTTTGTGTTGAATAGAAATCTTAAAATTAATGTAAAATACGCATTATTTATCTGCAGGCATCTAATAAAAAAAGATATGACAAAATTTGTACTTAGAAGACATTTAACCGTTGCACCGATTTTACTCATTTTCCATACCAAACTGATCGGGAATATGTCTAGGTAAAAACACCGCTTGCATCTTCACCCCGTGGCCGCTAATTCAACACAAACAGAGAGAGAGATGGGCATGTGGAGGGTATAATTAAATATTTAAATATAATATTAATACATGTTTTCAGTCAATAGATTAAAAACAATACACTCAGCAAAAAATTTCTGTAATAGCAACTGATAATTTTGCTGTAATTACGGGAAATTTTGCTAAATTGAGCCCAGCGGTATTTTTTGCTTATCTTAGCAACACATGTCTGCTAACGTGTAGTACAATGAAATTAGTAGACAAATAAGAAGCCGCTGCTAAATTTTAGTAAACTTTTTGTAAAGTGGAATTTAAAATCTGTTTGCTAAAATCAGCAAAAAAAAATTACTTAATATTATTAATATTAGTACAAAATTTTAAATTTATTTTTTTTAACGAGCATCAAAATTCTTTTATTTAATTTATTTTTTTCAAAAAATATTTTATACAAAATCCAAAAAATAAAGGCTTGAAAATATTTAAATTTGTTAAAACATAAAGGAATTAATCATTTTGTTTTAATTTGGTAATTTCTGTTTTAAAAAATATTGAAGTCAATTTTTTATGGGCTGATTTTTAGAACTAAAAAAACTTTTTAGTGCTATTTTAAGTGGATGTCCTATTTTCAGACATGAGTCGATATATTCACTTCCGATACCTTTTTTTATTCTATGTAACATTTTAAGGCAATTTAAGTTTGTAGGTGTAAGTTTTAATTAGAAATAACATTTCCTTCAATATCCATATTTTTAAAATTAGTAATTTTTTTTTTTTGCTAATTTTAGCAAATAAGTTTTCCAAAATTTGTTAAATGATTTCAGAAGTTAGCAACAAAAATTTAAAAATATTCTGTAAAAATTCTGTAATTTGTAAAATGTAAATAGCAAAAAGATTTGCTAAATAATAATTTTTTTACTAAAAATCAGTACAACAATAGTAAAGTGGGATTGAAAACCGCTTATGAATTATATTTACTAACTTTTTTTTCTGAGTGTATAGACCAAATACTTTTCCCCGTTAGTGATTAATCACAACTGAGTTACCAACAACAAATGTTTTTTAATACATTTTATAAGAGAAGGCAAATGTCGACATGTAATCCAACGATCTGTCGTCGTAATAGAATATATTTTATTTCGCGGCGAATAAGGGTTACCTACCAGAAAAGTGTTTGTTGGAAAAATTCAGAAAAAAAAAATAAATTATAATAAACATACGAAAAAGCAAAACTTAAATACAATGAAATTAAAAATAACAAAATTTAAGCAAAAATATTTGAGTTTGTAAAAAAAATATACAAAAAAAATTTTGTTTTATTTTCTTGCTTTCCAAATGTCAAAAAAATGTCGGCCGTCGATTGTGGCTTAATTTAAATCAATCGTTACAACATTTATTATTGTCAGACGATCCAGTTGTGATTAATCTCTTAAAAGAATTTTCATCAATTTGCATAAACTTGTTTCTTCATGCGTTCTTTAATTTCTAATTTTATTAGAAAATGAAAGTTACTGTTCTATCAATAACTAATATTTATGTCAAAAATTACAAATCACTTCTTTTTTTATGATTCTTATCACAGTTTTCACGTGAGGTTGTACTGGAAAATACCATTACCTGTAACATAAACACAATAACAATGATATTCTAAATTAATTAGTCGACATTAAGCATTAGTCCCATCTATGATTAAGTCTTATTTAGTAATTTCACCATTAACTGATCTTTTTTTCAATGTTGCCTTTTCACTTTCAATTTTTTTCTTAAAAAATATATGAATAAAATGAATGATATGCCAATCAAACAAGTGCTAAAATATCAATAAATTTTGTAATAATAAAAAAAAGAGAAAATGCTGGCAAAGAAATACTAAAATATTAACTAATGCCAAGATTAAATCAAATAATGAAAAACGAAAAAAAAAAATTATTTGTATTTTGCACAAAACGGCAGCCAATAATTGTGAGTGAAAATGTAAACAAGCCCACTTTTCCCATTTATTAAGTGCCAACGAAGACATCAAAAGGTTAATGACCTTTGCAGCGAGAAAGAGAGAACCCAAACTAATAGACTTGCCAAACTAATCAAACTTGAAATTATAAAACAATAATTTTACAAATTTGAAATAAAAATAAAATCAAGGAATGTCATCAAATGAACCACCTGTTCTTCTTTAGAGGATCATCATGAATGAATATTACGAGCAACAAAAATCCAAATCTAGAGCCAAATAGGAAATACCCCAGAATGCTGGCCAAAAAAGATTTTCTGAGCCAATACGAGAATAGAAAAATTTTAAAGACATCTACAAAAATAGTGGGCGCAACAGATTATGCCAAGAAATTCGAAAAAAAACGTCTGGGCAACACATCAAAAATGTGCGTCAGCAATAGAATATAAGTTTGATTGCCAGGAGGAAAACATGTTTGGCTACAATGGCACACGACCAGTTGGGTCAGAATATGGCACGCAGCCACATGATATTGCAAATAATAAACCAAAGACATACATTGACTGTCACTAAAACGCATCAGTACGCATTTCCAACATAAAGTTTAAAAATGCTACCAAATAAAAACAATGTTTAATTCGTTTGCTTAAAGTTACCATAAAGATGCAATTATAATCGCCACAAATAAATATATTATGTACATCCTTAAGGATGTTAGCGACAAACAAAAGCAAAAATCTTCTTAATGTTTATATTAAATTTATAATATCATATTTGGCTAAATACCAAACAAACTTGTAACAACGAACATTTTTTTTTTTTGTTTTGAAAAAATAAA
Organism: Eustalomyia histrio; assembly: GCA_949748255.1. Taxonomy (NCBI): domain Eukaryota; kingdom Metazoa; phylum Arthropoda; class Insecta; order Diptera; family Anthomyiidae; genus Eustalomyia; species Eustalomyia histrio. Next base: position 3,874,993 of record OX456526.1, read on the forward strand.
TAGAAGAAAATTTGGAAATTTGTTATGTGTTGACGGCATTTTTCATTTTAACATCTAACAAAGTATACAATGCAGCAGACAAATAGGCGCTTTTAGTTGCAGATTTATAATGCGGCATAATATTTATGCTAAAACCAAAATGAAACCTTAAAGAGACAGCATGAAGTATGAGTGATCTTGAATTGAAAAACGAATTAAAAACACTCATACGCTTTACTGTACTACCATAACTACTATTTTGTATTGGGTATGTGAAAAAGTTTTTTTTTTTATTTTTTTGTATTCTTTATTAACCCAGTAAAGAGTGTTAAGGTAATGAAGTGAAGTAAAGGGGATAAAAGTGGGTTTATACTGTAGGGATATTTAGCAGTAAATATTTTTCTATGTATGTATTCTCTATATAACATTTAGTATTGTAAATACTGGTAGTTAAAAGATATGGATAGACAGGAATGATCAACGGATGTGTGGCCGTTTATAAAGGGAATATTTAAATAACAATAACAATTCAAATAACAATATTTTGTCATAAAAAATATTAGTTTAAAATTTTTCAACCACACACTCAAAAAATAAAATGAACTAGAATTAAGAAAAATTAACTTATTTAGCGGAAATGAAAACGGCGCCAAAGACAATTTTTACTAATATTTATTAAAATTTTCCTTGAAGTTAAGAAACAAATTTTACTTAAAATTTGGTCAGAATTTCTAATTATAGAAAAATTTTACCACTGAGAACTAAATTTTTATTAATTAGTTCATACATCATCTAAAATTTTACTGTTAGTTAGGAAATGTTTCCTTGGTCTTAAGAAATATTTTATTTTTTTTAAGTTCATTAGATAATTTGTTGTACTAAAAACTAGGACTTAACTCCCTAAAAATAAGAAAATATTTTCTAACACCAAGTTAAATAGCACTTCTTTTAAGTGAAAATTATCCTTATCCTGCTTCTATGGTAAAGGTAATATATTTTATTATATACTTTAAAGTACTTTACACTCATTGAGTAGGCATTTTTCCACATTCGGAGGACTTCCTCTTTGTGAGGACACTGCTCTTAACAAGCTTTTTGCTATACATTTTTGTCTTTAAATTATACTAAATTTATGTACTTAAAATATAAATTAAATTTCATAAGCAAAAAGGTAAACAAATTAAAAAAATGTACTGCAGGATATCCTGAAACAAAGTCAGAGCCTTTTCGTTGTTAATTAGCTGTTCTGTTTGAGAGAACTCCAAAAAGGGATGCCTAAGTGACACACGGCATTTATGGATAAGGAACACTGGGGGTCCTTTGTCTTCTTAAATTAACTAATTTAGGGAAATTTTTGCAAAAATACAAAATATCACAGTTTAATTTCTTGTTTTTATTGGAAAATGGAAAAATGTCACAAGTTTATTTTATGGAATTTTTGCTTAAACTTTATTTGACATATAAAAATTTAAACTTTTTATTATTAAGTAAAAAAAAAAAGTAGTTCGATAAAAATAAAGTTTAATAAGCGCTACTTCAATTATAGGAAAGCCAATATGCCGTAAAGTATATAATGTGCTTGCGATATTTTGTTTTGGAGGCAGCAAACAAAGTTTTTACATAAAAGCTACTTTATGTTAAGTTCAATGTTAAAGACTGTTAAGATTAGAGATTGCCCACATGGCCATTTTTGAATCAGGCACCAAAAATTACAATTATGCACGATAATTTTTTTTTTGGTTACTTTAATTTGCTTCCTTTAATAATATTTTTTCTTGGAAATAAGAAAACTACAGTTTATTTTTAATTTATTGTTTTTTTTTTGGAATAAAACATTTAAAATAATTTAAATGTTTTCCAGCGAAAAACTCCTATACCAAATTTAATTATTTTTTTAAAAATTAGAAAACTTTTACTTGAAAAAAAAAATTATATTTTATTAAAATTTTTAAAATGTATCTGAACTAAGTTGCATGAAAATTTTCCTTAGAAATAGTTCTTAAGTTTCTTAAATCAAGTAAATTTTTATTATTACATAGGAAAAAATTTTTACTTTTTGTTGTTAATTGTCTGAACTAATTTTTAGAAAACAATTCTTCAAAATTAGAAAGTGGTATACTTAAAAACTAAATTTGGAAATGGCTTTCTAAAATTTACACACATTAAGTTCAAGTAATTTCTCGATTTAAGTTGGGCACATTTTTTGAACTAAATGGGAGTAAATTATGTCCTAAACTTAATTTTATTACATTTGAGTATGCAAATTTCTTAAAACTAAGATGTTTTTTTCTTAAAATTAATAAATTTTTATTTAATTGACTTGTTTTTTCCTAAAATCAAGAAATATTACTTAGAAAAAATATGAACTGTTCCTGAGTATATAAACTATTTCGTTTTTCCTCAAACTTAGGAATTTTTTTCTTTTTAACAAAATTTTTCTAAATTTTAATAAAATTTTACTTAAATTAATACTTAAATTAAAGACAATTTATAAACTATTTTGAAGGAAATTTTTGATTTCATTTTAGTTCATGTTTTTTTTTTTTTAGTGCAGTCGCCAGTGAAGAAACACTATTATATGCCTTTCATAAACCTTAACTAATTATCGAAAAATAAAGAATCAAAGCAAATCTTAATGCCAAATATATTTTCTAGTTTCGTCTTATTATTTTTCTTAAAAACACAACAAATAAAGATAAAAAACATCTTTCTTTTCAGATTTAATATTTATTTCACAAAAATTCAGCAATATATGTATGCAGAAAGGACCCTCAGCCGAAATAAAATATAAAAAGTTTAAATTTTTAAATAGTCCCTTTTTAAATATTAAAATTTTTCTATGGAAAAGTCACTCGTATATTTCAGGAAAAAGGATCAGAGGATGTATTGAATAAAAATATCTTACAAGGAAGGTATCCCTGGGGTCAATCACCAATTATAAAAAAAAAAACTAACGGACACATATTTTTTTATTGACTTAATCTCAAGTTTAGGGCGTTTTTTTTTGTGTAAAGATTTTTTCATATTTCTTCTAAAGCAACAATAGAATAGAGTGGGGTATCAAATGAAAGAGCTATATTTAGATATGCAGGAAATGTACGTTCTTGCTCAAATGTTTATGTTATATTTTCTATTCAAATAAATAATTTCGGCCACTAAATTTATATATTTTATGCATCACATAATTTAAGCTAGAATTTGCTTCGGCTTCTTTTGTTTTTCCCTACATTTCTCCAAAAAGTATGCGTGGTTAAGTCAATAGGGTTTTTCTTATTTACAAATTGAAAAAAAAAAAATAATTCAGAACTAGTTCTGAATTTTCAGTGTAAAATATAATTCAATTTATTTAAAATTCAGCAAAAAATCTTTAAGGTTTCAGAAAATTTCAGGAAGTTACTAGGTTCGTTTTAGGGAAAAATATTCGTTGAATATTGTTTATCTCAAATAACGGAGTGAAGCTACTCAGCTTTGTTTTGGCGAAACACGATGAAAATTTCTGAATCGATGGAAAATATCTGAATTGTTTATATAAATGAAAAATAAAAACACATAACCAACAAAGTTTAACCGATTCTTAGATAAATGAATTTATATTTAACACTAAAAATACGGAACAAGTTCTGAATTAAAATTTTTTTTTTCAATTTTCCCATAAAAAAATCTACTGACTATTAAATTTCTAGGATTTTCAAAATTCCATCAAGTTATTATAAAAAATATTTAAAATTTTCCATTTTTGGAAAAGCTTTAAGTTGTTCCATTTTTATTCATGAATTTTACACTCATGCGATATACTTTTTCCTTTAACGTGGCAATGTGTGTGGAAAGTCACATATCTGTGATTTTACGTCCTGTCCACTCAGTTAAAAAAAATTAATAAGATCTCAGATCAAATGTATTATATTTTGGCTTTTTATACATATAAATATATTTAATTAAAATTAGACAACTTAATGTAAGTGTCTGCGGTGCAGTGGGTAGAGACACAGCCTGCTAGTCATTGGCTTCTTACTACACACACATAAATTAAAACACTCAATTTATTTTCTGTTGTAGCTTCAATGTTGTTTTAAAACAAAAATGTTAAAAATTCAAATCTGATAAATATTCAAGTTTGAAATTTGACTAAAGGAAAAGATATTGCCTGACAAACGAAAGGTCGCCGGTTCCTGGTCATGGCATAAAAAATTTTTAATTTTAAAATAAATTTTGTAAAGCGCGTGTTTATTATTTAAATATATTTTTATAGAGTGTCTATTTATAGAATATTAAAATCTATGTTGCATGAGAAAAGCAATCAAATATTACAAGAAAAATTCGGAATTTGTAAATAAATTTTGATAATTACAACAGTATTAACGGAAAATTCGGTTGTAACAAAAAAAAACTAGCAAATTCAGCAAGTTATGCCAACACTAAGTCGTTTGTAAATGAAAAAATAGGACTTCCACTTAAAATAGCACTAACAAGTTTTTTTAGTTCTAAAAACCAGAACTAAAAAAAATTAAAATTTGACCTTAAAAAGTAAAAAAATTGACTAAAGTATTTTTCAAAACAGAAATTATCAAATTAAAACAAAATGATAAGCTTGTTTGTTTTAAAAATTTTTAAGCCTTTGATTTTTTTTAATTTTGTATAAAATATTTTTTGAAAAAAATAAATAATATAAAAAAATTTTGATGCTCGATGAAAAAAAATAAATTTGAAATTTTGTACTAATATAAATAATATTTGGTAAATTTTTTTCGCTGATTTTAGCAAACAGATTTTAAATTCCACTTTACAAAAAGTTTACTAAAATTTAGAAGCGGCAGCTAATTTTTCTATAAATATCATTGTACTACACGTCAGCAGACATGTGTTGCTAAGATTAGCAAAAAAATACCGCTGGGCTCAAATTAGCAAAATTTCCCGTAATAACAGCAAAATTTTCAGTTTTCATTACAGACTTTTTTTGGTGAGTGTGTAAAGCATTCAAACCATATTACATAATATAAAACACATTATAAAACTATATATGGTACATACATAATTATATTAAACTCTATCTGTCCATATCTTATTATATAAATTCATTTTTAATCGGGTAAATATTTTAAATAATATAGTGAATACATTAATTTTTCGGCGCAATTATTTTTTTTTAATTAATTAAATACGCAAAATAAAAACTATTTTATGATCCAATAAAGAAATTTAAAGCAAACATTAAATTAATTGCTGAAAATTAAAAATGTTTGTAATAAATATGCATTTGCAGCATATTCAATTATTTAATACTAAAAGAAACTAAAAAAAACTTAATTTTGCTCGAGGTAAACACTAACAAGCGAATGAAAAAAAATATATATATTTGTATATTTTTATCTAAAAAAATAAATAAATAAAACTAATTACATTATGTATGTAATATAGTTAGTGTATTTGCAAGTATTTACAAGGTTTGATGTGCATTAACGGCTGCTACTACTGACTGACGTTTTTGTTGTCGTTGCAAATGCAATTTTCAGAAACAAAAAACGCAAACAAATATTTCTTTTTTCTGTATTCAAAAGATAGATTTTTCGTGCTTATTTTCTTCTCGATATTTTTAATGAAGGTACAACGACAACTGCAACAACAACTTCTACTACATAAATATACTTTCGAAATGATTATATGGTCACATAACATATTAAACCTTTGAAAATAAGAAATAAACAGAAAACACTCGGGAAAAAAGTGCTTTTTTAAAAATAGATTTTAAAAAATATAAAGAAAGAAATAAGAACATTTGCTATACGTTAATTTTATGTCGATCGTTGTAGACAAAAAGAACAAAAAAAAAAAGAAACAACAACAGAACCAGCGAACACAGAGACACACTAAGGAAAATCCACTTTTAACGTCTTGTCGTTCTTTTTTATGAGTTTTTATATTTAATGAATTTTCTAGGCCCTACACTGTTGTCATATTAAATCTTCTATAGCATTCATAAATTGCTTGTATTAATTGATTTAATTTTAATTAAATTTTTAATCATATCAATTAAAATTATCAACAAACCCTATAAATATTAAAATTTTAATTATATATATTAAAAATTTAATTAAACCCACAAAATTTAATCAAATCAATTAAAATGTAATAAAAAAATCGTTTAACGAACAACTTTCAAGCGAGAATTATGAAATCATATTTTCGTAAATTTAAAAAAATTAACTTTTAAAATTAAAAAAAAAAAAATATTTAAAAAAACGAAAAAAAAATATTAACGATCGGGTATACACTACTGATTGTAACAAAGGTAGTAGGGACTCTACTTATAAAGTTTTTGCTCCTGGACTTATAGCACACAATCAAAACACGTTTTATGAATATCCCTCTAATAAAAAATTATTTTTGGATCAACAATTTTCTGCATGTAATTTTATTTGACTAAAAGTGATATTTATAGCAAAAAGCGAAACTACGAATGATTTGATCATGATTTGTCTTTAATTGATTGTTCCTCATTTTAAAAATATTTGGCATAGGAAATATATTTAAACAGTAGGGTTTAATATCTCTAAATTAAACTAAACGTGAATTTATAGTCGACCTTGCGGAAGCACTTTTACTTTTTTTTCTTCTTCTAATTTTCTTCTGTTGCTATTTCGAATAGTCAATTGCGCCGCGTTGGATTAGATTTGAAAGGCAGACTTCGTCGCAAAAAGAAAGATTATGTAAATGCATGAAATACAAATTTATTTTTTATTTTATGCGGATTTTTAGAAAATAAAATCTACAAAAAAATTTTATACATACACACATACATGTAGCGATATATGTCTGAATGTAATTTGACAATATCTGCGCATTACGTTTAAATTTGTTTTGAAACGTCTGTCGTTTTCTATATTCACGTATTATTTAGCTGCTGTTGTTGTTATTCATTTCAATTCTTAAAATCATTGACTAAGTGTTTTTCTTAAAATAGTATCGTTTTTTTATATTTTTTTCGAAAAAAAATAATTTTGTATCTTTTATGTCATCTTTATTCAAACGATTTTTTTAAAGTGTCGATTTCTTGTTGATTTTTTAGTAGAAAATTATTTTGTACTTTTTTTTTTTAAGTAAACAAACTTTATAGATTATATTTTTGGAGATATGTATTTTACAAAAAAAAAAAAAAAATATTTTTTTATTATCATTTCAAAAACTATTATTTTTTGTTGAGTATTGGAAAGCATACTCGTAACACATTGGCTAAAAAGTCCATAGGATAACCAATAAAACAAAAATTTTTTTTTTGGCAAAATTTGACTTTATTCGTCAACATACAGGGTGGCGCAAAAATAACCTTCCGATGTTTTTTGGCTGTAATTTAAAAAAAAAAAATGAAAAACTTTGATTCTTCTTGTGGATTATTTTTATTTGGTCTTTTAATTTTTTTTACTTCAAGTCGAGAATATGATGTCATGTAAATGGCCGCCGCCACAGTTGATTGTCATTTGAGCCCTTTTTATGGCATTTTCCATCACTTTGGCCAAAACTTCCGGCGATAGGTCCTCACATTCTTGACGGATATTGTCTTTAAGAGCTGCAAGAGTCTGAGGCTTGTTGACACAAACCCGCGACTTCAAAAAGCCCCACAAAAAGAAGTCTGGAGCGGTCAAATCAGGCGATCTTGCTGGCCAGTGCAAATCGCCAAAACGGGAGATTAGGCGCCCGGGAAATGCATCATTCAGCATATCGGTTGTGGCACGTGCAGTGTGTGGCGTTGCACCGTCCTGTTGGAACCGCATGTTTTCCAATCCCAATTCATCAAGTTGCGGCAAAAAGAACTCGTTGATCATTGCTCTGTAGCGCTCACCATTCACAGTAACCGTTTGGCCCGCGACGTCTTCGAAGAAAAAAGGTCCGGTGACTCCTCCAGCGAAAACAGCACACAATACAGTGACTTTGAGCGGGTGTAATGGATCTTCGTGGGTTACACGCGTATTTTCAGTGCCCCAGAAGCGTAAATTTGGCTTATTTACGTACCCGCTAAGATGGAAATGGGCCTCATCACTCATGATTATTTTTGATGAAAAATCATCTTCATTATTGCTCAAATAAATAGTCACCAATATTCCGCGTTCTCGAGCAGTGTAGCGTAACATTGTTTATTAACGTGTATTTCGCATGTGTGTACTACACAAATGTCAAAACAGAACTAACGTTAGGGGCCAATCGCAAAATTTATAGCATTTTCTGATAGGAGGATTACTTTTGCGCCACCTTGTATAAATTGATATAAAAAAATAATCAACCAGTAGATGATTTTCGCCATTTTTTTGAAAATGTCGGGTATCTCGAAAATAAAGCCAGATAGGCAAAATGGCCAAAAGTTTCGTTCCAGTAGAGATCCGGTATTCCCGGAGATCCCGATGGATCCATTTAATAAAACAGCCTAAGTAAAGCAATTTTAAAATCCCCTTTTTTGTAAACTAACGCTTCTAACAACTGTAATTAGTTTTTGAAACATAAAAAAAGTTAAGTTTTTTTGAGCGTAAAGTCCATATTCCAACTAAGGTAAAAATTAAAAAAAATCCATGGATATGTTCCGAAAATATAGCCAATTGTGTGCAATTAAATGTATGTCGTTATCCCTAAATTTACACAAACATTACAAATACTACTTGGTGTATGAATAATACGTACGATGATTTGTAGGATTTTGTTAGGCCCCAAATATTTCTTTACCAATTATAAACTATAATATTGTTGACCTTCATTTTATTTTGAACTAAAAATCTTTCCCTTACCCCATATTTTGTTTGCTAATATTTTTTTTAATTTTGTTTGTTTTTAAATACATCACCCACCATAAATTTGTTCCCAATAATTCTCTTTTGTTTTTTTGCTCATATTTTTTATATTTAACGGCCAAAATATGCAAATAAAGTAAATCATTATATTTTTGGTGTGTCTTTGGTTTTTTTTTTTCTTTAGTAAATCTGCAAAAGTTTTTAGGCGTCACAAATCGCCCAACAAATATTTTGCAGGCCATAAAACAATTGTCCATTGCAATTATCGTGGCGTATAATATAAAAGAAAATTTTGTTATAGAAAATATATTTTAACTTTTACTTTAGTACTTACTTTGTGTTTTGGGTTCTTTGTTTTTTTTTTCTTTCATTTTTAAACATGATTTAATGATTTACTAATGCAGCAGATAATGTCTTTTGTATGTTAATCAATGATTTGTTTTTTTTCTGTTTTATGCAAGAACATAAAATACAAAATTTCTATTGATTTTAGATTCCTACATAATTAAATATAATTACTTTGAAGAATGAAAAACAACATTCGTAATGCAGTATAATCTTTTTAGATGGCTTTAATGATTTATGAGCCGCCGGGTATATTTATGTAATTTTGAACATTTTCAAAATGTTGTTTTTATTACTTTTAAGAATTTATTGAGATGACATACATTTCAATATTGAAATAAAGTAACTTGCGTAAATAATAAATTTATTATTTCCTTTCTTTCATCAAAGATTAAGTGGAACAATTGACTTTTTTTTTTGTTTTGTACAAAAAGTTCAAAATACATTTTTGATTTTTATTCATGTATGAATGTAAAAATTTTAATTGCAAAATATAATAATATTTTTTATTTTTCTGGTTGAAAGAAACATCTGCACATGAAAGAAATATGGGAAAACAGATGCACATTTAATATATTTTTCTTATAAAAAAAATATTTACAAAAAAATATATAAATACTCGTACTAGCATAACTACATCATGTGTAGCAATTTTAATATTTAAGCAAAACAACAAATTTTTAGCAAAAATATGAATGTGCATTAAGGTGTCCCTTCGATAAGGAATTGTCAAATTTCCATGTTTGATTTGATCTTTAATTTTTAAAAAGTAAATTTGACTCCTAGTTAGGTAAAGTTGATAATATTACATCATAAACACTAGATTACACGGAAATAATAATGCACTTAAAACAGTTTGTAAGTTAAAATAACAGAAAATACCATTTACAAGAAATGATATTTCATTTAGAAACCGGTCTGCTTACTTTTCATTTAAATCAAATGATGATTTTTGTTATTTATTTTTAAGTGGTGTTTAAACAACTGACACATCCGTAGAGATGGTATTTACCATATGCATTGATAAATACCGGGTAAATAAAAAAGGTATTTACCTTTTTTGGGAATTTATGTGGGTGTTTATAAAAAGCATTTGGAATCTCGCCAATAAAAACATACGACAAAAGTATACTTCCCCAAAAATTGTACTGGCTAAGGATGCAATAAATTTTGCTAATTCATTTGAGGAAGCACCTTCCACTATAATTACCCATTCTACTCCTCATGACGATGAAACATTCAGCGACAGCGACAGTGATTTTGGTTGGATAATGTAATGTTGCAAAAATAAATATGTACATATATTAGGTTGGATCGATTTAGCAATCGATATTTTGCCATCGATTTTTTAATAGCTTTGGGATTTTTTAATAAAATGAGGGAAAGAAATTCCATTTCGACATCAAAAAAATCATTTTCAGACGACCAAATTTAAATTTTTTTGACTTTTTCTCAACTTTTATTATTAAGGTTTTTTTAGTAGGTAATAAAAAATCGGGATTAATTTTTTTTTAAATATAAGCTTTCCAAGGTGAAATTGTACGCTAAAAAATTAGCGATAGATGTTTTTTCAAAAAAAAAATTCTTGAGGTTTTGGACGAGTTTTTGTCGAAATGTCAATAGAAAAGTAATATTAAAAAAAAAATAGGTCAGCCGATTTTTTTTTATTACCTACTAAAAAAACCTTAAAAATAAAAGTTGAGAAAAAGTAAAAAAATTGAAATTTGGGCGCCTCGAAAATAATGTTTTTGATATGTCTTAGTGGAACTTTTTTTCCTATCGAAAAGTGGATGGCACAATATCGACAAATTTTTTTTTCTTACAAATCGGCCTACCCTAATGTATATATAATATAGTTATTGCCTTAAGTTTTTATTTTCCAACTGCTCTGTAAGCATTTTTATTTTTATTAATAAATTTTAAAATAAAATTCATTTAACTTTGCTGCAAAATGTTTTTGTTCACCAAATTTACTACAACATAGTTTATACCCACCGTTTTGATAAATACCCAGGTATTTACCCATTTTTATCCAGTTTACCTATTTTACCGGGTATTTACCATTTGCGTATTTACGCTTTGCCCATCTCTACACATCCGTAAGAAACAAATAATATAATCAATTAAAATAAATGTCAAAATTTTTCCTACCTATTCCTTAAAAAATAAATGATTTAATCATTGATTTTAAATTGTTTCCGTTTTTGTTTATTTTTTAATCTGCAAAATGCATGTATGTCTATAGACACTTTTTGTGTGAATTCCTGTGTGTTTATGAAGTTGTTGTAATTTGAACTAAAATAATTTTGTATATAAGCAACCAATTTATATAAAAAAACAAATTGGAATTTTTTTGAAACAGACAGCAAACAAAATTTAAATTTTTAATAACTGTAACGGACACAAATAAACCACAAATTTCCGTTTGGTGGGTAAATTTTTATTGAATTTTAAACAAATAAAAAAAAAATAAATGAAACTTAAAAAAAAAAAATTGGTAAATGACAGTAAATCATTTTGAGCAAATGTATAAAAAAGTTAATATAGATATTTCTTTGAAAAATAAATGTATGTTTCGTTGTTTTTAAATAGAACGGACAACTTTTTTTTAGTGTGAAGATTTAATTCATAAGCTGGCTTCGAAAATTGACTATTCTACTCCCCTTAGTGTAATAAATTTTTTCTATGTATTTATTTCTCTTTGTTTGTGAAAATTATAAGTTTCAAAATTTTAAATAGTTTTCAAAAAAATATTAAATTTTTGAGAAATCGTTTCAAGGGGTTTCGTTATAAATTGTTTTTGTTATTTTTCCTACATTGAGAATTTATAAAAAAAAACTAGTAAAAAGTGAAAGTCGGGTATGTCGACTATATGAACCCTACATAGCCTGGTGAAAGTCAAAATATTAATTTATTTACAGGGGTACAACCCCTAAAAACCTTATTAAAAACAAAATTATTAAAATTTAATTTTAAAAAAATATAACAGTAGATAATAGGACGATCCAACATTTGTATCTATGTAGAGTGTAATGTCCAATAATGGATCGCTTCGTCTATTGACAGACGGCAAGATAGAGAAACATTGCTAAATCGACTCAAAAGTGTGTGGGTCCTAGTCCATTACTATTGCGACTCAAAAGTGAGTGGAGTGTTTGCATTGAAATTCGACAATTTATAATTCAAAAGACACCTTAATGTTCAAAAAAATTACGATTATTTGTCTGAGATGCAACAAAATAAATGACAAACAACGGTATTTTTAAATTTGTGTATTTTTTAATCTTAATCCGCATGTATTTAACTTTAAGGCATAGTTAATAGTTTTTTTGGTAAAAATACTTGAACTATAAAGACCTCAAATCATATTTAATAAGAAAGATACAATTACAATGGATAATTGAAACAATTCTTACAAAGGAATCATTCCCTTCGCTTTATAAAAGCAGGGGGTAAATTTGCGTGAAAAAAAAAATTGCGCACAAGTTTATGTAAAACTAATTATTGCGAAAGTTCTTTTTTTATGAAGTATAACAGTTTTTTCATGTGAAATCCAAACAACTTATTTAGCTTTAAGCATAGTAAGTTGTTTTTCGCATGAAAAAAAAATTTATTCGAACCTTTATAAAATAGACACAATTACAACAATTCCAAAATGATATCAATTTTCACTACAGTGCAATTGATATCATTTTGACTTTTCTCTGCAATCGATTCAGCAATTACTTGCTATTATTTTATTGTATATGAAGACACCGGAGAAATCAAAAAACATAAGAAAATTCTGAAGATTTTAATTGGTTGTCAGAGCGAATAGTTTTTTGAGGCATTATGGATGATTGAATGTGACTTTACGTGTCAAATTTAAGAATAAAAAGTGTTGTTGATCAACGTTTCCACTGTATGGCGGCCGAACAGTTATCTTCACAGCTAAACTTGGTATTTTCCTTGATTTTAATACTTGAAATCGCTTTAATTATTCCAACAAAGCTAAATATAAGATGAACCCTCTATTGGATATTTAAATTTAAATAGGAGTCCGCCCTAGAACACCTCCCTTGTTAGTAAAAGTTTTAACAAAGCTGTAGTTTTAGCAATTTCTTTATTGAATTGTTCTATTAAATATTTTTGTAAAAAAACAACCGGAATAAATATTTCAAAGTGCGCATTTACAGGAAGAAGAAAACATTTTATTGAAATTTTTAACAGAAATAAGGGAATCATCAGACTGCCCATCCATACGCAGAGAAAAAATATAGTTGTACATAATTGAAAAGAGAAAAACATCGATATATCAAACTTTACGGTCCGACTGCAAATGGCGAAGATATAACGAAAAATTTAAAAAGACGACCCCTACGTTCGGCAAAAAAATCAAAATTGCCTTGCAAAAATACTTTATATTCCAAGGTGTACGCCGCACTTTTTTTTTTTTTTTTTTGCCTGTAAGTTGGTACGGTCTAATGTGTATGTAATCGTTTTTCTTGTAAACAACAAATGCATTTGAATTTTGTATTGTTCTAAACTTTTCTATTTAAGCATTCAGTTTAAGGAAAATAAATTATGGGAAGTAAGTGTTACAAAAACATTTACTGCAATGTTTAAAAGCCTGGTGGCACGGTGTAGGAATGCTCTGAGGGAGCTCATGGTTGCATTCACAGTAAGGCTGTGTTGGGTACCCGGACACTGCAAGGTGGATGGCAATGAGTTGACGGACGAACTCGCGAGGGAGGGTTCGAATCTGGACTTAGGGGTTAGGGACAGGGGGGTAAAGCCCCCCTTGTGTCACTATTATGGGGTGATACGGAAAAGGTTCCGTGATGCCGTTAACCGGTCCTGGGGGAATAGAGTGAATTGCAGGGTGTCGAGGGCGTTATGGCCCGGACTGGACGCAAGGGCAACCAAGGTTCTACTAGGATTGGATAGGGGTGGTGTCAGGACCTTTATAGGGTTCTTAACGGGGCATTGTTCTGTTAGGGCTTTTACGAGTAAATGGGATAATGCCATGTTGAGGAGCTAGAGACGGTAGAGCATGTACTGTTCCACTATCCTGGGATGCAGGGTCTCAGGCAGAAATGGCTAAGGGATAGGTTTCACGACGAACTGGGTGTATCGCTGGCTGTAATCCAGCCGATCTACTAGGGTTTGTCAGGAAAATAGGACGGCTGTTTCTGATGAGGGGACTGTAGGGGGAGTCTTGTCCTACGTAGTTTCTTTATTTCTTCTGACCTCTTCAACTTTTTTCTTCTTTAATTCTCTTTCTCTCTCCCCCTCTCTCTCTTTTTTCTTCTTCTATACTGAAGGGATTTACAATCGACCTAACCTAACCTATTTTAAATTTTAAATAAAATTTTATTTAAACAAATCTTTAATTAGATATAAAATCTGGATCAATTGTTAATCATGTATCTATTATTAAACAAACTATTTTTTAGTTAAGCCTCCCAGACATACTTTTTTAAGGTGTAGTCACAAATTTCTCCCACAAAGTTTATTAAAATTTGTGCCTTTGCCATGTTAGTGTGTTAATTGGATAAAATGGCTGTTTACATAAATGCAATATTTTCTTAAAACAATTATTCACATCCGTTAGTAATAAATTTACTAAAAAACATAACACTAAAATACCACATATAAAACCAATACATAAGGAGTAATAATTTTTGGAAACAATTTTCAAAGATGTCCTTTTTGTAAACGTAAATCACTTTTAAAGCACATAATTAACACTTGTAGCAGGCAGCAACAGCATAAATGAACATCTTTTTTAAGAACTCTCTTACACACAAACACATATACATTTGATATTGATAAGAAGTTTAGCATGTATGTATCACAGCCTATTGGATAATGGGAAGTTTATTCAAAAAGAACTTACTTAATATTTGATGACGTCATTACAGTCAAATACAAATTTCATAAAACCTGACCTTACTAAACACGTGAAAAAGTGGTCAATACAAAGAAAAATCATTAAAATTTTTTAACATGTTAAATAGAGTAAACAATATTATTGTATTGAAAATATTTAGAAGTTATTGAATGAATGCGTTTAAAATATAAAAGGAAAATATATGTACAAACAAAAATTACAACCACTTCTGTTTGTATACAAATTTAAATGGATTTTTTCAAAACAATGATCATGAGCCAAGAAATATTATTGTATTTTGCAGCGTCATAATATTGAAAATACAATAAGAATAGTAAAAGAACAAGAAAATATTTATACATACAAACTACACATAATAGTTTGGGAACGTATCCAGAAAATATTTATTGGCAAAACTCCATGATCATAAATTATGCAATCTCATCTTTAGTTGATTTGGTAGCCAAAATGGCATCAGGCTCTTTTACAACAACACAACAGGGTCTTTTATGAATGAATGAGTATTTTTTTTTTTTTTTTTCAAAAGAAACATTATGATTTGCCACAACTTTTGATTAACATTTTTTCTTTGAGTGTATGTTATACTATGTATCTACGTCATGAGTACAATTATTTTTGGCACAATTTTTATAAACAAAATACTTTTAAGCATATACATATGTACTCGTGTATCTGGCAAAGGTGCACAATGTACGCAATTATTGTACAAATGTGCGTTTATCAGATGAGAAAGGCAAGTGACATTAGCGATGGACACGTGACATAATATGTAATTATAAGTGTTATATAAGAAAGATATTTTAGAATGGATATCAAATAATCAATATATTTTAAAGCAAAAGTGTATGAGTATTATGAAATTTATAATCAAAAATAATAATCATACGCACCCGTGTCCAATTTATTGCTATGATACATTTAAAATAAACATAGCATCAATTTGAAAAAGAGTTTAGACTCATATAAATTTGTACTTCTTACATGCACTCCACATTTTTAGATACTTTTAATAACTGAGGGAGGTTTAAGTTGTTTTTATATATTTTTTGTATGATTTTCTAGAAATTGGGGGAACCTAAATGTACACATCATTCACACACTTTGTTACTTTGCCAAAATAGTATTGAAAAAAAAAAACGCAAAATAAAAATAAAAACTCAATAAAAACAAATAAAAATTGCGTAAGAAATATAATGGGTTCATTGTCTGATTTTGAAATAGTTTTTTTTTTTTGTTCATTTACATATTTTCAGCAAAAATAAAAAAAAAACATCGTGAGAAAAAGTAGGTAATTTGTAAAATTGGCAAGTTTAGGAATTTTATTCTCCATACATAATCATACGCTTAATATGTTAAGGAAACCTTTTCAAATCAAACCAAAGTGATAATGGAGATAAATGCAATTTTTAATATAGTACCAACTAGTTTTAAAATACATAGTACTTTTTTGACTTTCAAAGTAGCAACAAAAAAAATACTTAATTTTTATTTGGAGAACATACACTATCCTGCAAAGTGTGGCAATGTAGGAAATTGCCATTTTGGACATGTTTCTGAATTTTTGAAAGATTTAACAAATGCTTTGAGTAGCTTTATTTGCGCCAGATTTTGCACTTAAATAATATTTTTATCTTTTATATGCCGTTTTAAAATGGAAGCCAATTAAAATTTTTTTAAGTTTTCCCCAAATTTTCTCAACTTTCCCCAAAATTTCCTCTTTCGAAAGAACCACCAAAAAATCAATAGTGAAAATAATCATTGAAAATAATCATAGGTGCCTGGTCCAAATTTCCCCAATTTAAAATTAAGAAATTCGATCGAATTCACTTGAAGGAATTTAATCATTTTATCTCATTTGATTTATTCAGTCACTCAATTCATTTATGACGAAATCATTGGATTGACTATTTTCGAATTTCTATCGATATGCTATTATTTGAATTTTGATTCATTTATTAAATTTTGGTTTCTTACTCGATTTTGTTTATACGATTTTAAAATGTGCAAAATTAGTAATTTTATTACTTTTTTTCTTCACTTAATTTTAAATATTTGTGGTCTACATATATAAATAATTTAATTTATTTAACTTATTTTCTGTTAAAAACAATAATATGAATGAAAAATTGAAAAAAAAAATACAAAGAAACTCAAAAATAGGAATATTTCTAAATAGTATCAAATGAGTCATAGGATTACCATAGTACGTTTGAAGTTCTAAAAGTACTATAGTAGCAACTTTATCATCCCTATTTGTTTAACACTTTAGAATTTTCTGAGTCATTTATGATTTCAAAATTTAGAACTCTAAAAATCCTGTTATTTGAGAAACTACTCGAAGAGAAAAAACACATCATCTTATGATTGAAACTCGTAATGATCAGAATATTATCTTAAAAGATAATCAAATCATCCTCAGTGATCATAATAATTCAGTAAGGATAAAATTGTTTATTTTTAATGTTGTTAAACAACTGACACATCAGTAAAAATAAATGATAAAATTTTAAGTATGTACCAATTCCGTAAAAATTAATGATTATTCATTTATTTGAAATTGTTTCAGTTTTTTGTTTGTTTTTTAATCTACAAAATATATACACATGTGTGTGCATATGAAGTTCTTGTTATTGGAATTGAAATAATTTTCAATATAAACAATTTAAATAAAAAACAAATTGGAATTTTTTTTGAATATTTTATTTTGAAACAGACATCAAACAAAATTTAAATTTGTAACAATTGCAACGGAAACAAAAACAACACAAATTTCCGTTTTGTGGGTAAATTATAATTAAATTTCAAATTAATGAAACTGAATGAAACAAGTAACAAAAGGCTTAAATTCGGCTAAAAAATTCCACAAATATCCTAAAAAATGTTAGCTCCTGTTTTTGATACAAAGGGTGCGTATAAAATGGTAGCAGAGTATGCTTCTTGGTCAATTTTTGACAGTTTTGAGGTGAATAAAATTTCACTAGCCCATAGGGCTAGTAGAATTTATGACATAAGAATAGAAATTTTTGACGTTTTAAAATTTTATAAATTCATAAATCAAAATCAAAATAAAACAAATAAATGAATTCGATTCTTTTTCACACATAAAAATTTAAAACTTTTTCACCATAGAAAAAATATTTTTACCATGCCACTTTGCTACCGTTTGACACATACCCAAATAATATAAAAAAGTTTTGAAGTAAAATTGTGGAGGTGAAAAAAATATTTTGAGGTGAAAAACTTTTTTGGATGCGAAATCTAATTTTTTGTGGAATAAAAATATTGAGGTGAAAAAATTTTTTTTTGGTAAAAATGTAGAAAAAATCCAAGATATGGTGTTAGCCGATCGAGCAGTAAAAGTGCGTGGGATTGTTGATGACATGGGCATTTCATATGGCAGTATGGTTCCGATTTTAAATGATCAGTTGGATTTCACAAAGCTGTCTGCAAGATGGGTGCCGCGTTTGCTCTTAATTGACCATAATGCACGGATGCACACGTGTGTAGTCTCAATGGCAAAACTCCATGAAGTACACTACGAATTGCCCCCTCATTCCCCTTATTCTCCGGATTTAGCCCCCAGTGACTAATTCCTATTTCCAAACCTAAAGAAATGGCTCGGTGAAGAGATTTAGCTCCAACGATGTAATTATTGATCAAACAAATGCCTCGCAAAATTCTATTTTTTGAAAGCGATACAAAAATTGTAGAAACGATGGACTAAGTGTATTGAGCTAAAAGGAGATTATGTTGAAAAATTATTATTTTTTTTTTTGGAAAAAAAATTGTGTTTCACTAAAAAGTCACGGACTTATTGATCCGTCCTCGTAAAAGTGACATTTTGGGACCACAGTCAAAATATGATTTTCGCTAAAAGTTGTTTTAAAATTTTTTCGTATTTGTGTTTACTATATTAAAATTAATTAAAAAAGAGATTTTAAATAAGTTAAAAGAAATAAATTTGTTCCCTAATATTGATCAAATTTGTTCACTAATATAATAACATTGACGACCAATGGTACATCCGTGTCTTCAGGTTGGGTCGAAAAGCAAAGAAAACAATTGCAAATTGTTCGTTAGTTTAAGTTTCCTCATGCCACGTAATTTTTCCACACTAATTGTAATCTTATTTATTTTCTTTTTGTTTTGCAGTCTTTTGTCAACCATAAACACTAAAACCATCCCTCTTGGAGTGACGTAAAACAACATACATACATACATTTAAAAGCTAATAAATCCTGCCAATTGTCATATAGTTTTGTGGCTTGTTTTTGGAAAATTTCTATGTACATGCCACATGGTGATATGTATATAAAAAGCTTCAGTTATTGGCCTGACCAACCAATAGTAGAAGAGGAAAATAAAAGCTCAAACCACCACCGGAAATGCATTGCACTAAATAAACACAGCTACTACATTGGAACACGAAACCAACGTCGTATATTTATGCCGCATGGTAGAAAGAGATAAAAAATGCAGGAGGAGGAGAGAAGAGAAGAGAAATGAAAAGAAAACATACAAGACAGGAAGTTTGTAATAGAATGAATATCACTCATACGCCTAAGGAAATGACAGCATAACCCAAGTTTGTTACTGCAATGTGTTTCAATGACAAAAGCAACAACGAAAAACAATTATTTTATTGGTCTAAAGTACTACAAAGGATTTCTGCTGTTCAACCAATAACATTCAAGTGTAACAAGTAAAATCCTTAACTACTTGAGACCTTATAATAGCATGCAGAGGATTTTGTTTGAAAAAGATGCCAAAATACATTTACCAAATTTTCCTTTCCTTTTTTATTTTGTTTTATTTTTTAATCATCAACAATTTGGCACTGATTCTGGTGTCTTTTGATACAACAAACAAAAAACGATACAAAGGCAGTTTTTACATACTAAAGCAAAAGACAAAATCGAGGATTATGAAAAAAGAATCATCTGAAAAAGCATTATTTATATTATGATAAAATCTAACGTAATTATTTTTCATTTTATTTATCCCAAATGGACATATTTAAATATCATAATGAAAATGTAAATATTTTTATTATTATTTAGCATAAAATATAGATTTATTTAAAATGTAGTTTTTACTTTTATTAATCTAAATACAATTGCAGTTCTAGTAGCCTCTAATGTTGCTTTGACTCTTGTAACATCTTCTCGAAGAGTAACATTTGATGGTTTAATGAAGGAAATATTTCATAACATCTGATATTTTCTTTCAAACATATTTTTAAATATTAAGTTTTATTATTAGAAATTATAATAGAATTCATTAATTGCATATTATTATAATATTATCTTTAAATAAATAAAAAATATTATACCATGTAATTCTTGTAAGAATTAAAAACCTTATAGAAATGTGTAAAAGAAAAAAATTAAATAAAATAAAATTAAAATTTGTTTAGCTCACAGCGGAACCAAACAAAACAAAAAATGGGTTAATGCTAGTTATTTATATACTGATTAGTTGGTAAGTATAAATTAAAAATTGTTATTACCCAGCAAACATGGCAATACGATTACGATTCTAAAATCGCAGTGCCTGGAAGAAAAATTGCGTATTGCGGAGACACCACCTTTAATATAAGTCGTGGCCCGAATATAATATTTCTCAGCAATACGAAAGCAACACTTTTAGAAGATACATGGCGATACTAACAGTTGAACATTTGGGATCAAATTACGGCATTCGTGATCGTAATTTTTCGTTCGAAATTATTTTTTCACCATGGATGTTGCAGTTCGGTTCTAGATTGGAAATAAGAGTTAAAATTGGTGTTTTCATTATTACACTCACAATATATTTTCCGTTACCGACTGTAGTTTATTTAAAAAGTAATACGTAGAGTTTGATTTTAAATGAAGAATCAATTGAGATTCATAGAAATATATTTTTTAACTATTTGAATCAGTCATTCAAAAAACAAACTATAAATATTTACAGACATTCAGTAGGAGTTGATATTTTCTGTTAAATGTAAAATTTTGTTTTGTAAATATTGTTAATGTATATTAATGACAGAATAATAAAACTTAAAAATGTAAAATTTTATGTTTTTTGTTTGTAAAAATAGAAATTCTTATAATTCCTTTTTATTTTTTTACCAACATAGTTTGTTTTTATACAAAATTATTTCAATATAATTACAAGAAATTATTCAAATATATGTAGATACACATATAGAAAATAAAAATATATACATCTGTGTGTGTTGTGTTTCGAAATTTCCTACAAATTAAAAAACTTTCTATCTGGAAAACAGATTACAAAAATCGTTTTTTCTACGTTTATTCAGTTAAAAAGTGATGGTTATATTAAACAACTTTTGAAAATTGGCTTAATAAATTAAAAATCCATAGTCCTCTCTTTCATTGTATTTTAGATTAATATCGTGAGTGTAGTATTATTGTAGTTATATATTTAAAAAATACAGTTTTCGAAAGAAATCATTTGATTACTATTATCGTAATTCGACCCTGGATGATAAAAAAATGAAAACAAATATCGCCGCTATATCGTCCAGAATTTAAAAAAAAGATATCCCCACATAACCACCCAAAAGATTAACATAAGTTTTTATATATTTTTCTCACTTTTTATTTAAAAATACACAAATTCCATATTATACACAAATTGCATAAAATACACAAATTCCCCTAACAGTTTTGCCCTTCGAGAATTGAAATGTATTTGAATTGTATTGTATAATTCGAAACGGGGTTGTTAAAATTTAATTATAAAAAATTAAAAAAGTTGTATTACTTAAAACAAAAAACTTTAAAGATTTGTAATATTTTAAGAAAAAAAAACAGTTTGGCGGATTCATGTAAATTATATACTTAACTGCATTTACGGGTAATATGGATAAGGTTAATCGCTGTTAACGGTTATTCGCACTCACTATAAAATATATTTTTTAAACTAATTGTTTTTCTTTACATTTATTTTCTTTCATTTGATCTTCAATATTATATTATATTATTCTTTCAAATTGAGTCTAAGATCTTTTTAGAAAAATAAGAAGAAGTCACCCAATGTGGAGACGAAATATTGGAAGAAGAAAATAAATAATCATTATTTTTGTAAAAAGATCTTAGACTCAATTTGAGAGAATAATATAATCTAATTGTTTTTCACAAAACAAAAAACAAATTTTCAATTTTAAACTTCAATTTAAGACAAATACCAGTCTGATAGAATTAGTAAATTTAAGGCAATTAGTGCACAGTGTCCATTTGAACAAACGGTAATTTATTTTCTCGTATTATGGCCATTTTCAACTAAAATTTAATAGTAAAATTTATAACTTTTCTTAAAAAAGAAAACACCATAATTGTCAATTAAAACTATATAAATATTTGAAGACATCGCTAATTACGAGGGCAGGCCAATAAGTCTTTACAAAATCATATAAAGAGCACTAAGAATTTAAAACAAAGTAGGTTTATGAAAATTGTCAAGTTACAAATGATGACTGGTTAATTTTTAGGATATACGTGATTCAGTTATTACAACCGATTGTTTAAAGCAACTTTTGCTATTTTGAAAATTCAAAAAAAAAAAAAATTCTTGCTGTCATCAAACGATTATATTTGTGAAGCAAAGCAGCTTAAAAAATCAAAGATGAGTTAGACGAAGTTCTTGGCAAATCTGCACAAGTATTAAAGACTATCTTCAATTGGGTAAATAAATTTAAACGTGACTGTACAGCATCAAATTGTTGTTCAAATTGTTGCCGCATGCGGCTTATACTCCAAATGTGGCTATAAGAGAATTTTTCCTGTTTCCAAATTTTAAGAAATATCTCGGCAGAAAAATATTCGAGTTGAGAGGTCATCTCCGTAACAGAAGACTATTTTGAGAATCACTGGATGAAGTGGATTGGGCTAAAAGGATACTATGTTGAAAAATAAAAAAGATTCAACCCAAAAAATGTGTTTTCTATGTTTTTGTAAAGACTTAAAATTTATACAAATTTCAGATTTATAACACAAATATTAAGCATTCATTCTGAAAAATTAAAATTCGAATTACATAACAATTGAAAATGTCAAAAGTTGCATACAAAACTACAGTTTTTTAACTTATCATTAACTTACTCAGAAACTCAAAATTTAAAAAATTTAAATTTTTATATTGAATTATTTTAAGTATTATAAATATTGTAGACTGCATTCATACTGAACCCCATCGAAAAAAGTTTTTGCGATTTTCACGTCAATTCTTCAGCAGGAAATATATAGCGATGTTTTATCAGACATATTTGTTATTTATTTTTTTTAAATAATATTGTTTAAACTGACAAATCAGTTAAAGCAGATGTTTATTCAGATAAAAATAAATGTTAGAATTTAAGCTACGAATACAGTAAAAATTAATGTTTATTCATTCACAATTGTGGAATGACTCTACGCTGTAGCACAGACTAAAATGTTAAAGGTGCAGGACTCTACGCAAGTTTAAAAATATATACAATTCCTTGTTATACCCTTCACCACAGGTGGAAGGATATATATAAGTTTGTCATTTCGTTTGTAATTTCTACAATATGTATTGATCATGGACCCTATAAAGTATATATATTCTGGGTCCTAATGAAGAGCGAAGTTGATTTAACGATGTCCGTCTGTGTGTTGAAATGGGTTTTCCGAAGACCCCAGACATGATGAGGACTTGATTGTTATATATTTCTGTTACATGTGATCCATTTCTGTTTGCTATTAAAAATCAGCCAGATCGGTTGATAGATGGCTGAGATGTTAGCAAAAAACCAGGACTACCTCTAATTTTTTCAGTAAAATCCCTTTGTTTTTATATGTATGTATGTTGAATATTACGCATAACAAAACATCTATTTGTTGAAATTCTTTTCTTTCACCTCTTCACCTTTTATACACAAACAACAAACCAATACAAAGATGTGTCATTTAAATAAAAACCAAACAAATCCCTATTGAACGAAAAATGTTTATTTAATTCTATTAATGATGATTCCATATGACCTTAATAGCTCAGTTGTCTAAACGCTATGTCACAAATGCTTTTTTTTCTCTAAGGCGCGGGTTCGCGGGTTCGATTCCCCGTCTATTCAACTTTTTTTTTTTTTGATCAATTTTTTTATATTTTCTAGACTTTTTTTTTGTTTTTTTAACATTAAATAATTAATTTAAATAAAATTTTAAATTAATAATTAAATAATCAATAAATAGGCTAATTACATTTTTATAAAAACCCTCTGATACAAACAAAATACAAACGGGTTTATTTCTATTTTTTGCTCCGATTTAAAAGAATTTATAAACAGATTTTTAAACCATTTTATTTCTCATATATCAAGAAAATTTTATACATAATTTCCCTTTGAGTGAAACTATTTTAGGTCATAACTTATAATAATTTATAAAAAAAAAAATTATAAACTATTTTCCTTCAAATTTTTAAAATTAAGCTAAAGAAATTAAAAATATTTTTTAATAAAAAAGCGAAATAAAATCCCAATTGCAAATTTGCCAGCTAAATCAAACGTTTTTGTAGAAATAAAACACATGCAGTTCTAGTGATTCCTTGAAACGATTTGTTGAAATTCTTTTCTTTCACCTCTTCAACTTTTATACACAAACAACAAACACTATTCTAGATCTGTAATATGACCTATGGATACGTCTTATAAAGCAAAAGATCGAAAATTTTATTTTAAATATTTATTATTCTTAAAGTATATAACGAAAAAAGTACTTTTTACTTTAAAATTGCCAAATATTAATGTTTTTTTTTTTTTCTTTAAAGCCAAGGCTTTTCTATTTTGTTCTCTCAATATTGTTATTATTTAGCCTATTTTAATTTTAGCTATATTTTGGCATCATTTAACATTATTTTGGTATATTGAGAAGTCTGCAAATTTTTGCTAAGATGAAAGCATTATTTTTCATTTTTGAAAATATTTTTGATCAAAAAGAGTTAATAAAATGCGAATTATTTCAAAATCGATTATTTTTCTATTAATATGATAAATGCTTTCGTAAACAAAAGCAATTTTCGCGTATATTACACACACCTTTTTAGTGTACCTTGAAAAAAAAATTTATAAAAAAAAATCTATTGTTCAATTCACAACGGGTATTGTATCGTTGTATCAGTTGTATCGTGTATTACTTTACAATAGTGTAAAATTGTTGTTGGTAATTTACACCTAAAAATCTGATGCAACTTTACAACTTCATTTGCTGTGTTTATTAAATGTTGTATTGTGTATCATAACATATCAGCCTCAAGTGAATGACACTTTTTTCACTTTTACCTTTATTTTGCATTTTATTTTTGTTTTTTCTTTCTGTTTCTATAAATTTATAAATATTTTTATTTTTCTTCTTCACTATTTGACGTTTTACAACATGAAAATACAACTGACTGTTCACAACAATATATTTGTATAATGTATTTCAATACAACATACAAAATACAATACCGGCTGTGAATTGCCCATATATTTTAGCAGCATTAAAACATTTAATTTCTTAATACTAATTTATGCTCATTCATGCTCCATTAGAATTAGAGTATTCAAAAAACCGGCCATGTGGAAAAACCGGTTTCGGTTTTCTTCGAAAAATCAAATTTTTAAAAAACCGGTTTCGGTTTCGGTTTTTGCAGAAAAACCGGTCAACCGGTTTTTTCGGTTTTTTTTTTAATTTGAATAAAAAGCTTATATAATTTGTTAATTGTTTTAAATTCCAACAAAAAAAAAGAAATTTAATATATAAAGTAATAAAAAAATACATTCTTTGAAAAAAAAATATTTTATAATATTTTTTTATTGTATTTCATTTCAACATTTTATTTATTGGTTTTAATATTTTTTAATATAATATCTTAAAAATTAATATTATAAAACTATATTCATAACAAATGAATAGAGATCATTAAGTTTGTAAATTGGGGAAAATAAGTACGTTAGTAATTTGAAAGTTTAAAACGTTTGGCATTAAATAAGATTTTTTAATATTACATTTTAAATATGTAAAAAGAAAATCTATGCAATTTAAATGTTTCGTTTTAAGTCGATTTTTTTGTTTGCTTTTGATAAAGCTAGAAGTGGAAAATACTCTTTCACTAATAGTAGATGTTGGACAAACAGTCAAAAGACAATTATAAAAATTTTCCAACTTTTCAGTTCTTTTGTCGCATTTATCAAGATATATGAAATCATCATATAATGATGAATGATTTTGTACAGTATTTTTTTAGGATTTTGAATACTGTTTATTGTGTTATTTAGATCAGAAATTTAACTATTTGAATTTGGAATATCCAAAGTTAAGTCTTCATCGGAATCAATCAGACTTACATCTAAATCTTTATAACCAAACGATTATAAAAGTGTTCGGTAAAAATAAAAGAGACCAAGTAACCCAGTTGGTGATGTAATTAAAAAAACCGGTTAACCGAACAAAAAAACCGGTTTTCGGTTTTCTTCGAATTTACAAAATATTCGAAACCGACCGGTTTTCGGTTTCGGTTTTGAATACTCTAATTAGAATCAAATATTTTGGCTTTTTAAGAAACCTTTTATTTGACTTTTTGACAGAGTTACGAATTTTTGAAGTGCAAACGTTTCATAGTACACAACTTTCCCGTATACTGCTAGCTATTGGGATTGTTTAAATAAATTATTCTTATATTTAAAGAAAACGGGTGTTTAACGATAAATTTAAAAACAATAAACTGCTTGGCAACTCTTTGCTGAGTCTGTTCAGTGATTCGTACTTTGTATTGTGAATGTTTACAAATACAACAGCTGTTTCCATAAAAGCAAAATTAATGTTTTATTTAGTTATTACAAACGGCTTTTAATACACCTTTAAATAAATAATTTTCTGATTATTTCCTTGCTATGTCGCATTATTTTGGAACTACACACGAATACAAAAAGAAACATTTACCCATAAATTTAGCTCGCAAGGCTCAACGTGAACAGCGCATAAAAAATGGTGGCGTAGGAAAAAATCGTAAGAGAAATAGGAAAAAACGTTTGTATAAAAAGCAAAAACAAGAATTTGAAAGAAAAGAATTGGAGGCATTAGTAAATGCTACAGAAATACAATTACAAAATGTTTTGGAAGATGAACCACAATTGTCTGATATACCAAATGATGTTACTCCCGAAGAACTGCAAGGAGAGGTAAATGTTATTCTAAACTACAAATCAATTCTTACCAAGAAGGTATTTCAGTATTGAGTTAGCCAATAATGCAAGAAAATTATTTTAAATTTTTGGTCAAAATGGTTAAGGTAGGATTTTAGTGGCGAACCCTCTTTTGCCTTGATGCTCCTGTCACATCACAAACCTATGTACGTGTTAAATATCAAGTTTCTAGCTCCAGCAGTTTGGGCTGAACTGTACACATGTTAATACGGTTAATAATACTTTTAATTTTTTCAAAAGTATCTGATTTTTATGTTATTTGTAATATTGCAATATTTTCTAAAGAAATAAATTAATAAGAAAATTTATACATCTTGGAATATTTATTTCTATTACATATCCAAATTTCATAAAA
This sequence comes from Eustalomyia histrio, assembly GCA_949748255.1. NCBI lineage: Eukaryota > Metazoa > Arthropoda > Insecta > Diptera > Anthomyiidae > Eustalomyia > Eustalomyia histrio. The sequence continues at coordinate 3,902,550 of OX456526.1, forward strand.
ATCCGAGCATTTAGCTTGAAGTGCCTTTCTTGTAAGTTTTCATAAGATGTGTCATATAAATGATAAGATGGCTGGACTCAGTAAATATTTAGTTCAATCTACTCAAGATTATACATAGAAAAACTTAATAAACATTTTTCAATATTTTTTTTTTACAGTTGGCTTTGGCTCAAGGTGGTGGCACTACTATCTATATACAACGTGATGGTCTCTCCACATTAACCATAGTGGTAAGTAGATTAGTAGACAATCATTTAAGTGAATATTTCTATAAACATGTATCACAGCTTAACATAAATCAGTATTTTTCTAGTCATTAAATAAGATTTTTGTTTTTTATTTTAAAGTTTTATAAAATGTGTACAAAATAAATACCCAGCCACAAAAGTTCGTATAATTTATTGAAGGTTTGATAATTTAAATTTTATAAAATTTGTATCAACCAAAATATTTATCTTT